>JAJTUE010000009.1:907213-1108928 GCA_036971405.1 Orbilia quercus | reverse complement strand
AAAAAAAAAAAAAAAAAAAAAAAAAAAAAGCAGCAAGAGAACCAAAGGTGGCAAAAACGGCGCTTATATCATTATCATTTCCGTACTATCGAACGTTAACGCGCGGCGGACGATTCAAGCGAGGTACTCGTCACCAAAGGTGTTTTCGCCGGAGTATCTGTGAGTCACCACGAGTCAGCTGGCTGTCAGATTTTAAAATACGAAAGATGTAGACATACGTGATGTACAGGAAGCCGTCTTCGTCTTTGTGCTCCTCGTAGATGGAGCTCATGAGAGCAGCGGTAGGTGGAAGAACCTCGTCGACGAAGATGAAGATGGCCTTCTCTGGGGACAGCTTGATACGTTTGCGGATAACGTATACAAACTGTCCGACCGTGAGATCTGCAGGCACCAGATACTTCTTCTTGTCAATCGTGGCGATGTCGGACTTTTCTACCTTTTCGCAGATGACCTGTAGGGAAAAGGAAAGCAGCGGTTAGCGATGAGGAAATGGCGGGGAAGAGAGAGGGGGGGAGAGAGCTTGGATACGTACTGGGATACGGTCGGTGTACTTTTGGCGAATGCGTTCCGCCTCGGCCTTTCGCTTTTCGAAGGTGTGCTCGTCCTTAAACTTTGATCGGGCCATGGTTTTTGGGTGGTTTGGGTTGAGTTCGGAGGCTTTTTGGGTGGAAGTTCAGGTTCTGGTGAGAAGGGTTGGTTGGGGCAGGAGAGTTTATGTGTTAGCTAGCGCAAGGAAGGCTGAGAGAGAGGTACTTTGATACGTTTATTCTGCGAGGAGAGAGTGATGAAAGGAAGGAAGGGAGAGAAAGGGAAGGAAAGAGGCGATGGGGGGTGGTATAATAGTAATAAGCGTGATCAGGGAATGAATGATGTAGGCAGCGGAATTAGTCATGGGTGGTGGTGGGTGGCATCGGTAGTAGCAGTAGCAGGGCAGACCGAGAGGCGGGGTTAACAGGTACTTAGCTACCCCGGCGATGACTATGACTGGACGGGCGAGCAGAGGAACGAATGCAGCTGGTCGAGTCACAGCGCAGAAGAGAACGAACCTTACCAGAAGACGGTTGCGACGGGATAGATTAGCGATCGTAGCTTAGCTGTGGGGAGTAGGAAGAAGGAAGAAGAGGAAGAAGAGGGAAAGGGGTGAGTGTTTGAGAGTCATGACAGGATTAACGTGATACGTAATCACGGGTTCCGTCCGCCCACAGCAAACCAACTAACTTTATTAATTTTATTACGAACGGCGTCGACGCCAATAATAGAGATTATAAAATAAAATATAAAACATAAAATAAATTCAATTGATAAAACATGAAACATGAAATTAAAATGTAGATATCGGGGCTGACTGGCGACGCTTTCGTCGTGCCTAACCTACCTTCAACCACTGTATGACCTCTACACTCGCTCAAACCGTCTACGAAAATGTTCAAAATGTTCAAAATATTCCCAACAAGTGAGATCTCAAAAATGATATACCCAAAAAGTGTAATTCTTATCTAATGTACAGTATCTATATATGCAATATCATACAATATCTGCATATCGAGGATCCATACGTGGACGTCTACTTAAACTCCCCGTGAGAACAGAAACACCATACTTATACATGTCCACACCAGAATCATCCACAGACATACCCAAAAAGGGTAATTCTGTACACACCCTCTCTTGTCGGCACCTAAAGGCCACCCATTGAACAGCACGGGGGAAAGCCGTATTCTGTATCCAAATCACCGCGCCGGCGCAGATCCAGAGGTTTCATCACTCCACGGCCGGGGGAAGATGACATCGATCTCTGTTTGTATCTGCGCCTTCTTGGATATCAATGTCCTCTCGAGCGAGAACTCCGCGATGCTCTAAAATTCGGACATTCCATTCGGTTTCAATATCGTCGGCAGCCATTAAAAAAGTACCAGCCTTAGTTGATGTCAGAACCTGCCAATATACCCTGGGGGGTATATTGGCCTGGTGCCGGATCTCTGCTTCAGAATATATAGAATTATATATATACGTTCAGTCGACGCCTTTCGTTTTCGTTTAATTTCCGGATCTCCGACGAGGGCCGTAATCGCATAGCATGCACGTCGCGGGCGCTCCGTCAACATGTCCGGTTTTCGTTCTTAAAGAGAGAGAGAGATAGCAAGTTGAAAAGTATAATCGACACAAAACTCCGACTTGCATGTCGCAGGTTGAAGCCCACCGCCAGGGTCAGGGAGGAGTGTATAAGTTTTATTTACTCCTGACTCTGATCAAACCTTGTATTTTCAGTGTTTTATTTTCAAATAACACGGAAACCGAGGTCTTCCGTTTATCGAAATGTGGTGACTCTTGAGCCACTTTGTTGTTAGGGAGGAGAGTATGAGTTTCATTGTAATGTTCTTGCTGGGGATCGTAGAAAACCCCCGGTGACTTTATTTTCCGACGAGCTCGTGGTTTTTTCATGGCTGGGATTGGAATAGGTTTGACGAATAGATTCTGATGTATAGAATGAAGTGTTAATGGATATTTAGAGAAGATATGTTATGAAAACGAGTAGAAGATTCAAATATGTACCACAAATTGAACTATAAAAGTACTTAAAGTGTACAATGCAATGCGTGAAGCTGATAGAAATAAAATAAAATCTAATCTTGAGGGACACCTGGCCCTCCTCTATTTATACATCTACAACAATGTCCTTCTCACCTGCGGTCACCATATATAAATCATCAATAGACAAATTTGCAAAAGGCTCGCTCGCCGCGGGAATAAAATCATCCCGGATGGAATCTGCATCTAATCGTGCGGGGTTAGCCTCGCTATCACGAACACACGGTGCTGCATGAAACAAGATCAAGGTTCCCTATCTGCACCAGGACATGACACTACACCGTGCACGACTGATTGACCAATCGTACTCAGACGAGTGGTTCCATTCCACTATCTCATACTCAGAATATACCCTCAATCGACTGATAGGTTAAGTTTGCTCGGCTTCAAAACCTGATTGCTGTTTACACATCGAGATATTTGCATCTGCATAAATTGCGCTAATTGCCTAACGCTAAATCGTTCCAGGCTTCCAACTATTCGACCGGATCGAATACACTGCCTCATGACCCCCAGTTATATCGTGGACCCGACTCCTGTGTGCGAGGGCCTGAACAGGACAGTCTGCAGGCTGTTTACTGAGGTAGGTATGCATGGCCATGCATGGTTTGCGAGAAATGTCGTGACTGGTCGACCTGTCCCACAGCGGCACGGGCCTGGTCCCTCTCCCTCTCTGATACCCGCTGCCAGATAGACTGCCGAATCGACCGAAACCAGAGCAGCTTCAAAACTAATATCTACTAATCAGCTAGTTGCGATAGTTGTATAGTCACGAGACTGTAGTATGTTGAGTGGGATGCGTTGCGGGTGTTGTAAAATCGCTCGGTGTCACGCGATTTACACGACACTCTCAACACGCCAACCTCGAACCGGTTCTGGCCGACACTGGTCTCGCATAGAATATAAATGAAGCAATATAAATAAAACCGTCTCGAATTCACATTCCGATCTCAACTCCCCTTCGATCCAACATCCCGCACCGGCTGCCCTGCAGAACACTCGTTTATACATACCCCTTCCAGAAAACTGGACTACCTGACTCGTGCGCCTGACTCGAGCGCCGTTTTGACGTAAGCAGGTCCGGCCAACATGATACCGTTTCGGACCTCGTCCTGCCTCCGGAATGCAACAGTACTTCGACGGTCCATACCGAACATCTCCGGTCGAAGGCTCAATTCGACATGGGCACGCAACTTCAAGGGGTCTACATCGTCGAAAATGGCAGCCACGGCGACCTTCAGCGCTGCTGCTCTCGGATTGACTTACTGGCAATACGTAACTTCGATCCGTTCTTCTCTGCTTAATCGAATCATCACAATTGCCTAACCTGATCACATCCACGATCTCTAGTCGCAACCGCGGATGCAATGCGAATCGAAAAAGATTATCACACCGATCAACCAGCAGGACCAAAAGATGGTGCGCAGCTTACCCCCCGCAATTCTCCGTTATCCCATCCTGTGCATAACGAAGATTGAAAGCCTTCTCACACCAAACTGCTCGCTCAGTAGAAATATGACAACGGCGTAACAACAGACTCCCCCATGCGCCTCCGCATGGAACAATTCATCAAAGAACAACAGACTGAAATCGTCGCTACCCTCTCCGCCGTCGACGGCACCCCCTTCAAAATAGACACCTGGGAACGTCCTCACGGTGGTGGTGGCATAAGTTGCATCCTGCAAGACGGCAACGTCTTCGAAAAAGCCGGTGTAAACATCTCCATAGTCTACGGCAAACTCCCCCCCGCTGCCGTTGAAAAGATGCGCGTAGACCACAAAAATATCGCTTCACCAACTGGCGAACCACTCGATTTCTTCGCAGCCGGTCTATCGATGGTTCTGCACCCGCACAACCCCAACGCCCCAACGGTACACCTCAACTACCGCTATTTCGAAACCATGAACCCGGACGGGAGCAGTCAATCATGGTGGTTCGGTGGCGGCACAGACCTAACCCCATCCTACCTCTTCGATGAAGATGCGATCCACTTCCACAAAACGATAAAAGAAGCATGCGACAGACATGACAAGGAATACTTTCCCAAATTCAAAAAATGGTGCGATGAGTACTTTTTCGTAAAACACAGGGAAGAGTGTCGCGGTGTTGGCGGGATCTTTTTCGACGATTTGGACGATAAAGACCCCGAACAGCTGTTTTCGTTCGTCCAGGACTGTCTTAAGGCCTTCCTGCCGAGTTATGTACCCATCATCGAGAGGAGGAAGGATATGCCATTCACACCCGCGGAGAGGGACTGGCAGCAATTGAGACGCGGGCGGTACGTGGAGTTTAATCTGGTGCACGATCGCGGGACGAGTTTTGGGCTTAATACGCCAGGGGCGAGAGTTGAGTCGTAAGTTTTACCTGTCACCTATCCTTTATCACAACCCCTGGTATACCTCTGTAACATGGCTTGATAACTAATGCATTTTGAAATAGCATCCTCATGTCCCTCCCCCTAACAGCAAGATGGCAGTATATGCACGAACCTGCGCCAGGTAGCAGGGAAGAGCGTATGCTCAAGGTCTTGAAGGAGCCCGTTGATTGGGTGTAATCAACCCCTCACGAGGTATACGCATATATCAAACTCTACTGATCCATTTAGCTACCACCCTATTCAACTGTATAGATTTGAGGATAAAATATTATTGTATAAAATATTAATTTTGTAAAACAAATAAAATTATTAATAAAAAGCGAAAACGGGGGTTGTGTGGGCTACGGAATTGCAACAGGAAAGCATGTATGTATATAACTAGAAAAGTACTCAGCGAAGAAATTTTAAATTAAAAGTATCATAAGGGATTTCTACTCGTCTTAATTCTAATACGCGCATACTAAGAAAACTTACAATCAAGGAAATAATTAAAAGAAGGGAACAGTGTACATTACTACCACTATCAAAAAACACAAACTCCAAGTCCATGCCAACAACGTCGAATCATATAGCATTAAGAAAAAAAGAGAGAATATTAAAAGGTCGAAGGAATAAACGATCGATAACTAATGCAAAAGTGGGCTAAAAGCGGATGGGCAGGTATTCACAATTACCAAAATCCAAAACTGCTAGATAAAACTGGTCTCCTCGTCAGATAAACATTGCTACCGCCTCTGCGACTATACTCCGGTTAGCACCAATATTCAATCCCCCGTATGTACGTAAAATTTCAAAGTCAAGGGATCGATTATGAAATACTCACAGGAAACCCAGCAACAGCAAGCCTCTGCTTCCCCAACCAACTCACCGGGGCCTCCTTCCTCCGGCCCAGCGTGACAGTATTCGACTGGATCCTCGACGTGATATCGTACCATGCGCTAGTCATCAAATCCACCTCCTTGAGCAAAAGCTCATTCTTAGCAACGAGGGCGTCGTAATCAGGACCCTTTTTGCCGTTGGTATCTACTGTTTTCGCTGTTTCGAGTTCATCCTGTAATTCTTTTATCGTAGAGTTTTGTTTCTTAATGTGCTGTAGTTTTCATACTCGTTAGCTTGCACCACTTTTTTTTTTTGAACAGAAATGTATACGCACCTCACGAGCCTTTATAGCCTTCTCCCGTCTATCCTCAAGTTTATCTTGAAGCTGCAACACCCGCTTCTCCAGTTCCCCGTTACGACCATCGCTGGAACCGCCGATTGCTGCAAGAGACGCTTTGAGTTCCCCGTTACTCTTCTCGCAGTCTAGGATGGTATCTTTCAATTCTGCAATCTGCCGCTGCAAGTCATCCTTCTCGACGAGGAGTTTATTAATCGATGCATCCCCCGTGCTGACCGATATCGGCGGTCGGTCGTCGAGCTGTTTGCGGGTTTCCTGAATAACCCGATCCCGTTCTTCCAGATTCTTACGCAACTGCTGAACGATACTCGATCTATAATTTTAATTTAAGAAGAGGACATTAACAAACGAGTACATATTCAGACGCGGATATTATAACATACCCCTCATCGATTGGCACTCCGGATCTAATAGACGCGAGCTCGGCCTCCAACGCCAATCTATCCCCGTTCGCCGTCAGAACATCTTGTTCTAGTCTATTCCGCGCCTTCTCTTTATCCTCCAGCAGATTCTGAAGCACCGCCGAATCCGCAGATTTAACCCCACTCTCTTTCAACGCTTGATTCTCCCTCTCGAGTTTATTGATCCGTAACTTGAGATCGGTCTTTGTCACACCCTTAAAGTTCATCTCGGAATCCAGATCGCCCTGGATGGATCCCGAGACTTGTCCCATTAATCCGTTTTCTAGTTCGCGGACTTTAACCTCCAGCGTCTGGATCAATTCGGTGTCTTTGTTCCGTTGACTTTCCGCGCCTACAACAATCTCGCGCATGCTGGTGTTCTCCAGCTCGAGTCGTTGTTTCTCCTTCAGTAGCTCAGCGTGTTCGGATTCGTAGCGGTCGATTTGCTTTTTGTACGTTCCGATGAGTTTCTTGTCGCCAGTGTTGGATCTTATGGCTTCCTCCATCTGGACGTTTTCCCGCTGCATGGTTGTATTCTCTTCCTCGAGGTACTTGAGCCGTTTCTCGAGCTCAGGCATACTCTCCAGTTTCTTCTTGTAGTGCTGCATGACGTTCTGCTCTTTACGTAGCTTCTCAATAGTGTGCTTCGATGTATCTAGCTCGTCTTTGAGTTTCTCGACCAGATCGGAAGTACGGGTCAGATCTTCGACTTTCCGGTTTAGATTTTTGATAGTATTTTCGTTCGCGGAAATCGTATTATCGCGTTCGCTGATCGTGTCTTCCATTTTATGCCTGTACCCTCTTCATCAGAATTTTAGTATGACATATAATGAAGAAGAAAGCTTACACATCGGCCTGTAACTGATCAAGCTGTATTTGCAGCACCATATCCGCTTTCGATGGAGCAGTGCTCGACGGGCCCCGATCGACCATCCGATCCTGGAACTGCTGAATCTCGGCACGCAGCTCGCCATTCGCAGACTGAGATTTCGTGAACCGGTCGAGTAACTGTTTATGTTCGTTCTCTAAAGTTTCCTTTTCGGTGACTAGCCGGCTGATTTCCTCTTCCATCTGGAATTCCGTCTCGGACCTAAACTGAAGCATTAGATAATTCACGAATGTAGCTATTTGTCTGTGGAAGCATACGTATGAGTGATATGTTTATCGATGCTATCCTCCCCGGCATCCCGCTCGTCCATAGTCATCATCTAATTACCAACCCGTTAGTAGAAAACCTCTTTGAGCAGAAATACAGCAAAACAAACCTGATTGATAACAAGCATCAACTCCGTCTGCGACGTCGAACTCAACTGCTGTATTTTCGTGATATAATGTTCCCGCCGTTCTGACTGAACGGCAACGATAACGACCAGTTTAACGAGCTAAGAACACCGTCAGTACTATATTTCTTCGTATCTAACTTCCAATCTGGTAGAATAATACTTTGACCAGTTCCCGCCGGGAGTTCTCCCGCGCAATTGAGAGTAAATCCGGCGCATATTTCGAGGACGAAGGAGTACGCAGTCCCAATGTCGAGGTGTAGTAGTGCAGTAGCGCTTTATGTATCTTTTTGACTACACTCGCCGTATTAGCCCGGTTCTAATCGTTTGGTCGGTACGCCGCGGAGAGAGGGTATGTATAGGTACTAACGATTCTGAAATTTAACAACCCACTGGTCCGAGGGTGTGATCTTGCTCAAATCGTCCTTGAAAGCGTACTGGTCGATATCGACTGGATTCAAAACCACCACCAAGTCAGATTATATTACCAACGGAGACGGCCACGCTGGAAGTGGTAAGCACTGGCGAAAACGCGCCCGGCGCGCGCGGAAAAAAAAGTCCACCACCAACTGAAAAAAAAGAAACAGGCAACAAGACGTACGCAGAAGTTTGCAGACTATGGTTCCATCGCTGAGGTCGCTGAGTTTGGATATATCGCTATCGATTGGAAAGAGCTTGATCTGCGCCGCGGGTACAGCGTTAGTTTTCTGCGAATCTTCATGGTGGGGGTTGGATCTAAATAAAGCTACCCACCCAGTCAAGCAGCGCGGCGGCTGCTGCAGCGTCGGACCCCATGAGGGATTGGTTACGGTGTGCGTGTAGGTGTATATATAACGGGGCTGACGTAGATTCGGGCCGGGAGTACGAAGTGTATAAGCGGAAGGAAGGACAGAGTGGTCGTGTAACCGGCGTTCTTGTTCAGAAGAGATATAGAAAGGATAGGTAAGCTAACTACAATAGCTTGGAGCTCGGATGGTTGCTTTGCTGTGGTGTGCTGTGGTGTGCTGTGGTGAGCTGTCGCTGCTTGTGGAAAGCCAAGCGGTTGGTTGGTTGAGTTACGAATGGGAACCTGCTGCTGAAGCGCCCTTTCCGTGAACAGGACTGAACTATAAGAAGAGATGGAATTGGTTTATATTCGAGATGGCGAGGGAGGGATGTTCCCGGACAGCTGTATCCGGAATATATTGAGCTGAGCCTTTCTGATCGTTAGCGTCGAGCAGGTTGGAATGTTTGTTTGTCTGCTGCCGGATTGCCTGTTTCGGAAGCTTATTTATTCGAGTCGATAGCACGCATATATTTGGTATATCGGCAGGTTGATCACAAGTCGATTTCTATTCACAACCATAAGAGTAATATAGACACAAAGTAGCAGACACGACCCAGATAAACGATATATACTAGGTATCCTCATAGACCGCGCTTCGTCTCCAAGAGAATCCACAGATCACATGTCGAATAGATAAATAAATAACAAACATCCAAAGAAATCAGCCCAATATCTAGTGTTTAGCAGTGACCTTCTCGCCTGTAAGTTTCTCAACAGCTTCCTTCGCCCTGAGTTAAATTTCATGTTAGCAATCCATCACACACCAAAAGTATCAAAGCCAAAGATCCTCACATATCACCAAGCCCAACCATGCACACCGTCTGCCAAATTCCAAGACCTATCCGAGGAGTCACACCTCGATATAACCCCTTCAACCCGTTATTCGAATAAATATAACTAACCGCCCGTCAGCACAACATCCACAGCTCTCAACTCTCCAACTCCGGAATCCATAAGAACATACTTAAACGCCTTCACCACTGTCAAATTCTTCGGCCGGTTCGGATCAACAGTCTTGCTCTGCATCTCAACCCGAATAACCTCAATCGGCTGATTCCACGCGCTCAAACCACCACCCAACGCCGACGCCGCGATCTTTTCCAGTGCGCTCAACGAATCCTTCTCCCCCTTGCCCGTCACATTCTTAATCCCCTGTTCCGCCAACCGACTCAACCCGAACCGACTCCCCCAGTTCGTCATCTGTCTGATCGCAACGGCATTAACACCCTTGTTGATCCCGCGGATACCCTCGCGACGGTAGATATCCATAAACACCGCCATGGAGGACTGCGGTGCCGCGCCCGCCGCCGCTTGTTTGTGACGAGTGATCTCGACGGTTTTCATGCAGGTGCAGAAACCCATTGTTGCGTAGGCCTGCGCTACACCGCCAACCACACCGCCGGAAATACCCGCCAGGAAGGGTGCAAAGCCGGCCGTGCGGGCGTAGTATCTATTCCGCATCAGTCAGTCGGTCATATAATTTTTTCAATTTGCTGAGAAGGAGAACATACTCGGCTTCGGACGAGACGAATAGCAGAACGGCACCCTTGGTCGAGGCTTCGATCCATGCCCATGGTATTAATCCCTGGTAGAAACCAAAGACGCCGCCTCGGGCCCAGATCTTAGGAATCGAGCTGGGTAGTGTATCTCCTCTGTTGGCGGCCATGTGCGTCTACCGGGGAAACAGTTCATCAGCACGTTGGTTTTATCGGGGTTGGGTGGAGTTGAAATTGGTACCTTGACGACTTCTAAGGGCTACAAGGAGGTTATTAGCATGTTAAATACTTCGATATTGAATAGTGTAAACTGCATACCTGTCCCAATGTCGTAACTCTACACGAGAATTATAGATCAGTACCGCTTCATCGTATTCGTTTGTCCGATGCTCTTTGCACTTACTCAAACATGTTTAATCCGGCACCAACTGTCGGTACATTTACGTTAGCATTCTCGCAGCCTGTATCGAATTAGATGAGAGACGTACGTAATAGATTGCTAAAAGAAACTGGCTTCTTCTTGACAGAAGGAGCAGCAGGAATGGCTGCCGAATCCACCACAGTCCCGGACATTGTGTATTGTGTCGTCTGCTGAAGAACCGAACTACCGTCGACGTAATTTCAGAACCTCAGAGAAATTCCACCGGAAAGCCGAGAATGCAATGGGAAGTATAAATCGAGCGAGAAGGATTCGAAGAGACAATGGCAGGGATCCGAGTATCGCGCGAGTCGCAAGTCGATCGTAGTCGAGGAGTAGTTATTTTTTCTTTCCCTTTTCTCTGGCTTGTGAAGGGTGGAGAGTTAGCAGAAGCTCGACCCCGGCTCGCAATCAGGTGCCGAAAAGGTACCTGCCGCTAAGAAGCTAGCAGCTACCCAGCTACCCAGCTCCGCAAGCTCGGTAACACACAATGCAATGGCCGATAAAGGTTGATACTTACGATTTTTGATAAATTATCTAGATCTGTAGTTTGTTTGTTGCTATGTTGAGAGTGAGAGATGGATGTAGAAGAAGACGAAGAGGAGACGAGAGAAAGAAAGAATCTGGTTTTGATGCTACGTCTGTTTATTTGACGAGCGCGTTCAAGAATGCTGCTTTCGGCGAATTTTCGTTGGGATCGAATTAATCACCGACAAATTATTGACAGAACGGGGGATACGGCGGACGAAATTAATTAAATAAGAACACTCGAGCACGCACGGCAGGAGATGCCAACCATCAACCAAGACTGAGCCCAGGTAACGAGGCCGTTAGGATCATATAGTATACCCCTGGTCATCGGAAGCCGCAATGATTAACAAGAATTAATCTCGATTACAATATCCGACACTGCTGCTCCTAACGTGCATCGCTCGCCAAGACTCAAGTTGGGGCGACCCTCAACGGTCTAGGTCTGGTCTGCCTGGCCCGGAGCCCGGTCGTGGCCTGCATGCACCGTTGGGGTCGCGCTAAAATTTGACATTATTATTATTATTATTATTATTATTATTATTATTATTATTATTATTGTTATTACAATAGACCTCTCTCCATTGGATATACCGACGGCACGGGAAACATGGTTCAGCTACTGCGGCATGGGCATTTTAGCCTCGTCTCGTCTATCATTAATATATCAATACACCCGTCTCGATGAGAAAACAAAAACTACACACATCCAGCGAATATCCAAGTCAAATATGGATGCCGTTCGTGTAGCCATCCATCCCGTTATTTTCAACGAACCCTTCCATCGACGCCTTCTCCAATATATCCACCCGCATAGACAGCGTCGCCAACTCGCGCTCACCTCTCTCCCACTCCAACAGGCTCTTCCGTTGTTTCTCTTGCGCGATTTTCACTTCATCCTCGAATTTGGCCTGATCTACACGCAAACGGTGCAGTCGCTCTGCAATTTCAGCGTTAATGGGCGGGAGCAACTGGCCTCCAGGTTTGATCGGTGGACCGACCACGAGCGGCTGTGGTGCCTGAGCGGTTTGTCGTGGTGGAGGAGGTGGGTGCGTCATCGAATTACCATGATAACCGCCGCGGTAAGGTGTGTGATGATGGTATCCGCTTGCTCGCGGTCCGGTAGGGACCACCATATTCTTCGGTCCTGTGGGTGGTGCAAATGGGGTTTCGGACGACGCTGTCACCGGTGTAGCCGGAGCTGGTGTTCCTCGAAGGGTAGCTCTCGGACCCGAAGGTGTAGCTGGTAGCTTATTCACATCTCTGGGATCTGTTGGGCGCGACGGGGTATCACGCAGCAATAGGTCTTTAGAATCAATTTGCATCGGACTTCTCGATCGCGGTCGCTGAGCTCGCGGTTGACGCGGTGGACTATGCGGCCGTCTGTCTGCCGCAGGTCCACGAGGTGGAGATCTCGGTCTGCCGTGAGAAGGGCTGCGAAGCGGTGCCGGACGACGGGACGGACTATGCCCTCGCGGTGTTCTGGAATCGTGCAATGGCGTCCTCACACCTTGGGAAGCAGGATGTTGAGGCCTTGAAGGTGACAGCGGTCTCTTCGGGGTACCATCCCTGGGTAGAGAGCCACGGTAGGAAGATTCGTGCGTGCGTTTTGGACCCATTGGCGAATGATCTCGTGGTGATCTGGGAGGTGGGGAGTATTGACGGGGAGTACGGGACAGAGGTGAATCCGGTTTCGATCTTATGAGAGTAGCTCGTTCTGGCGAGACCCGTCGGCCGCTGGGTTTCATAGGAGGGGATCTCGGTCTGGAAGGTGGCTTGTGAGAGGGCGAAACAAGACGGACCGATGCGGATGCGGATGATGCTATAGATATTGTAGATGCGATTGGTTCTCGAGGCGGGCGAGGGGATGGAGATCGTGGGCGTGGTGGTAGTTGCCGAGCGGATGATGATGATGAAGATGATGATGATTGTTGTGGTGGTTGCGGTGGTGCGATGCTAGAAGGTGGTTTCATTTCTGAGCGAGGAGGAGGAGATGGAGGAGCAATGCCTTTATTATCCACTCTTTTGATATCGGTTGAAGGTTTTGGTAGAGGAGTTTTGATATTTATGCTGTCTTTCGATCGCTCTGGGGACCTGGATGATCGCCTGTACCCAGGAGAACGGGGTCCACGAGGGCTGGGAGAGCGGTACCGCCGAGGATGGCGAGGAGATGGTGACCTGAGGCGAGGAGAGCGAGCACGCCTGAGGAGAGAGGCCGAGGGAGGAGGGGTTCTCGACCTCGGCCGGCGCACAGGACTTCGAGATCGAGAACCATATCTCCGTCTCGACCTGGAACGCGGTCTCCCGAAGAGCGGACTTCGAGACCTTCGTCGTCGGATGGGCGAACGGTCGCCAGGTCGCCAGCTGCCGCCGCCGGCGGACGAGGGCACGTAGCAATCGGCTCTGGGAGGCGGTGGAGTTCGACTGTGTCTTCTTCGAGCAAACGGGCCTCCGGGAGTATAGGAATCGATACCTCGTCTGGGCGAGGGAGATCGAGGGCGTCTGGAGGATGGCGACCGGCTGGACCGGCGTCTGGGAGAAGGGGAACGGTATCGTCTGTCTCTCGAAGGCGACCTCCTGTCTCGGTCTCGGTCTCGTCGGTCGTCACGATAGCTGGGGGCGTATCTGTTCATTGAGGTTTAAAAGTGAAGCTGACTTGCCATCAAGGCCGTTACCTCCCGGAATGTGTAACTGCTGCTGAATATAAAACAACTATGGTGTAATGTACATGTATATATATGAATGTGAACAGAGCGAGTGCAGTGTGATGAAGGAGTGGATGGTATCGACGCGAAGTTCGAAGTTCGAGGTTGTTGATGGCGTTCAAGTTGGTGGTGTTTGACGGGGAATGAAATTGAAAATTAAACATTTATTTCGCGTTTCCAACGCAGTAAAGCTTGCTGGAACAGAGATACCTGCAGCCAGTACAATTGTAAATGAATGTTTATATATAGCGTTTCTATTTTAATAATACGACTATCTACTTAGTAGTTTTGGGCGGAGGTGGGTTTGAATTCGGACAGCCGGGGGATTGCTCTGATCAAATCCTTGATCTCTTGCATATCACGTGCCAGTTCATCAAATTCGATACGTCTGGGAAAAGTGGGCCGGGTTGGTCGTTCCAGCAAGGGTAAGTGCCGCCGCCCCAAGACCACTGAGGAAAATTGGTGCAGCTTCTGATCAGAGCATCGGTATATATGTATATATATATATACATATCAGCTCGATGAATAATAATGTTTTCTAACGGGATGATAAATAAGCTTACTGCGCCAGATCGTTGAGCCCACCGTCATTGTAACTGATTTCTTTGAAGGGTGTATGTCGACAGAGGAGATGTGATTGGTGGGCGTACCTTGCCTTTTATACTTTTATAGTGAATTCACAACACACAACACACAACACAAAGTTCTTGGATTGGAGAAGCCCGTATTGTGCGGCAATGCGGCATCTCGAACGGGAATGTCTACGGAGATGATATAATTACTGAAGTAAAGCTAAGGCTCTTCTTGAGGATATAAATTATATATATGAAATCGATTGAATAAGTAGTAGTGTCTTTGCTTAGTTCTCCATGAAGCCGTATCACACAGTCAAACTGTTCACTGTGGTGCCATCGTCATCCGTCACTATTTGCCACCAACCTACTTATGCTTGGACTTTAGGTACTTAAGTACCTACGCACTGGACGATGTCGTCAGGCCACGGCGATATTCGATTTCGATTTCGATAGAATGCTGCGCGCGGAATCGAGTATCTTTTGGCAGCGGATCATCCTCGCATTCGAGCTCGACCGACCGACACAAAAGTGGAAGTTGTAACAGAGTCAACCCACCAACTTAAAACTCTCCGGCATCCCATCATCTCGCTTCCTTCTTCTATCCATCAACATCAACCTCCGAACAATATCCTACAAACCATCAAAACACACCCACCTTGCCGACATTACAAAATGCAGTTCAAGCTCCTCTCTTTCCTCCTTCTCTTCTTCCTCGGCCTCGTTGCCGCCAACTCTATCGTCAGAGAACCCCTCGACAGCTGGATGATCTCCTTCCCCAAGGACGCCCCCGAGGACTTTGTCGCCCGCTCCATCGATCAGCTCAAGAAAATCGGTGCCGTTGTCACACACGAATTCTGTAAGTCGCTCAATACTTCCATCATTTGAGCCTTGCTAACACCTCTCTGCAGCTTTGATCAAGTAAGCTTCACCGTCCGTCCACCGATGGCACAGTTCTAACAGCAGTTCAGAGGATGTGCCTTCAAAGCCAGCCAGGCGATTGTTGATTCCTTCGAGACTCTCTCCCTGCAATCCAACGCCAACCCCGAATGGAAGCCCAGGATCGAGAAGGATAGCGTCGTACGTTTATAATTTGCCATAATCTTGATATTCACCCGCTAATTTTAAAATGTTAGGTCACCGCCTTGGGCAACAACTGAGCAAGCTATCATGCATAGTGAGCTGGAATCAATATGTCTGGGGTCGTCGCCGAGTGGTGGGCATCCGGTGCTAGGAGTAAAATAGGAGGCTTCGTTCGTTCCTTTTCTGAGTTATTATAATACCCTTGCGGGAATTTGGAGTCTTGTTCGTTTCCATCCAGTTTACAGTGCATTTTCGTACCTATTCGAGATAAAATATAGAAACATAAATAAAATATGCCAGTATACTAGTACTATGGGAGAGGCATGTGTTGTCACTGCTGTGATGTGTTGTTATGTTTGCCAACGAGACCGAAATAGGAAATTCAAAACTTTGTCCTCTTTTCAACCAGTCCATCCCAACACAAAACACAAAAACTCCAACAGCACCATAGCCATATATATCTCTTATTTACACTTGTGAGTGCTTTTGATCACCAGTATTGTTTGAGACAGAGACCACCCACCTTACACTATTATTTGGATATTTCAGATAAATTGTTTACCTCTGTCATCTTCTCTGTCAACAAGTTGTCCTAGAAAACACCTCACGAGCTCAATCTCCCCGGATACAACTCAATTGCTCAACCTTCAACCAGCAACCTCAAGCTCCAAACCACAAATGCAAACCTCTAAATCATACTGCCCACCAACCGCAGATATATTACCAAGAACTGCTAAGCCCAGAAGAGTTTCAAGTGCCACTCGGGCGCACTTTGAGGAATGGGTCAAATCATTTGCTCCAAGTGCCACCCTTGACCCAAACGTACTAAGCGCCAGCTTTGTACCTAACCCGAGTCCAATCCTCGCACCGTTGCCTCAAAATGCCACCAGAACCGAAGGCCAAAACGTGCAAGAGGCCGGCATATTCACCCCGAATTCGGGCTTCACATCGGATACGGAAAGCGTAAACATCTCAAACAATACCTTGCCGCAAGGCACAGTTACTTCAAACACCACGCTATCATCACCCGTCGAAACCAACAGAACTAAGATGCGTCAAGAAAAATTCCGTACTCGCAGAAACGACTCTCGCATTCAGTCTTCGCAACCACAGACTGGAGGGTATTTCAAGAGTCTCTCAAAGACGGATATATTCATCTCTCTTGTTGTTTTGTGTATTCCCTTTTGGATCCTATTACGCCTATTTTACGATCTCACACCCAAGATATATCTTTCGGATACCTTTCAGGTTTTTGCACCGGTGGAATACGTACCACCTGACGTTGGGCAATGGAGAACCTTACTTGAGGGTCTTGATTTTACACCGTCTCATGGTCAGAACTCGACCTATACTTCTACCCCGCTGGTTCTCGGTCCGGATACGCAAAACGAAGACGAAGCGAAAGAGAACGAACCGAAAAATATGAGCAACAAACACATCAGCCGAAACAGGGGGAAGAAAAGCTGGACGATCCAAAATTTAATAACCCAAAAGACGGACCGGAATTAGATCAACACGTGCAGATGAAACAAAAGGCGGACGAACCGCTAGCAAGTAAACTGGAACATAAAACGACGCCGACCAGAGACACAGTACACGCAGCATCCGGCATCGAATACTCTCGCTTGCAAGAGCTCTTAACCAAGATTCGCGAACAAATACTTGATAAATATACATCAAATGAATCGGAACGCGAACGGAATGAGCAAAAAGCACAGGATCCAACAGACGAACCGATTTTAGATGGACTTCTGCCAAAGCAAGTCGTTGAGGCTGTCTCTCGCTGGGTGCGAGATCTCTTGGAGAAGATCCGCGAACAGAAATCCCAGGAGTCGAACTTGAACACACAGAATCAAGAAAATCAAGAGAACCAAGTAAAAAGAGAACAAAACGAACAAAAACCAATAACTCCAATACCCCACGGAAAAGACGAAATCCACATAGGAAAAGTCTACATCATGACCGATTTCGATACATTAAATACACTAACCTGCACCGACGACGACAAAGTGATAATGGCAGAACTCGAAGGTAAACCCACCGAATCCCAAAAATGGGTGGCGGAGCACCGACCAAATGGTCTTGTACTTGTGAACCACGCAAAAGATCAAAGTAGGTATCTCGGATTCGGAGAGTGGGGCGGGGCATTTAGGTGCTCGGCAACTCACCCGGACAGGTGGGAGACATTTATGATCTCAGGGCACTCTACAGGCGGACACGGTCTCGGAGTTGGGGATGGGGACGGTCCGTATCGAAGAAATATGTGGACCGAGCGATGGGGGTTTACGGTTGTCGAGTAGATGGGTTTTTATGGAATTGTATGCATTATATATTGTGGAGTCCGGTCTGGTTGATAAACAAAGTACATCGAGTTGCAGAGTACCTACTCTTCCTAGTCAGGCGCGTACTAGCACCAGATGTCCAATTCGGGAACCGCACGTTTCTAGTGATATTAACCAAACCCGCAATTGGCGGAGAAGTTGAAGAATTCAATTTAGACAGAACGCGGTGCAGAGATGGCTCGATGGGTCTTACTGAAGTCAAGTATATATTCCATTTGCTTCAGCGAGAGGACCACAATGCGACTGTGATTACTTGTGTTTGGTCAATCGGTTGTATTTAAACTTAAATCACCTTATAGACCAAAAATTTTGCCGAGTCGTATCTACTTAGGTATTACGGCCCATGAGCAAGATGGGTATCACGATCACCAGGAATGTGCGGTTCCCCAACGACTAATATTATACTTACATTTCTAAAAATTTCGAAAGTGATTTCTCCGGCTTTATTTTGTTCTAAGTAAATATATGGTCTGCTCACGAAACTGAGTAAATGTACTTTATTTAATATTTAGATTTCTGGCCTAGTCAGATCCGATATATTCGGTGCATGATGTAGTATTACGTGTAAAGACATATGCCAGTCGTGTAGTCGACGTGCAGGACCCCAACGCACAAAATGCAACAGCACAGCACAGCACAGCTTCTATGCTACATACCATGTGGCTACGTACTTTGTCTTATGCCTAATATTCGAGTATTTGGAGAGGACCGTAAAATTCATCTAAATCATAAACCATTGCCGCCTTCGGCTAGTTTATACTCGAACACCCTCATCTTAAACAGTCTAACGACGAGACCGTATTCTAATCAAAGACGGCGACGAATAACCTTACCTTCTTACCCTCGACGGACAATGGCAGCCTCGAATCCCACCACAGCAGGAGTCGATAGGTGGTTGGACACCTTCCAAGAGGGGGATCCCGGGTATCCTTGGACAGAAGATCTAGCGACGCCTAACAGAATACTCACACCTGAAGGCATAATTGTATCAAACAATATCCCGACACCAGAAAGCACGTTAACCCCAGCGCGCGGCGCTACACCGTTGGGGAGTCCCAAAGCCCGAATTCCTTCGTTACAACCATACTTTTCCGTCCCGATGGAATTACCTCGCACTCGCAGCACTCGCGCTCGTTCCCCGCCCACTCCTAGATCCGTGGACTTTCGCAAAAACGCCGTGGTCACGCACCTGCGGACACTCGCCATGGACGCACTAAGTCGCCCGTGTTACGGAGCTGGGGGTATTCTGACAGACCTGCGAGCACAATGGATATAATTATATGGTCAACATTGTTGTTCTTGTCGCTTTGGGTTGGTATCTTGCTGGTTTACGATCTCACGCCGGCCATCGCGGCGGGAATATACGCTTCGGATACTTACCAAGCGTTCATGCCGGTGGGGTATATACAGTCTGATTATGATATTCTCCCACTGCATGCTGCCAATTGCACATGTTCTACACCGCCACCAGAAATCAAAGATACGCGGAAAGATCAAAGCCAGAAGACATACGAGCAGAAATCAGATGGAGGTCCAGCAGAAGGACAACCGAAGGAGGATGAATCGAAACAAGAATCAAATAATCCGACATTAAAACTGAACCGACAAGATGAAATCCGTCCAGGCGCGGTCTATATCATAAATCGATACGAAACATCCGACGTGGTAACCTGCCAAAGCGATAACACAGTCATAATGAGCAACTTTGACAAAACAAACAAGAACTCTCAAGAGATGAAATGGGTCGTCGAGCAAGTGGGCGATTGGATGGGATTTGTAAACGTCGCGGGATATCGTCCTAGATATCTCGGGTTTGACATGTGGGGGACGCTCAGGTGTTCGGCTCAGGTGCACAAGCAGTGGGAATCATTTCACATCAAAAAAAGCCCGGAAGGCGGGTATTGGCTTCTGGCGGAAAACTGGGGCGGTGACCACCCGGTGGGGATTGTGAACGGGGCATATTTGACGAAATGGAATGGAGCGTTTTTGACGAGATGGGGCTTTACTGCTGTCTAAAGAAGCTACGGATTTTCATGATATTTTTTGGTTTTCGAGGAATTCTAAAATTGCACGCTAGATTGATTAATATGTATTCTGACTGCCTCTCAGAAATCAGGCTCGTTATTTTTAACTCCTTATTGTATTTGATAAGTTTGTCTTCATCAATATATCGATTTGAAACCAACGCACATGCACACATGCGGCACAGGAGGTACATGAAACTGTACAACCTAGCCTCGAGCACCTGGATTCGAGGCTACTGTACTACCGAGCTTCAGCGCTTCTGTGCTACGGATCGAGTGTGTACAGCATACTGTGAATGTTGCCTGATACTTGAGCGTACTTAAACTCGAATAGAATCCCAGATCAAAGCTGAACATCTCATCCCATATCTCCGTATCTCACTATCACTCGAAAGCAATTTATCCACCATATATATACTTCAACCGGACAAAGAAAGAAGAAGAAGAAACAGGAACGGCTGCAAAAATGACAACATTAAAAGGAGTCAACGAATGGCTAGAAACCTTTAGCTTTGACGACCGATGTCCCGAGTACGAGTATCTCCAAACGGAGGGTACAACGATTACAACCCCCGAAGAAACACTTACGTATCCGGCGGATACATATGACACCCTCTGTTCTGAAAGTACACCAGACCTGATCGGACAAGACGAACCCCACCCGGGCAGCGTCTACATCATCAACCAGTGGAAAACATTCAACGTGATAACCCGCACGGCGGACTCGGACGGGATCGTATTATCCAAACTCGACGTCAACGGAGAAGCCGAGGAATCCCAGAAATGGGTCATCGAGAAGCGGGCTAGCGGGCCGAAGAAAGGTTGGCTGGGGCTTGTTAGTCGCGCGGGCTATTGCCCAAGATATCTGGGTTGGGATATGGGTGGGAAACTGAGATGTTCGGCGACAGAGCATAACAAGTGGGAGTTTTTCCATATTTTGAAGGATCCGAGAGGCGGGTACTGGCTGCTGGCTGAGCATTGGAGTGGGCATCAGGCTGTGGGGATTGTGGATCGAAGCTCTCTGGCAAAGATGAAGACGACGACGACTCGATGGGGGTTCACAGAAGTGAATAGGATGGAACTTGCTTGGGTGCATTTGTTATTTGTGAGCGGTATAGTTATTCTTTGTAAGCCAGGATACCTAAGCCAGTGGCCCAAAGTCGTGTGTTATATAAAGCTAGCATTACTTTACCTGATTCGATTAATTACCCGCTTAGGCAGGTACTTAAAAGGTGCCTACTTGAGTAAAACAGCACAGAAGCCCTGGTCTAGTTATTTCGACAATCTTTGGCAGCGAAGCAACGCACTAAATCCAACAGTTGTGAT
This sequence comes from Orbilia quercus, assembly GCA_036971405.1. Classification (NCBI taxonomy): domain Eukaryota; kingdom Fungi; phylum Ascomycota; class Orbiliomycetes; order Orbiliales; family Orbiliaceae; genus Orbilia; species Orbilia quercus. Next base: position 1,087,784 of record JAJTUE010000009.1, on the reverse strand, counting down.
GGCTGCCATCAGGCACGCCACAGTGCAATGCAATATACCCATTTTTCTCCTATAGAGTCTCTCTATGCACAAAATTATATAAATCCAAAAAAAATCCTTCCATCCGTAAACGTCCAGTCGATCGATACCCCCACAAACAAAACCAGCCGCCAGATAAACATGAACCGATATGAAAAACACAAGAAAAAGAGAGCAACTTTTAACACCTCTTCTCTTTCTATTCCCTAAAAGACATTTTTTTGATAACAAAAGTAAAGTATATAGAAAAGCGTGTGTGCATGAATCAATAAAAAGGAAAGAAAGAAAAAAGTTCATCCGTCTATAACACATTATCATTACCACTATTTTATCAGCGAAAAGGTCTGCTAGCAGCCATGCAACTTCCTGCCTGCCTGCCTGTCCAAAATGACATATCAAATAAGCCTCAAATACTGCTTAAGGCGATCAGAAGAGAGAAAAAAAGACTAACGGCATCAAAAAAAGAGTAGAAGTGAATCAGGTGGCAACACCATTCGCCTTCACCACCGCCCCATTAACCCAGACTTCGTTCGGTTTCCACGTACTTTCCTGTCTCGTCCCAGGTAATAACGCTGGCTCCGCACTGTTACAATTCTCATTGAAGCTCCCCAATCCGCCATTTGCTGCTGCTGCTTTTTTCTCCGCTACCGCCGAACTCACGTTTGCAGACCCGTTGCTACTTATACTCCCTCTTCGTGGGTGGAAACTCGCGCCGTTGATTGCTGGCACGGCGCTGCTGGTTGGTTGCATGGCGTAGGGAGGCGGGATTGGCGACGTTCGCATCTTCGGGTCGGCGGAGATGGGGAGAAGGTCGGGTTTGGGATCTATCTTGGCCTTTTCGCGGCGGTCGAGATCTTTGGCCTTGTCGTAGAGGTAGAGACCGAGGAAACTATATTATTCGGAATTAGCAGGTGCTGAGAATATTTGTGGATTAGAACATACGTCAGACCAATGCCAAAGCCTTGCACCCTCGTGGGCATGTTGCCAAACCATATTATGGCCATGACAATCACAAAGATACGTTTGATCAGACTCGCGACGGAATACGTCACCGGCTCGACCATGCTCAAGATCGCAAACGCAATAATATTTTGTCCGAAATGAGAGGCGCCGTTGAAGACGAATTCCCAGATGAGGGCCACGCCGCTGAGTTTGTTCTCCCCTTCGACGATGAGTTTTTCTCCGGCGTAGTATTTGTGGATCAGCGAGAAGCCCTCGGAGGTCAGCCAGAGAGGGGTTGTGAGGATGAATGCCAGACCGGACGAATATGCGAGCAGGTTGAGTTTATCCAGTTTGACGCCTTGGGTTCTATCGTAGTCGGTTCTGGCGGAATTGTTGAAAATCTTCTTGGAGACAATGTTTTGGGTGACAAAGATGATGGTGCCGATGAGTGCGCTGATGATACCGATGAAGTTTCCTCGGAACTCGAAGGAGCAGGCGAGCATGACGCCAACGGTGAGGGGCACCAGGGACGCGTAGACATCGCGGGGATAGTGTACGTTGTAGAAGATACGGTATGCGAAGACGGTGAACAAGGGAGAGAGACCCTATACCGGACGTTAGCCTCTGGGGTTTTTTGCATCGTCAGGAAAGGGATATGCAGTACCTTGATGGTATGGACGAGGGAGACTGGGATTCTGCTGGTTGCGAAACTAGAGGTGATATGGCCTCCAACCTGGAAGATGGCGAGAGGGGCTGTAATCTTGATGATTTCCTTCGATGGATACTTGAGTCCACCTTGGATGCCGGGGACAAGGTTCCTGGGAGCCCAATGGCCGATAATTGAGAGAAGAACACACCACGCTGTCACGAAGGCGAATTGGACGATAGTGAGGGTGACGGGTTGTTTGAAGGCGTTGAGGATCGATTTCGAGGAAGTATTGGTGAGAGCTGATGAAAAGTACCTGAAGAGAGAGAAGTTTAGAAGAAGGGGAGAGATGAATTGGAGGAATTGAGTCCGTACCAGCATATGCAAATTCCCTAAATAGTGGAGTTGGATTAGCCGGTTATTCAATTGAAGATTGTCTGAAGCTGTTTCAAGTTTTTGTGATCTGGGTGAACGCACCACTAGCCTATAAGAGATGGGAGCTTTGAGGTTCTCGACTATTTCTGCGGTGGAACCGCTTCGCTTTCTAACATTTCGAATAGCCTGGGATATCGAATTCGTTCTGGAATGCATCTTTCTGTGCCCACTGGGGGAGATTTCTCGCGCGGATGAGGCAGTAGCGGGACTTAGGATGTGGCCATTGCCGTTGATGGTGCCGCCAGGTGGGTTGGATGTCGGTAGGTTGAAGGAGACGGATTTGGCAGAGGTTGCGCTCTGCGGTGATCGCATGGCCTGTGAAATAACGAACGGGCGATGATGCCCGAAGGAAGAGAGGTTTGATCTTGGACTGGCTAAAGGGGAAGGCGGGCAGGAAGGTTCCGAAGAATGAAGGGTCGGATCGTGCTACGACGGGTGTTTGGTGGAGATGAGGCCAGATGGGACTAATCGACGGACATAACAGGATCGGGTGGAGTGGAGGAGTCGAGCGTCGATGGGATGGATATATGCGAATCGAATGGATCGATGGAGGTGGGCTGAGAGGTATCACCGGGAACGGCTGCCGACGAGGTTGTAATGGAGGTCCAGGGTGGGTCGGTCGACGTTACAGCGACGGTTTGACGGGGTCGTAGGACTGTCGGGCCACCGTTGGATGACTCTTAGCAATACTTAACGTAGGTAGGTTGTCGATGCTTGAATGTAAATATAAATTTAAGTTTAAATGGCGATGTAGATGTAATATTGGTTGGAAGTCATAAGTGGCCTCGCCGGAATAAATAATTATTATTACGAAACTGTGTTCGGCTGCAAGGCACCGTTTAGTTTGGTTTTATTTTGTGCCGCAATTGTATTTTTATTCATTTCCATCGTCACATACCACCACCACTCCATCATCATCACCATCATCACCACGATATTGCCAGCTTCATCGGACACGCCGTCGCATAATATTATACCGTCGGACTCGACCATGACCGAAGTTCTCAACGGCACGGCCGCTTTCCCAGAGCCTGCCGTCGCCTCGGCTCCTACCGCGAATGGGTCCGCCACCGCGTCCTCCACCGCTGGGAAGCCTCGAAAGTTAACCAAGAACCAGCTGAAACGCGAGAGAAAGAAGCACAAGAAGGAAATCGCGCGAAAACAGAATACCGGCAGCGTCGCCGACTCCGATACCGAATCCGTGCGTCCTCCCCTGTCGCGTGCACTTTCAACATTCAAAATGAAGATTGGTCGATACTGACGCTTGAGAATATTAGGTCGCCTCTACAGCCACTCTTGCATCGTCTGGTTCATTCGTTCTACCACCTGGTCAGAAACAGCAACAAGTCCAGTTATCGCTTGTTCCTGAAGTGACGCCTAACTTTGACCTTAGCGATCTGAGTCTCGATCAAGATGACGCTGCCTTTGCCGAGTACAAGAGGATCATGCAAAAGTTCACCTCCGGTGTACGTACAACTCCGATCTTAATTTGACCTATTTTATTTGCTAATCAACTTTCATCCAGGACGACAAAGAGAATGTGGAGGATAAAAGGGGCGAGGTCTTCTACGACGAAGACGACATTCCCGACGAAGAAGCGGAACAGGTCGACGTTGAGGCTAGACTCAGCAAGAAGGCTCGCAAGGCCCGCGACAAACTGAGTGTCGCTGAACTAAAAGTCCGTCCTTCTCCTCCCCAATTATTCCTCGTACAACCTACTGACACAAAGCATCTAGACACTTGTTAAAAGACCCGAAATCGTAGAATGGACCGATACATCATCTTCAAACCCGCGATTACTCGTCCACCTCAAATCTTACCGCAACTGCGTCCCCGTGCCCAGCCATTGGTCCTTGAAACGCGAATACCTTTCCTCCAAAAGAGGTGTCGAAAAACCACCATTCGACCTCCCCGCCTTCATAAAAGCCACAGGTATCATGGAAATGAGAGACAACACCAAAGACGACGAAAGATCCCTAAAGCAAAAACAGAGAGAACGTGTCCAGCCGAAAATGGGAAAACTGGATATCGACTATCAAAAGCTCCATGACGCATTCTTCAGATTCCAGGTTAAGCCGCCACTTACCATGTACGGAGAGGTTTACTATGAAGGAAAGGAGATGGAGACAAACTTGAAGGATAGACGACCCGGGGAATTGTCCGATGAGTTGAAGGAAGCCCTCAACATGCCGCCTAACGCCCCACCGCCATGGCTGATCAACATGCAGAGAGTCGGACCACCGCCGAGTTATCCTTCGCTTAAGATATCCGGCTTGAATGCCCCTATCCCTGCTGGTGCCGCGTGGGGATTCCATCCAGGAGGCTGGGGCAAACCGCCAGTGGACGAATTCAACAGACCGTTGTATGGTGACGTTTTTGGTGTGTTGCAACCGCAAGAATCCACGGAGAACCAGGAACCGGTAGATAGGACTATCTGGGGCGAATTACAGGAGATAGAATCCGAGGAAGAAGAGGAGGAAGAGGAAGAAGACGATGAAGACGAGGAAGATGAGGAAGAGGTTGGTGCCGGATTACAGACACCGTCTGGCATGGCGACGCCCTCGGGAATGGTCAGCTCGGTGCCGAGTGAATTCGACGCACCCGAGTACATTGATCTCCGGAAGTCGAGACCAGATAAAGACGAAGACGAAGGACCAAAATCTCTGTACTCGGTATTACCGGAGCAGGAGATTAGGTCGCGGGGTCTGTTTGGTGGACAACACGCCTACGATTTGTCCAAGGGTGGGCAAATGCCAGTCCTCGGACAAGAAGACAGAAAGGTTTATTAAATCTCTTAGGTTTTGCTTTCTATTCCAATACTGACAAATATACTCTTTTAGCGCAAGAAACCCGGAGACATTGATGTTTCCATCGATGCCTCAGCGCTCGAAGCCGACGACGGACTCAATAAGGAGGCCATCAAGGCGAAATACGAGCGCGAGGTGGAGCAGCAGAGACGAGACAAACAAGGATTCCAGGAGGATCTTTCGGATCTCATCGCCTCTGAAAGCCGGAAACGACAGAAGCGAGAGGAGGATAACGCGCGGAAGAAGAAGGAGAGCAAGTTCCGATTCTAGAGGTGCTAGTTTTTTAATTGTTTTATATACAAGTTATTTTAAAGAACCGCGGCTCAGACGCTTTTGCTGGGATGGTTCTGGTGATCGATTCCCTCAGAGGCTGGAAAGTGGTTAATATACTCTATTCTTTTGTGTTCGTTTCTTTGTCCTGGTCTGCATCGTTTAAGGGGGTTTTGAGTTATTCCTGTATATCGCTTTACAATCAATCCACAGTGCTTGCTTACTTGTCTCAGGGATTCGGCATGCCTAAATTCTAACGTATGCTACCCTGACAGCCCAGTAAACAAGCTTTTATATTCCGTTCAATTGAGATTGTGAGTTGCAGATAAGATGGCAGGTCCTAAGTGATTTATCAAGATTGAGGAATACCAGATACTCAGTGTACGATTACACCATTATAATCTAGGATACAATCCTATTAGAATACTTTCTGATGTAAACGTCTCCAACATATATAACATGCACTAATCAAAAACTGCTGACGACTCCCCTCGTCGCGCTTCAGGATTTACTACCCTTCGCCACCCACAAAACCATGGTCTCAATACACGTATTTGTGGAGATTCTCCTTGGCGGGTTCTGAGTAATTGGTGATTGAGATTCATGCTGGCGATGCAATGTTTGCATCTGCGGGGGTCGCGTATCGGCTCTTTATAAGTATGAGGAGGGTGTAAGATGATTGGTGGGGAAAGGTAGGATGCGTGTTAGAGAGAGGAAGGGGAAGGTGTAGAGGGGAAGGTGAGGCAGATGGGAGAGAGAGAGGATATGTGATAGTGTCATGTTAAGATACGTTTCTGAACTATGAATGTGAGAATTGGTCTGGATATCATGTATTCTTTACTCTATCACTCGATGTCCAAATTACAGATAGGAAGTTTATTTCTTCTTGGACCCAGATGGGGTGCCCGGCTTTTTCGAAGAGCCAGCGAGATAGCCGGCCATGTCAAATCCCTGGAGGGGGTTACTCTGCGGGTTGGCCAGGATGGAGCCTTGCTGCTGCTTTTCGAATTCAGCGCGCATTTCGGGGTCCACTATCAAAAGGTTTTATTAGTTAGATTGCCCATAAAATATATGCATTGAATGTACATACTGTTCTCAACCATTTTTGGCATGAGGGTCATTCCTCCGACGGCCACGATAGCGATAAGAATCATCGGATTGCTGAGTAACTTCATGGGGTTGAAGCCTTCGCGGGTCACGTAGAATTCGGAGGTTTTGGCGGGATACAAGTCCTATCATTATTCGGATTAGAATGTCACTAAACTGTAAGCAGATATACAATTTGAGATGGACTAACGATCGGATGCGGCTTCCTCTCGCCCCGGTTACTCCATTCGTTCCCTCTGAATGTCTGAAAGACCTCAATCAACCCCTCCGGACTGACGTCCACCCGTAGAGACGGAAAGATGTGCGTTCGACAGTTGACTTCGAGAAGATAAGAGCCAGGCTTGACATCTTGGAATCTGAAGGCGCCGTTGGCAAAGACGTGGGAGGAACGGGAGTCTGTGAGGAGGTCGCCGGAGAGGGTGACGGTTGTGGAGGGTGGGAGGAGGGCGAGGGTCGGAAGGACGCTGTTAGGTTTTACGCTTCCGCCAACTGTGTAGGCGAAGATGAGGCTGGGGAAGAGCAGCAGCAGGCTCGCGAGCCGTAATAATGTCGTGGTCATGATGAAGTTTGGTGCTGGTGGAGGAGAGGTGGAGCTTAGCTACGGGGACATGGCTTCAAGCGAGGACATTCACTAGTTTAAGCGACAGCCGCCCAATTGCGATTCCAGATTCTGAGACCATGATTCAGCGCCAATATTAAAAATATCACAGATGCGACCGAACTCATCCATACAGTTGTGTAGAGATGTTTACAAATGGCGAAATAACAGCAGGGGCAATTTAACCAGAATTTGAACAACCGTCGATGGACAAGGGGGCGTCGGCCGGCGGATGTTTTGGTGTTTTGGTCGCGCACGAATCGAAAAGTAAACAAGCCGTTGTCATCCAATTTATTTGTTTTATTTTCTTCTATCACCCCACCACCACCACACCTCTCCTTCTAATCTTATCACCTCCCCTCACCTCTCTCCCTCCCGCTTATCCCCTCGCATCCTCCCACCAGACAATCATCTTGATCTCCGACCGATAAACTATCCTTCTCCCGCGGTCTGTCGCCCACCATGACTCACGGAGACCGAGATCTGCGAGAGCGGAAGCGAAAGCACTCAGAGGCATCGTCTGCGACCTCGCATCATCACCACCCGTACCTGGCTGTCTCGGCTCCTCCGCAGGCGCCACGCCCTCCCTCCCAACTCAGCCAGGATCCCAGGTACCTCTATAACGGCTATGTCGAGTATACGACCGGAAACTCGCCCGTACTGGCTACTCGCACTCGTTCTCAAAGACCTAGCCGACAGCAGCAACCTTCCCGACAACCTAGCTCCCGTCACGAGGTACCCATTTTCGGCAGCCGTAGCTATAATAGAGATACAGTCATTGACCCAGCTGCTCAGGTGTCTCGTTATCGTCCGGACCAAGTAGACTCGTTGGATCGGCCTGGCAAGCGACACCGACCTCACCGAGAATATACCCTCGAAGATGCGCCCTCCGACGGAGAACTCTCCGACACTGGTGCGGACGTCGGCGAAGTGTCATTCGATAATTTCGCTGATACCCTCAGTGCCAGATTCAATACCTTCAATGCCACTCTGGCAGACTTGCTCGCTGCCGTCGACTCGAACCCTGAGACGTCCTTTCCTTTGCTTGATAGGGTTCTGGGCAGGGAAAGGTCTAGTTTCGTCAAGACGATGAAAGCCATGCAACTCGAAGGAACCCTACCGTGGCTCGTTCAGGCTCGCAGCAGTTCGCCAGATGCCAACATGGCCCCTCCCAAGGCCATCAAAACAACCGGTGGTCTGCTTCTCGAGCCCATCAAACCCCGCCAGATCAGATCCGGGAGCCACGATACATCTTCCAGAAAGGTATCCGCGACGGACAGCGTCCGTTCCATCTCATCTTCCAGCTCTGTTCCACCTGTCCCATTTTCTACGCACACCGTTGACCCATCCGTCAAACGTGCCAAAATATGGCCACCCGAACTCCCACCGATTAACAACGATGAGATCCGCAAACAAGTCTTCTCTCATAAATCTGTCGTTGACGGTGCCTCCTCAATGATTGGCGAGGCCGGTCTCCACAACGAACGACTCGAGTTCCTCGGTGACAGCTATCTCGGTGCCATTGTCACCCGCTACATATTTTCTCGTTTCCCCGCCTTCCGCGAGGGCGCCATGACAAACATCCGCTCCAGCATTGTCGGAAACAAAAATCTCCACGAATGGTGTTTGATGTACAAGCTAGATAAGGAGCTGATCACCGGCGAAGGCAAGCACGCCGAACTGATCGCGCGCTCCAAGACTCTGGCCGATCTATTCGAGGCGTACGTCGGCGGTGTGCTCCTCGATAGCGGTCCGGTGGTTGTAGACGAATGGGTGAAAGACCTTATCGAACCGCGGATGAAAGAGGTTGCGGAAGAACACAATAAAGAGAAGCCTCTCAACAAAGCCGCCAAAAATGAAATTGCCAGCATGATTGGCGGAAAGAACGCTACAATCGAGTACCGCTGGACTGACGGCTTAGGCGGCAACCAAGGCGGGTATTGCTTTACCATATTTTTCACAGGGTGGGGATTTGAAAGGAAAGTGCTCGGAAGCGGCTGGGGGACGAACAAGACGTAAGGGCATTCCTGTCTAATAAAATCTCGATACCACCAAGATGCTAACAAATCATCGTAGGGACGCAAGCATCAGAGCCGCCATGAATGCGCTCGACGGAGCCGATGCTTTGCGGGAGGTCAAGCGTGCCAAACAAAAGTGGTACGAAGAAAACCCGCCAGTATCGTCTATTGCTGGCTCTGAGACCGGCACCGTTATTCGACACGATATTCCTTAACTTATTCTTTGCAGTCAACCGGCAGAGTTTTCTGTCTTAATGATACGTCTTTTTGTTTGGGGGTTGCCTTCTCTTTGGCTGGTTGATTTTTGATTTGTAGCGCTATGTCGCTTTTTTTAACGATACTACTGCTATTATCATTATTATTCTCGCCAGATTGCTCTGGAACTATTTGTGGAGGATGGCAGATGTGACGAATTTCTGGAATGCAATGGCGTTAAGAGTTAGAATGTTTTGGTGTTTGGAGTCATGAAACAATTCTTGTATATATGATTTACCAGTCTCGTATCCAGCAGACCTTCTAGAGACCAGACTGTGATTTTACAGCCTCCAATAAATTCAAATTGCGGCCAGCGTCGAATTCTTCTTTCAGTTCTGAACCACAATCTCCGTTAACTTTGAGACCTGTGTAACCAGGACTCCAACAACAACGCACATTTAACTCGAGTGAAATCTCCGACGAGTTTGGTTTCGTAACTCAACGGTGTGCAAGAAGACAATTAGGAAGAGACTGTGCAATTTGTGCACGAAATATCGGATAATCATAATAATATTCGAACAACACCCCAGCCATGCACCACGGTATATACATTTCAAACAAAAAAAAACAAATAGGATATTTACATGAATAATACCCACGGCGTCGTTCACGTCCCAGTTTTTATAATTGCCACCACAGTACCAGTCTATGGAATGCACTGTGAGTAGTAATCATTAGTCTTCTTGCACGTATATCCCGACACGCAAGTAGTCGGTCCAGTCCACCCGATACCGCCACACTGTCCCCATCCAGTCTGCGTGCCACCGCCGCCACCGGTTGTAGTCGCCGCCGTCGTAACGGGCCTAGTAGTAGTAGTAGTAACCGGCCTGGTAGTGGTAGTAGTAACCGGCCTCGTTGTAGTAGTCGTCGTACCGGGCCTTGTAGTCGTCGTACTCGTTCGGCCAGGGGTAGTCGTTGGCTGCGACCCACCGCAAGTAATCGGCCTAGGACCGGGAATGGTATAGCTGATCGGTGTCTGATACAGATTGAATTTAATACCGGGATCGCTACCCGAGTACGCACCCGGAAGGTTCACGGTAGGCGGGCTCAAACTGCCCCCGCCGACGATATTAATCTGTGCGCACTCCATGTAGAGCTGCGCGCCAGGATAATTCCCTGCCGCGTGAAGCGCGATGAGTTCCACGCGCATCAGGTAGTTTCCTGGAGCGACGCAGGTGGGGATACGGAATTTATACCCGCGGTCCGCGATAAGACGGTCCACGGCCCATTTCTGGGTGGAAGGGTTGTAGCCTTCCTCGTGGATTTTGAACCAGCCGGACGAAGGGATCGATGCGGTGGCCGCGTTGGATACTTTCGACAGGTAGACCATTATGGGTCCCTTGTGGGAGCCGTCGATTATCATTCCCGTGCGCCAGTCTGTGTCCAGAGTGTGAATCCAGCGGGCGGTTATTTCGGCGCCGGAGGGGACGTCGATTACATTTGGGGAGAATTTGACGAGGGGGTTCGGTCCACCGTTGCAGGCTAATGCGGAGGAAGTGACATCTTCTATTGGGCCGTCGTAGGTGGGTAGACGGAGGCCGTTTTCTTTGCCGGCGCTGACGCCGTTGACTTCGAATTCCTATATATCCATTATTATTATTGTTGTTATCAAGTATTGGACGATTTGGTTATAGCGAGAATGAAATATAAGAGCTGCAGGGGAATATTGAATGCATAGATCAGGTCTAGCTGAATCCACCCTAATGTCAAGAACTTACAGCAAAGATCGAATGTCCGGCGACAGAAGAAGCCAGAGCCGCCACAGCCGCAGCTCGAACAAATCCCTTCATTATTCGAGAATAAGAGAAACAGAATTATTATTATAATTTCAATTCAAACGACTGAAAATGCGCAAGTTTGAGCAAGATGATGAACAGCGGATAATAATTATCGGATGAGAGAAACGGTGAGAGGTCTACGTAGGTACTTATATATACACCATCCAGTCTGCACCTTGTTCGATCCAATTTGATAGTATATCCCAGCACCGTATTACACTTTTCCTTGATCACCCAAATTTGCTAGAATTAATACACACACTGGCAGTATAATACAGCAAGCTATTATCGTATCTGACAGGCTCAGAAAAAACCCCGACGCCGCAAGGTATACCCCCGTTAACTTCCTTCACACCGGATGAGCGTACTCTTGTCCCGCCTACCAAAGTCTTGACCTTCTTTACTTAACGCTAAGCTGCCACAAATATATGATGGCGGCCACCACTCCCCGTGATCGAACAAGGAATACGAGTCTCCCATGGTTATGCCTCCTCGATTCCCAAGTAAAAGCCAAGAAGAAACATGGTAAACGCCTTTTGCATATATCGGGTAATACACACGATACGATACCTCAAGTAATTTACTTTTGGATAACTAGGGTTTTGGTTTCACTGGGTTTATCAGGCCACGTACTTGCATTCTTTCTTCAATTAACCAAAGACCAAAATCAAAAGAAGTTTTCCACGAAGGCTTACAGTAAGTTTTGAATATTCTGGCTGTGTTGCATACGGGCGTCGCTTGGCGGTTATCGCCATTGGCGACGGGTGACACCAAGCATCTGCACTGGCGGTCTTGGATGCATTGGCGGTTCTGGCTTGTGCGTTTCAAGTGCTGCTGTCGGACCGCATTCCCACCGCTGCACAAAAAATTTTTTGGGACGGAAACATGTAAAGTGAATGTGCGCTCTAGGATTTAAAACGTGCTGGATAATTTTCTTTTTTTTGGGGCTTTCGCTTTCATTATTGTATTGCTGTCGCGATTCGATATATTTCCTGGGATACATCTGAAATTGCACTGACGTGATAAAATCTTCGAAACAGCCATTGAGATTGCAGCTGATCTGGATACGTCGCAATATATTTAGGCTCATTGACCGAAATATCATGTATTCATCCAAGCGGATTTAAAAGACCCTTGAGTTAAATATTTAATACCGAGATCTGACTCTATCAGACGAGACCGTCGCAATCTACTCCCATTGGTTCTTCAGTGAATAGATCCAGTTAGGGCAAGCAACCTTTCCGAATCAATTCTACGATCGTGTTGATCCGGTATGCTAGATACATGATCGATCATTCACGGGTGCAGAGTGACCTAGAAGGCTAGTAATATCCGCATTATTCATTAAAGTATCTAATTAAGTATATACCATAAAAACCACGACACCAGTTCCAAGTCAAACCTTTCATAAACGCCATTCCGATGAAAAGCCAAAAAAAGCGGCTTGTGATGCTTAGAAATAAAGTGTCGGCAACAGAAAAAACTCCCGACACGTCTAGACGAACATGAAAGAACGTCATCTTCCATATATTGCGCCGTCTTCCGGACAGAGCACCACCTGCCCAGTCCTTAACAACTCCTTGGCGCTCTCGATTCCGCTCTCTTTTGTCTCTCTCTCGGAGGCAATGGGTGCGAGCATCGATCTATCCTGCACGAAAGGTTCTGGCGGACCGTGTCGCCCCAAGTATGAGAGTAGAGTAGCCTTTCCTGTAGTCTCTCCAATCAAAAGAGAATCACCATCTGGCGAGAACGCGCCGCTCATCACAGGGTCGTCAAAAGCCGCCAAGTCATACAGAAATGGGTCTGATCTTGCCGGGTCCCACACTTTCACGAGACCATCCGAGCTTCCCGTGACGAATAGACTACCATACGCAGCCCAAGACGCGAATGTGACTCCTGTGTCTACTTCTTCGCGGTCACGGTCGGAGCTCAGTGGTGTTTTAGAATCTGTTACAAGAAAACATGCTTAGTTTGGATTCCGAGTTAAAAGTGCTGCCGGGACTTGTACAACTTACCACCATGCTCCAGAATATGGAGCGGCTCTATCCCATTCCTGCTATCCCAAAGGTAACTCTTCCCATTCGTTCCCGACGAAGTGATATACCGTCTGCAAGGACTATAGGATATCGTTAGAACAACTATCTTTTACGTGTTATAGAATGACAGCAACAAACCTTATCGAGACTTTATTGATATCCTTATGCCTGCAAGGAAATTCCAGAGTTTTACGGCATTGTTGTCTCATATCCCATACCCGGACATAAGAGAACGTGTCCATTGTTGGGCCTTTAGCTGCGCCGCAAATAGCGCCGGCGACCAGCAGCTGTTCGCTGTCATTTAGACAAATATCAAACTGTCTTGTTGAACCGGGTCTGATGATCCCGACTTCTACCCCGTGGATAGCATCAAATATTCTTAAATCGCCCTGATGTGCATGTAACTGGCGCTTGTCACTTTCTTTGTTATCATAGCCAACAATTATCCAACCTGTTCTTCCCTTTCCGCTCGTCCAGAGAACGGTAGACGGTTCGAGGTTGTCCTCGTTTGTAGGGAAGATCCGATAGGAATCCGGTTCACTACCATCAAGTGAAGGACGAAAGATGGCCACATCACCATTTTGGAGACAAGCAGCACCCGTGTGTCGAAACTCACTACTCATCTTCATCCGAACGATAGGAGCGGAGAGACCAAGGGATTTCTGCAGCCGCTTTTCTTTGATATCCCAGATCTTGACCGTGCTGTCAAACCCACTAGAGTATAACAAGCCATCGGAAAACTCGACTGAAGACACCGTACTGTGCAAGTACGGGTCGAGAATGGTTTCGTTGCCTTGGTTGGGTGGTCTGCGAGTTCTGTGTCCGCACAAAAACTTGATTGGTCCGTCTGTGCTTCCGAGCATAAGATTTCCCACACGGTTGTAGATATCGTTGTAGGTCGTGCAGGCCAAGGCAAAGTTCGCTCCACTTGCATCCCACGCGCAGTCGATAACGTCACTTGAACCTTCCGTAAAAGTTCGATAGGGTTGTAGAAACTGGAGAGATTCCCGATATCCGATAGACCGAATTTCCGCTTCGCTGCCAAGAGGCTGTCGGCCTAGTATCCCATCTCCCATCTGCCTGGCGAGAATTAGTGAGGGCCAAGACGGACTCGGCTTTGGGGTGGGCATTTTCTGTATGGTAGCCTTCTTGACGCTGCTGATGCTAGAGAAAGGTTTGGTATTCGAGCCCAAGGTATCCGCTATGTATTGGGTTATGTCTTCGGCGGATCTATCCGGAAGGATTCGAGCTACATGTAATGCGACGGACTGAAGTACCTCTCGTTTGTCTTCCCCGGAGTACTCCGATGACGAGAGGAAACTTCGCAATGCTTCAACGGATTTCTCGATCGAAAAGCTACTCGTAGCAAAGCTTGGGCCAGCCACGGAAATGGACAGCCATACGAGCTTTGCCTCACTTTCAGAGAGAGATTGATGGACTTGGGAGGAGGCTTTTTGGATCGTTAGCATACTGAGCTTCAGGGAATGATTGGAGAGCTTACCTTTGGATTGTGGAGTATCAGGGCCCATATCTCGCAAACATAATCTTGTTTCGTCAGGCAAGTACGGCCGCCGTGATTTATTGGGTTTTGGGGCATATTTCCAATACTTTTGGCTAGATGACCGTGATGCAGCTACGACCTTTGAAGACACCCGGTCGTGCTTGCTGGTTGTTTCTATCTTTTTGATGGCTACTTGTAATTCCTTCACGTCATCTAAGGGATCGTAATCCTCGAAACAATCGCTATCACATCCGTCATCATCGGCGAGTGCCTCGCGGTTCTTCTTAGGGTGTCTACGACATCTTGGGATTGGAGTCTCATCTAGCGTATGAATCGGATTTGTAGGTCGTAGCTTTCTTCTAAGAGAGCTTGCGCATTGTCCTTGATTATTGAATGCCAGCCTTTGCTCGTTCAGCTCTTCTTTGGACATTGCTTCCTCAAACCAAACCTCTTCATGGAGGGGTGTGAATGTAGGGTACGATTGTTTTTCAGCCTTCTTTATTGCGGTAAAGATAGGATTGAGAATCTGTTGGTCGTATATAAGATCCGGAACACCGTTTCCATGCGGAGTCGGTTCTTCAATACCCAATCCCAACAGGTCAGAGATCTTGATATTTTCATCGCGATCGTTTGACTACGGAAGCTAAAAGTTAGAGTCCAGTATGGAGCATGCGCATTTGGAGGTTAACCAAGATCGTTAGTATAGCGTACCTGAACACGTCGAGGGCGAGCCTTTCCGTTGGTATCAAGGAGTGTTCGCCGTGGGCGGACAGGTGACCTCGTGTCACTCGCAGGTCGTGAGCCATCTGGACATGCAGCAGAAGGCAGTCTTTGAAGAGACATGGGGTCTTTGCTAGCTAGGTGAGGTATTGGAACAGTCTTAGTTTCGTCTCCAGGCAATGCTGATGGTTCCTCTGAAAGTGGAGATTCCGTCAATTGTAGATCCCCGTCCTTCAACGTTCCTTGCGTGGCACCATGGCTGTTGGTATTAGCAAAGCTTTCCTCGGCGGTACTGGAGGGGCCTGCGGTAGATAATCCTAGGAATGTAGCAACCGAGGCAATTGGGATGATGGGGCCGCCATTTGGAAGAGTCGTAAAAGAACCACTACCGCCGTCGGAAGGCGTATCTCTCGTTATAGCCCCATACTTCCGTTTGAGCGCTGGCGAACTTGCTTCGGGGACGATACCGTTCTCGAAAAAGTAGGGCATCTTCGATGGTATATCCGGTGGGAGTTCGTGGTCCACTCGCTTTTCCTGTCTATATCGAGTGTGGGGGGATTGGCTGTCGATCGTGGTCTCTCGCCCGAGACCAGAACCAGCCTCGTCTGAATTCCCGTTCGTGGTAACGACTCGCCATCTGTTTATGAAATCGCTACCGCCAGTCGCGGGAGGGACGGGAGAGTATGGAATCCGAAATTGCTCTTGCCGATTTGGAGTAGGGGTCGAGAATCTTGAATGAAATGAAGCTAGTGATGGGAAGCGATTTTCTTGGTGACGGGAGGTTTGAGATGCGGATGGAGTGGACTGGTGGCGGTACGTGTTTGACACGTTCTGGTTTGGTAATGTTGGTATATTGGTCTGTTGACGGGAAGTTATTTTGGTTAATAACATGCGCGGATGGAAGCTGTGAGATGAAGTGAGATGTGACGGAGAGTGAGTGGCATTACCATGAGATGCGGTTGTGCCAGCGACCGGCCGATTGCGCCCCAGCGTGCGTGCGTGCCCTGACCTGACTGATGCTTGTTGCAAGCTGTGGGCAGCTAACACAGGCAGTTGACTGTACTCTTATTTTCAGTAGTAACTAAGTAGCTGTCACCGCATCGATGCTAAACAATAATTAATGCCCGAATCGCTTAGTCAGGCCTTGGCAAACCGCATCTCGCCTCCAATTTTCAATACAACAAACCCGCTCTCAACAGGCGATCCATATCAAGACTTCACAATAATCACCCGAATATCCACCATACGTAGCATGGGATGGCGACCCCGAGGTCTAGGATCCTGGACCTGATGCGGGTAGGTCTACTTCTGCTCTACGTAGCCTTTGGAATCACAATTGGCTAACTTCCGTGCGTCGGCGTACAGGTTTCCTGCAGGGTGTTCAATACAATCTACAACCCCACCGGCGAGCGAACCGGAAACAAAATCCTGCGAGAACGATTAAAAGGACCGATCATGCTCGATTACTATCCCAAGGAACAGTTCTCCATCCGCGAGTTCATCAAAGGCTTCCCGGATCTGGCGATCAGCGACGAAAAGGAAGAATACCGTGTACAGCAAGTCGAAGAGTATGTCACCCAAAAACTAGCTCTGATGGCAATCGCAATGGCAATGGCAACTGGATCTAACTTACGGATTGTAGGCACAAGCTACGAGGCAAGGGCAAACCGAAGAAGTACAGGTTGGGACGGGAGAGAACTGCCGGAAAGAAGAACAAGAAACGAAAGTAACCTTCGCCAATCGACCGTCTCCGTGAGCTGGCTGGTTTCTCTAGCATTCTATTTGAGCCATTGGTTCAACCGGATCTGTCGAGATCTGTGTATAACCCGAGGTATATCTGACTGTCGGATATGTACATATTCCAAGTCGACTGGCGACTGTACATAGTTATAGTACGAACGATACCTATCAAGTATCGCCCGTACTATTAAGCCTTCTATGGATATAAACGTAATGGAGTGATATAGTAATATATTTCCACAATATAATTCAGTCGCTAATTAAAATGCTGTTTGAAGAAAAGTTTACCCAATATGATACATTTGTAGAGTTTTGTAGTTGAAGATTACGGGATTAGATCCAGATTTTGCCATGAGCGACCCTCAAGGTTTGGGATTCGTATATTTTGAATTGAAATGCGGAGTATATACCGGTAGGTAAGTAACAATATATCGTCTTCGGTCAATTATATGGGTTGTGTTGGCCAATCAGAGCCCTTGCATTTGGGTGAGGTAAACTTGCTGCCAAACTGCTGTTCGTGGAATTTGGCTAGTCGACACCGGCCATTGACAGCACCCGTCCTCGCAACTTCCGATTGTTCGACCCGCACCGACCCCCCCGCGCCGAAACCATCCCTCGAAGGCTTCATCGCCATTACCGGTAGATTTGCAATACGATTGCATCCTGCCGGCGGCCTCGCAACCCCGCAATGCTTCGACAAACCGTTACGAGATCCCTTCGGCGGACAGCCACCTTCCACAATGCAAGGACGTTCTCCGCCACCCCACATCGAAGCGCGACTCAGGATGTTGAGATTACAATCGGTATTGGACATCTTTGTTTTTCGCATTGCTTGGATTTCATTGGCACAGAGCGTATGCTGATAGGAATCCAAACAAGACGGCGTCAAGGTCTCCGTCCCCGCTGGTTCTGCATTGATCCAGGCATGCGAGAAGGTCGGCGTTACGGTACCTAGGTATGAATCACTAGGAGAAAGGGTTTATTCGGTTGACGAAGCAGACAAGCTGACGGCTAATATCCGGGGCATTATAGATATTGCTATCATGAAAGACTGTCGATTGCCGGTAACTGCAGAATGTGTTTGGTGGAGGTCGAGAGGTCGCCGAAACCGGTGGCTAGTTGTGCGTGGCCTGTGACTGTATGTTCCGGACCTTTCTGCCCGACAAAACATCTTTCGAAGAAGCGCAATGCTGATACGCTATAGCCGGGAATGGTCGTTAAAACGAATACTCCGCTGGTGCACAAGGCGAGGGAGGGAATTATGGAGTTTTTACTAGCAGTACGTAGGCAGATTGCCCAGCCAGAATGCTCAAAACTAATTTGGATTGTAGAACCATCCACTCGATTGCCGTATGTCGTCATCACAACTATCTTCAGACACTATTTACTGATACTTTCGTTCAGCAATTTGCGATCAGGGTGGAGAATGTGATCTTCAAGATCAGTCCATGAGATACGGCGCCGACAGAGGAAGATTCCACGAAGTTGGCGGCAAACGTGGCGTTGAAGACAAGAATATTGGGCCTCTGGTCAAGGTAATTGCCACATCATATACTGACTAGCCGATTGCTCAACTCTGACCCAAGTAGACCTCCATGAACCGATGCATTCATTGTACTAGATGTGTTAGATTCGCAAATGACGTCGCTGGCGCACCCGAATTCGGATCGACTGGCCGTGGTAACGACTTGCAAATCGGAACATACCTTGAGAGGAATTTGAACTCTGAGCTGTCCGGCAATGTTATCGATCTGTGTCCCGTTGGCGCCCTAACCTCAAGACCATACGCTTTCCGAGCACGCCCGTGGGAACTAAAGAATACCGAGACCATTGACGTCCATAACGGAATGGGTTCCGCAATCCGGGTCGACACAAGGGGTATGGAAGTTATGAGAGTTCTCCCTCGTCTGAACGAAGACATTAATATCGAATGGATTGATGACAAAACTCGATTTGCTTGCGATGGCTTAAAGACGCAAAGACTTACTACACCATTGATCAAAAGAGAGAACAAGTTCTATCCAGCAACATGGGAGCAGGCACTCGCAGAAATTGCCTCTGCATACGAAAAGATCCAACCAACTGGAGAAGAGCTCAAGGCGATTGCTGGACATTTAACCGATGCCGAGTCGATGGTTGCTCTCAAAGATCTTTTTAATTCTCTCGGCTCAGAGCATCTTTCGGTTGATCAAGCTCTAGGGTATCTTCCTCCTGCCCATGGAGTTGACATCCGGTCAAACTACCTTTTCAACTCGACCATTCACGGAATTGACGAGGCAGATGTGATCCTCCTTGTTGGAACAAATCCTAGACTGGAAGCCGCTGTTCTCAACGCCCGTATTCGCAAGAGGTGGCTCTACTCGGACCTTGAGATTGGTCTCGTGGGTGAAACCTTCGAAAGCACCTTTGAGTTCGAACACCTAGGAGACACTGCGGCACAGCTAAAGAAGGCTCTTGTTGGTCCGTTTGGCAAAAAGCTAACGGCAGCCAAACGTCCGATGATTATCGTTGGTAGTGGAGTTACAGAGCATCTTGACGCAAAGGCTATCTATGAAAGTGTTGGTTCCTTCGTTGATAAGAATGCCGCAAACTTCATCACTCCCGAATGGAATGGATACAACGTTCTTCAACGCACTGCCGCCCGTGGCGCAGCCTACGATATCGGCTTTGTGCCTCACTCAGCCTCACTTTCAAAATCTATCGCAAAATTCGTATACCTGTTAGGTGCAGATGAGATAACCACTCAAGACATCCCACCAGGCGCATTTGTTGTGTACCAGGGCCACCATGGAGACACTGGAGCTCAATTCGCTGATGTCGTTCTCCCTGGGGCGGCTTTTACAGAAAAGAGTGCCACATACGTCAACACTGAAGGACGAACACAATTGACAAGGGCGGCCACATCACTGCCGGGAGCCGCCAGGGAGGATTGGAAGATCATCCGAGCCGTTAGCGAATTCCTTCGAAAGCCACTGGAATACGAAGATCTGCCGTCGTTGAGGACGAGAATGGCGGACGTCAGCCCAACATTAGTGGTCTACGATGAGCTTGAAAAGCCAAGCAAAGAAATTGCAGGCTTGGGGGTGAAAACCTCGCTGGTGGAGACAATCAAGGGATCAAAGGCCATTGGAGACACCATTAAACGGGTTATTCATGATTTTTATTTTACCGATGTCATTTCTAGAAGGTCAGTTTGCTCTTTCCTATACACCACGAGCGAGTGTTTGTGCTAACTGCAGGATACAGTTCCCCGACAATGGCAAGATGTTCCGCAGCTAAACTCGCGCCAGGCAGCGAATCAAAAGCACTGGCCTCGTTTGCTTAATTGCGAGCAAGTTTGCCGTTTTGTACAAACCGAAAACCCTCTTCGTGCTTTCAAAATATATTACAGGTATTGTTTGTATTGACATAAAGTCGGGGTAATTCTTTTTGCTCTGTTTTGCAGCGCTTATCCCGGGTCTCGCTTTTCTACAGGCCTGGTAAATGTTTATATATTTTTTCCCAAGTAATTCAATTGTACATTTTAACGACAAAAGTTTCGGAAAAGAAAGACACAGAGTTTATTAATTCATTCCAAGCATGCTCGTCATCAGCCTTAGCCTGCTTTCCGCGGTCCGAACCGCTGTCTGCGAAATTGACTCGCTTTCAATAGACGACCCAGAGCATCGGGAATGTTTTTTTTTTGTATCGTGTAGATGAATTTTAATATTTTGTTTTGGCAATATACCTCGGTGGACATGCCGAGCTTGGTGTTTTATGAGACGGCGTGTTGAGTGCCCGGGAGCCAATTAAAGGACGGGCTGTAGGCGCCGTGCCCCTGTCTCCAGCACCTCACCACGTTTTCACATCAGCCAATCGAACGCCAGAAGTCGCCGGACCTGCCTAACCGCCCAGATCTTACCGAAAAGACCATTCATGTTCTGTCTATTTATAGAAGCTCATCATGGTACATGTTCACGAATTCCGTCCTCTCTGAGAGAAGTCCACGAAGAGTCTTGATCGCAAACGAAGGAGAGAGAGAGGAAGACAGCCGCGATATCGCGATGAATAGGCGCAAATGACCCCCCCTCCGACTTGAAAGAAGAATCACTAAAGCAGGTGCGCTTCATCGCGAACTGCTGCTTCAAGAAAACGAAGCAGCACGGTGTAGCGCGGTCCTAAAAATAACCATGTTGACCGAGGACTTTTTAGCTCATGGGCACCATGCCATGTAGACCGCCGCATCGAGTGATGGCACAGGCGAGCCAATACACATTTACCCAGGACCACACCGCTCAGAGGCCCTCGACGATAGTTGGGGAATCCATGCTGGGCGCTAACGTGCATAGGGCCTGCATCCCTCAACATCTTCAGTGCTGCTGAGGGGAACTCTAAACCGAGGACCTGACGACTTTGCTAGCCAATGGCATGTCGCCGCGGGAGGACATGTATGATGGTCCACAGCATGAAATACCGGTTCGAGGATAGTTTATCGACTGTCCGGACGATTTGCACCATGGCATTCTATCGACAGGAGGTCTGCTATTCGCGACCCCTTCTCGCTGTGAATCACAGAAAGACATATTTTATTATTCAACGGGACGACTGACACAAGCCTGCCCAAAACGGTCAGTTGTTCTGCGCCGCCAGTAGGGTGGGGACAACCAAACCCCTGGTACTCGAAGGCCCCACCCTCGAGAAGAAAAAAAAATATACACAAAGAGGACCCCCTCTCTGGCCAATCACGACGTTCACGAGGAAGCCTCAGGTCCCCAGAGACCGGGAGCGTTTGGGTGGAGTCAATGATTGGTTGCGGGCTAGTTAATCATTGGTGCTTCCGTGTGCCAACACCTGAGCTGGCCGACTAGATGTCCTCCCTCTTTTCACCAAGGACTTCCCATCTTCTTGGGTTTCCGGTCGTCGATAATATCTCATTCCAACATTGCTCTCCCAAGCAAGCCAATTTTCTCCCTTCCGGTTCCTGGCACCTCCACTCTGTTGTTGTGCGTGGGTCAGACTTTCTTGCTTGGGACCAGTAGTCGATATTCGCCAGCGGAGGTGTGTGTGAGACTCTTTCGCTAGCTACTTTTTTATTATCATTTTTTTGTCCATCTCCCCTCTTTTGGAGTTGTATGTTTGCTTACCCTTTCCTCTCACCGGACCTCGATATAGGACCTTTCACTGGAGTCTCTATAGGGCGCTTTGTCGAGACTACTTCTCTTTCTCTCGAAAAGGCGATTTTTGGACCCCTTCCGCTGTTGGAGGTTTTCACAGCAGTCCCTCAGACTCGCTTGCGCTACTCTCCGACTGTCTCGAATATCAACGGTTCAGGCTCTGCCGTGTCGCGAACTTTGGCCTCGACACATAAACCACGAGACGCGGGCCCTTTACCGTTTCGAGACTTTCGATTGCAAGTCCCTGCGATTTGCGCGAATCTAGAAGCTTTATCGCCTAGATCTCGCGCTGTTTAGCAGCACCACGTCGGACCACTTGGAGGACAAGTTCAGGCGGTCATATACTTTAGCTGGTTTACGAGACATAAGAGCAGCGCACGTCGATATCTCGGAGGGTGTCGAGAAAAAAGACCCGTTCCCTGCTCTATAGTCATATCATCTCTCAACGGATGCATTGACTGGTCGACAAATATTCGAAATAGCATCGTCTTCAGGACGTCTCCCGCTTGCTTGCCAAAATGTCGACACAACCATATTATCAGCCGCCGAACAGTTATGTGCCGCGCCCCCAGGCCGGCCAAAGGCAGACTATGCAATATAATCCTGCAGGCTACAATCCCGCGGTGTATCATCCACAAGCTCCTCCGTCGCCTCCCGTAAATGTGGCCCCTCAGCAAGGATATAATCCTAATCTATATATACCGGCGCATCCTGTTGGCCCACCCGGACGGATGACCCCACAGCCGGCTGTTGGAGCAGGAGGATATGTACCGTATGCAAATCTTCAAGGAGTTATCGGCGGCGTCAACAGGAGTGCTGCTCTGGAGCAGGGTGGGGGTGGGGGAGAAGAAGGTCAGTGATATAGTCTGGGTTCTGTTGGGTGAAACACAAAGAGTTCTCGATATTAGACCTCTATTCGTGGTATACGCACTATAAACTCTCGATATTAACTCTAAACTTCACCCTCAATTTTGTTTTTACGACTGGCAAAGAGCCTCCGACTAACCGTCAGATATAGCACCGCCGCCGTACTCCCCTCCGCAACGACCATTCAACAGACAGATGCAACCTCCAAATCTCCAAGTGCCAGGTTTGACACATTCTTGCTGCTGCTAGTGACGAGATGTGAATGAGCTCTATTTAACACTGACGTGGTTTGTATCTAGTGAATGTCCAGAATAATATGTTTACCCCGATAACTCCAAGCAACTCTTATCAACCTCATGCTCAATCGCCTCACAATGCGCCGAATCCCAGATTAATGCCACTGCCGACTCAACCTATTGTTTTGCAATCGCAGCCTCCGGCTCCGGCTCCGGCGCCAACTGGATATCCTGCTCAAAATCAGCAAAGAGTTCCAAGCCAGACGGGGGTATATCACCATCCGTCCCAAGTAACGCAACCTCCTCCTCAATCCCAGATGCCAGCTTCAGCTCCACAGAATCCACAGTACGCCCCTCAAAGGCATGCAGCACCTCAGCAGCAGCAGCAACCACAACAGCAACCACAGCAGCAGCAACAACAGCAACAAGGATTTCAGACAGCTCCTTCCTCTCAACACTCAGTGGCAGCACCAATTGCTGCTCCTTCAAGATCTCCAGATGATCTGGAACCAACTTCCCCACCATCCCAGCCATTACCCCCAATTGGTTCTGCAAGAGAGCGAGATTCGTTACCTCTACGACGGGCACCCCCACCAGGCAGCAATGAGCCATCCGCACCAAGTAGGCGGGCGACAATGCCTATTCCACCTCCGCCTCCCGCAATACCCCCACCGCCTAGCGGGCCTCCTCCTGGCGTAATAGTCACCCGAAGACAAACCATGGATGGAACATCGAATCCCATTCCTGTCGTTCAACCGCCTGCTGCAAGTAGTACCGTCCCCCCAAGTCAGACACCAACAACCGGACAATGTCAATTGCCAACAGGAGCGCCCCTTCCTCCACCCCCCGCTCGTCCGCCCCCAAAAGCCGTCATCCTTCAGCCAGCACCTCTGGGCAAAAAGCGTGATAAAGGTAAGGGAGTTCACAGAGCGGACAGTATATCATCTGAAGCTCCAAGTGATAGAGGAATTGTAAGCCCTCCACTTTCTGCTCCCTACAGTGCGGGGACGCTTCCATTTCGGAGAAACTCGCCCCCAAATTCTGGTACCACCCCACATAGTTCTGCTTTCCCTAGTTCTGCTACAATTCAGCCTCAGTCAATTATGAGATCCCAAAAATCTTCAGGCGATCTGGCATCTGGCGGTCTGAGGACTACAACGCCTAAGGATGTGCGATTTGTTATACCTGACGATGAGAGTGAGTACGAAAGTACTGCAGATGGCGAGTCGCAAAAGAATAGTGGTGTAGAACCCAGCCCTGCATTCACAGCTGCTGCTGCTCCAACGACACCGAGAACGCCCGGAACACCTGGAAGACCAAGAATAAGCTCCCAACAAATACCACCCTTTGCCACTATTGCCGAAGAGGACGGTCCGCATGATGATTCCAAGGTGAAAACATATTCGAGCAATTGGCCGAACGAAAAGGAGGCTATGAATGGCAGATCGGTGCCTTCTAGTGCACCTGCTACCGAGTTACAGTTCAACCCTACCCAAACACCGCCATTCTCCCCGGAGTCTCAGAAGGGAGAAGAAAAGATAGCGGGTATTCATGAGCAGATGAATGCGCCGAGGGGACAAGCTATCACACCGCCGATACATTCAGCTCCGATTGGAGAATCGAAGGGGGGATCATCGCGAGTTTTCCCAGACGATGAACCCGAGGATTTAGATCTTCCACCGTTCTATCACGAAGCTATCGAACGTCATACGGATATGATTCTTACCGAGGCAACTGCCCCGAACGACGAGAAGAGGCTGAATGTTTTTGTTGATTTTGTTTTGGAGGAGGCTCGGATGCGAGGGGAATTGTATAACACTGCATTGGGGATTCTAGGGCCAGGGTTATCTTTATTTCCAACAGATGATCCACAATATATGACGCCGGAACAGCAGGTAGCGGAATTCGAACGAAAGGAGTACGAGAGGAAGGTGATCGATCAAATTGCATCAAGTTCGGGATCCGGATCACCATTAGCCAGCTCCCTGAAGCGAAGGCAGACTATCAAAGAGCAGAAGGCTCGGGCAGGTGAATTTCTTGAGAACAGAAGATCAAGATCGAATCCGTCGACTCCGCGGGAACCAAAGCGCGCTAGCTGGTTCGAAAATGCGGCCGTGGATACAAAAACGGGTGAATCGCCTGAGTTCGAGTATCCCCCGGAGAAAGTGGATGCTCGAACATCGCCAGTTATCCAGCCCTTAATTTTGGACATACAACCTCTGCTCGCCATCGTTCCACCTTATCCTCGACAATTTCCAGCTAGCGAGAATTCTCACCCAAGCTTGCAGAAAACCCGGAAGGCTATCGCAGATTTGAAGGACTTGAAGGTTATTCATAAACTCAAGTTCGATTTTACGACTTCGGTTCCGCGGATGCTAGACGAAAGTGCTGCGGAGGCACGAGCTCGGAAAACGGCACACCAGGATTACATCCAGAGACTTTTCAACGAGGGAAGGGTCACGTACGAGGAGATGGATCGGCTCACAGCGGAATTCGAAAGAAAAGAGGGAGATAAGAAGGCAGAAGAGCTACAGAGAGAATTTGAGCGTTTCCAGAAAGAGGTCGTGTCGCCAAGCCATACCGAACTTATGGACAGAATCGACAAGGCCACATCGATTATGGACAGCATTCAGACAGATATCTCCTCCTCCGCCAAGGCAAATATTAGTATTAGGGAGGGACCGGAATTGCTTGAAAAATTGAATATCATGAGAACACTTTTTGAAACTCGAGAGATCCTTTATGGCGAAATCAATTCTCTGATAGCCGACAGAGATAGTCGGTATAAGGAAGTTACGATTGCACCGTTCTTGAACGAGGGTGATACCGAGGGTATCAAGGAAGCCGAGGAATTCTTCTCCGATGCAGCGAAGCAGACAAAAGTTACCGCAGACAAAGACGCGGTTGAGAGAGCCAAGTCATTTTTGGACAAAGTTGAGCGGGATGTTATCACTGGAGTGGAGAGCGAGGTTTCGAACTTTTGGGATGTGGCGCCCTTGCTTACAGAGCTTCTCGATAAGATTCCTAGCGGACTTTCGAACTTTATGCCTGTGGTTCCGGAGGACGAGCTGTACGGCAATCCTAATTATCGGAAATTCCCGTTGCTTTACTTAAAGAAGAAGTTTGATTATGTCGGCAACTCGATTTACCAGCACGCGCAAGCGCAGATGCGACTATTGGATTTCTCGGTCGAGATTACCCTCCTGTGGACGAATGCGAAATGGGCGTTAGGAGATAGCGAGAGAGTGCTAGCTGGGGAGGAAGAGCAGAGGGCTGTCTGGCAGGTCGAGAGACAGAAGAAGGAAGAAGAGGTCAGGCAGACTAAGAACTGGGAGGAAAAGGTGAAGACCGTTCAAGAGGAATGGTCGCAGAGCGTTGGAAATAAGTTATCCGAGATGAAGAAAAGGATAATAGATCAGTTGGCGCAACAGGAAGGCTGGACGAATGAGGTGTGTATTGTACCCCAGAGGCGCGGGTTCAGTTTTTAAGAGTTATCGCTAATACCCTTGTAGTATCTCTAAGCCCAACGGTTCCTGACGTCACCAGTTGTATTGACTTTCGTTCCTTCTTTTTCATATCCCTGGCCGACTACGATTTTACGACTTTCCTTTTACGACGTTTTCGTCTTTTTGGCAAAAGCTTGACCATCAATCAATCAATTGTGCTCTGAATCAACATCTACATATCTCAACGGCCGACACCATTTGGAATGGCTCCCTCATGTTCTTTGAGAGGGTATCCTTTATTCCTACTATTTCACGGGCATGTAATATCGATTCTTCCACCTGAGTTGGGCATTCCCTTAAAGACCTGGGCGGGTTCTGATGTTAGCGAGTAATTTATTTTTTTCTGAGCGGGAAGGTGCTCGCTTTTTATTTGATACTCTTTTGCTCCTCCTATCTTCTTTTATATCTTCTATTTTCATTTTTTGTCAGAATCCATAAGCAGGCGTCTTTAACGGTCTAGCGCTTTACCTTGCCGTTTTTGTATATACAGCTTTCACATCACTTTTAAATTCTTCGGATATTCCTTGGTACTGTTGTAACCTGTCGGGTTAGTTTTACCAAGTTCTTTACATAATCTTCGGTAGTCTCGGGGACGCAACAATCTTTGCATTGGCTTATTGGTGTATAATCGAATTTGGTTAATGGAAGAATCAAGGCGGGAATACTATTTTTTGCTCCTAATTTGCAGTATTATCTTTTGGGCTCCTAACTCGCCTGTGAAATGTGCTCCTAATTGCGCTTAACAATAGACTTTGTTGGGTAGCCTCGTGACGGATGCGAACGCTATTGTCGGCAGACATATTTCTGGATTCGATTGGAGACTAGCTGCCCCACCCCTGGCCTGCGCAGCGGTAGACAAGCACTGAAACCTCATAACGTGAAAAATTCTCAACTGTCAAGGTGCGCGATTTTTCCGAAACGTCGTAGAAGAATTTGTTTTTTTCTTATTAAAGCATTAAAATTACTAGCATTGGAAAGCACTGTTCAATGCATATTAAAACCGCAAAAATTGAGATTGCTTCTTCCAAGCTGTGATGTAGGATATGCGGAACTTGGGCCCAGGGATCTTGATCGAAATCGCCACATTGCGTGGTTGATAATGTTCCGAGTTCTTCCGATGGAAGTTTGTTTTGTGGCCGTAAATGCAGAAGGGATTTGGCATCGTCCCATGTTCGTGCTCACCTTACTTACCCAGATTGAAAGACGGATTAATTCAGTTACCTATCGACTTGAAACTGAATCCATGAAATGCAGAAAATCATTGGTGAAAAGTATTTTACTGGGTGGTTGCTAAGGTAGAACTTTTTGGATTCCTTGAAATTATAATTGAACTTTTGAACGGGGTTTCTTTGTTTTACGAATTTGAAGTAATTAAAAGCATGCATGATCAACGATGTCTATGTAATGCGTAGATGACACTTGCTCAAAGCGTCTGCGATGCACGATTGCTGTGGATTAGGAACACATGTGAAATGTGCAGGGCGAGAGCGTGTGGAGTGATCCGGTTTGCATAAGTGGATTAACCGAAACATTTCGGGCATATCGAAGTCGATGGCTTTTTAGTGGCGGTATTTTTCCTCTAATATGGAACCGAAAAAACTTTTCGTATAGAAGATGCACCTCGTCGGTTCACAAAGAGGAACGGATTCTAAATTTTCTGAGACGAAAGAGAGAGAAAAATTTTCTCTTTCGAAATTAAAAGTCTCCACCTGATTGGCAAATCTGGTATATATTGCAAAAATTCCCGCGGGTTTCTAGAATAGCCAGAAGTAAGCTGCAGCAAGGACTTGCATTACATGTTCCTCGGGATATCTCCAAGGCGACTTATGGCTGGCGTGGGTGGGATGTAAGCGAAGGGACAATTTGAAGGGCTGTTGGGACAAGGGTTCGCCGACGCTAAGGTTTGCCGTGGCACAAAGAAAACACCGAAGAAGCATATAATGAGAAGAAGAAAGATGAAGATGAAGAAATAAGGGTCGCCGGAGTTGATTGAAGCAAGCCGTACAGCCAGACGCCGGCCGGTGGCATGTTTGTAGCGACAATAAAATCTTTTCAAGATATATTGAGCTGTTTTTCAATTGGGCGAACTGTCGAGACGAGTTTCCAACCAACAATATGGCATCGGCCAGACGGCGAGTCAGGATGCGATCTGTGCCAGAGGTCTTAGTTATTCGTTACATAAAAAATTAGGATGAAATGTGACAGTGAAATTGAATTGAATCGTGCCTTGGGTGCAATTGTCCAATTCGAGTCGTCGTCCATGTTTATCCCTTGCAGGCATCGGCTGTAGGGCGACCTGGGAAAGCTAGCGTAGCTTAGTGTATGTAGCTGGCATCCCAGCTAGCTGACGAAAAAGAAATAGCAAGTGATCCTGTTTGTGTCGTTTGTCGATGCAATGTTAATAGGCTCGTACGGACGTCGAGAAAATAGAAATCGTGAGCGGGGTAGTCCGTGGCCCGGTCAACATACTTCTTACGTTTCTTACTCAGCTCTCTTTTCAGCTCCTCGCCGTCAACCTCAGCTCTCGCTCAGCTGCTTTTCCTTCTCTTCATCTTTCCCATCAACAATATCCTCCTATAAAACGCCGGTTCTTGGCCTTGAAATTTCCCGAATCGACTCTCGGTACCAACTAGCGTGACGTTTCCCCCTTCGCACCAAGACGCCAACCGTTAATATCTCAACAGGCACAAAAGTGTGCAAGCAAGGTTCGTGGCCACCATCGCACACCCACCCCGTCCGTCCTCTTTCCTCCATTTTTCTCGGAGTCCATCCACAGTCACATTCCAAGACAAGAAAAAAAAAGAAAAGAAAAACAAGCAGATGCGGTCTTGGTCCCTTTCGATATCACAGTCTTCCGAAACAACCTTGCAAGGATCGCAGGCCTTCACCGCGGGTTTTTTGGGGTCCTTTTGCACGCAATTTGCTCCACTGTACCTGACGGCCATCGGAACTGTTCGAAATCGAGCCATTCGGTCTTCGCCAGTTCACAGGCCTTTCCGCATTCTTCTGCTCCCTTTTTTCGTCCCAAGACTCACCGTTCTCAACAGTTTCTAGTTCGTTTTTAAATAGTACCGATTCGCCAGGTCACTCGTCAAAATGTCTCTCAAACTTCCAGTATCTCTTTCCAGGAGCCCATCTGCCCAGGACCTCCTCAAGTACAACAGTGCTGCTGCAATTGACGGCATCGTTAAAGTAAGCTAAGATCCATATTCTGAGGCTTTTTTTTTTAACAGCTCGGATCCGTTGGAACTGACAGTGCCTGCCTGAAGAACCCATCTGCGGATCATTCGAAGAAAATTACTGCTGCTTTGCCTCAGCACAGTGTCCCAAAAAATCCAATCACGTACGTTGTTTTTGTGTAATCGCCTTTATCTTCCAAAGCGAGTCCAACTGACTTCCATAGCATGTCGACTCGTTTCGATACCTCGTATGATCCTCGATTGAGGAGTAACCTTCACATCAGCGGACTCGTTCCTCCAGGTAAATTGGTGAAGTCTTTCAACTATCGATTGCCAGCTGCTAATCCAGACCAGTTGTCGAGTCACACGACATCCAGATCAAGAGATGTTTGAAGGCCATTGCCTCCAAGAAAACCGAGATCGACAAATATCTCTACTTGTCGCATCTTCGAAATTCCAACTTCAATCTCTTTTACCGTCTATTAATCGATAATATGAAGGTATGTAAAAAAAAAGAAGCCGATCCGAAAATAGTATATTTTTGAACCCTCCGAGAAATTGTAAAATTGTAAAGAAGACCGTGCATTCCGAGAGCCGGACTTGAAGGAGGGTGTCGGGCCCTTTTAAGTCTGGTTCTCGGCATGGGCGTCGGGATAAGGCCGCAGATGCTTCTTACCGAAAAATCGGAAAAATGGAAACCCGTCCCAGAGAAATTTGAACGGGAAGGCTAATTTAGTTTCGGGTGCCGTGCAGGAAATCACGCCCCTGGTCTACACACCCGTCGTAAGTGCATACATCCCGATTCAGCCTATCACGAAAGATGTGTATCCGATTTGCTAATACCATTTTTCATGTAGGTTGGCGAGGCTTGCGAAACCTGGAGTCACATTTTCTCTGAGCCGGAAGGTGAGCTCCCTTTATATGTCTCGGCATCCCGAACCGGGTCTACCCCGGTCTGAGCCGTCAGCCCGTGTTACACAAATCTATGGTGAACAGCTGGCCTACTCGGGCCGACCTCACCTGGTCAAACATTCCCAACACATTGACGCTTCTTAACACTGGTCCGCTTGAACTTGTACTTATCATTGCATACTTTTAGGCCTGTACTTGTCATGGCATCAACTTGGCGGGTTATCAGAAGTTATTCACAATTGGCCCGAGAAGGAAGTTGACATTTGTGTCGTCACCGATGGTTCCCGGTATGATCATCTTCGTCTGCAATATTTTTCTCACAACTGCTGACCTGTAGTTATAGCATCCTTGGGCTTGGCGACTTGGGCGTTGGAGGAATAGGAATCTCCATCGGAAAGTTGGCTTTGTACACTGCTTGCGCTGGTATCCATCCCACCAAGACCTTGCCTATCGTCATCGACTTGGTATGTCCCCCATATCCCTGACCTCTTGATGCAAGTGTTAATATCCGCTTAGGGCACCGATAACGAAAAACTCATGAACGATGAGCTGTACCTCGGTAGCAAGATGAAGCGTTTGGGTGAGAAAGAGATGATGAGGTTCCTTGATGAGATGATGGCCGCCCTCAAGGCCAGATGGCCCAGCATCATCATCCAATTCGAGGATTTCAAGAATCCTTTCCCGTCTCTTGCCAAGTACCAAAACATGTACACTTGCTTCAACGATGACATTCAGGGAACTGGCGCTGTCGTCTTGGCTGGTGTCATCAATGCTGTTCGCGAGACCCACATTGCACCAAAGGATCAACGTTTGGTCTTCCTCGGTGCTGGCTCTGCCGGTGTCGGTGTCGCTCGCCAAATCATGGAGATGTTCAAGAAGGAGGGTAACCTGTCCGAAGATGAAGCTCGCAAACTCTTCTATCTGGTCGATTCCAAGGGCCTCGTCACCAACGATCGTGGAGACAAGCTACAACAGCACAAGCTTGTCTTCTCTCGCGATGACAATAATGGACAGCAATACAAGACTCTCGACGACGTCCTCGACTTTGTCAAGCCCACAATCCTCATGGGTCTCTCCACCATCGGGGGGGCTTTCAGCGAGGGCATCATCAAAAAGATGGCCAGCTACAGCGAACGTCCCGTCATCTTCCCACTTTCCAACCCTGTCTCCAAGTCCGAATGTACCTTTGACGAAGCCATGAAGCACACAGATGAAAAAGTTTTGTTCGCCTCCGGCAGCCCCTTCCCCAACTACGAAGGCAAGGACGGCAAGATCTACGAACCCGGCCAAGGTAACAACATGTATGTCTTCCCGGGCATCGGCATGGGAGCTATCGTCTCCCAGGCCAGTTTGATCAACCAAGACATGATCTACGCCTCGGCCGAGTACCTTGCGGAATCTTTGACCCCAGAAGAGCGAGCAGACGGCCTTCTCTATCCGAGAATTAATAGGATCCGAGAGGTTAGCGCCAAAGTCGCTCTCGGTGTCGTTCGAGCCGCCGAAAGAAATGTAAGCGGAATTCGAAACAACAACCTTCCTCTGTTGTATCGGTTGCTAACACCCTTGAACAGCACGTCGCCAGAAACCCTGAAATCGTCGGAATGAACGACGAAGAATTGATCGAATACATCGAAGGCAAGATGTACGATCCATCCGCCGTCCCAACCGAGGCCGAAGAAACCGACCCCGGCGTAAGTTACACACCCATAAATAACTTTTCTTCTTAAGAATACTGCTAACATTTATATAGATGTGGTCCTGGCTTACCTCCAAGCTGTCCCTCCCGTGGAGCCACTCCAAGTTGTAGTAAACTTGCGGTTCCTCCATCGACGTTGACAACACTCATTTCGTATCCACTTGTGATCTCCCCTTGAATACTTTTAACTCCTTTAATGGTTTTTTTCTTCTTCAATCGATTGCTTTAGACATGTACATGGGCTGGCTTTACACACGGTTCAAAACGGCGGGGGCTGATTTTTACTCATTCGGCATGTTTTTTCTTTTTTTCTTACTAGAGCGGTTGGTCAACGGGATTAGCACTGTCGCAGGCACTGGTTTTATGCTCATCCTTTTTTCTTCTTTTTTTACACACGAACCCCTGAACCGTGCCTGTCTTCATCATGGTGCCGTATGGTAAGCATGTGGTGACTTTATGGTGCATGTCATGCTTTAATGAATGAAATGACGATAGTGTTAGCTAGAGAAAGCAACAAATTATCGTAAAATTTGAACACCCTGTTCTCCATCGGTCTGAATCAAATAGAGTGCCAGCAGTCTAAGCTATAAGATCGATCAATTTTAGCCTCGAGGCTAGATCAATCTGACATAATAAGCTAAAATTCTCGCATATTCATTTCAAGTCTACATATTATATATGTTAAATCATGAACCATACCACTTCATACTAACAAGAAATCTAAACAAGAAATTCAGAATAGTTCTCATAACCTACCCCTTCATTGTATACTCCCTCCCTAAGCAACATCACCACTCTTCCTCCCCTTCATGTTCAAACTCCTCCATCAACTCCTTCAACTCCTCCATCAACCCGTCAACCATCCCCTTCACGCCATCAAATCTCGCCTCCCGTCGATCACGACTAATGTTCCTATCCCCTTCCTCAGCAACAACCACCCCGCTCCACGGATCAAGATGGCTGGATTGGTCCAACCAATTGGTAATCGATAACCCTGCCTCAGTTTCCGGGTTCGCGTGGTACGTGTATTCTGTTGCTTCATGGTGCGGGTACTGGTCTAGCGAGAGGTCCGGGAGTTCGAGGGGACGTTTGAGGATTGATATCTGTCTTGATTGTTTGGTTGGTTTGGTGGTATGTTTGCTGCGGCGGGTGGTTGGGGTGGGGGTAGATTGTACTGCTGGTGGAGGTGAGGCTTGTTGGTTTTGGGTGGCGAGTTTTTCGCGCCATCGTTGGCGACGTTTGGATTTTGATTGGTTTTTTTTACGGGACGGGTTTGATTGATGCTGCTTCTGGTTTTGATTTTGATCTAGGGCATTCTTGCTCCGTTCCGCCAGAGTAGTCTCTTCGCCAATATCGTCCCCGTCGTCGCCGGTTGGTTGGACATGATTTCGAGGAACGGTAGAAACTGCAGGGATAGGTTGTGGAACCCGTGAACCCGATGACGAAGAAGAGGAATCAATCTTCTCTTCTTCTTCTCCACTATCGCCTTGTTGTATTTTAGGTTTCCGTCTTCGGCGCCGAACGTATTTGCTCGGCGCACTGGATACATCGGATGCTTCTTCGTTGAGTTTTCGCCAGACGGTGGCGATATCTGGGATTCGTATCCGACTGCTCCGTTGCGGTTTGGAGGGTGAGGGGTGTTGAGATTGTTGCATTTTGGCAACTGAAGATAAGAAGCTGAGGTTTAAGTGAAGATTGAATATTATGGATGATGACTGTAGGTGCTTGTATCGACTGCATTGGTTGGCTGTGCGATGTAGCACTACCTCACCACCATGGTGGTCTATATACACAAAATATAAATAATAAATAAAAAAGCATCAACGGGCGTGATGAACGCCCCGATTTCCACCCGATCCTGCCATCCAGTAATATGTTGAACTCCTCGTAAAAGACACCGGTATAATGTTGAATACCCTATACAAACCTCAACGGAAAGAAAGCGGAAAGAACAAAGAGGACTTTTTTCGAAGAAGATTTCTTGTATCTCCTTTTTACTTTTGCTGTTCAACATTGAATATTCTCTCCCTCTCGCTTTATAATGACGTGCGATATGTAACCAGAAATGAAAAGAACCCAGCCAACCGCCCAGTGTTGAAGTGGCATAATAAAAAGACACAAATAGCCATGAAGATTGCTAGTGACTGCTTTACCAGCAATACGGAAGAAACGGAGAAGGAAATATATTTCGGCTGAACAGATTTACCGTTTGATCAGATTCAGAAACTCCTCTCTGGTCTTCGCGCTCTGTCTCATCCGACCGAGCATACAGCTCGTCGTCGTAACCGCGCCGGACTTCTGAACCCCGCGCATAACCATACACATGTGCGTGCTCTCCATTACGACAGCGACACCCTGGGGTTTCAGGATCTCGGAGATGGCGAGGGCGACTTGCTTCGTCAGGCGTTCTTGGACTTGGAGTCTGCGGGCGAACATTTCGGCGATACGCGCGAGTTTGGAGATGCCTATGACCTGGTTTTTGGGAATGTAGCCGATGTGCATCTGAAGTTTTCATTAGCTACTATTCTTTGCATCGGGTTTTGAAGAGACGTATACCTTCCCGGTGAACGGAACGAGATGGTGTTCGCAGAGACTGAATATATCGATATCCTTCACGATCACTATTCAGGAAAGCAGGTTAGAAAATGTAATCAGAATAGTGGTGGAAATAGGGATATGGATTACCTAATTCATCGTGATCCTCCGTAAAGACGGCATCGTTCACCACCCCCCGAAGATTCTCCTCGTACCCCTTGGTGAAGAATAACATGGCCTTAGCATACCGTTCCGGGGTGGCAAGAAGACCCTCCCTCGATGGATCCTCGCCGATGCATTCAAGGAGCGTCCGGACACTATCCACGATATAAAATTTAGCTGACATTCACCGTATCGATGATAAAAGAAGGAAACTTACGCTCCAGAAAGCTTCTGTATTCTCGCGGCCTTTTCTTCTTCCGTTTCGTCTAGGCGCGCTCTGGTACCGATGCCTAAATAACTATTAACACCCCGGCTTGCGTGCTGAATGGAACTGGAAGTGAAAATGGACGTACTGGGCCACGACAATCCGTCGTAATCCACCGGTGTGGCCAAGCTGAACGGACTGGCGGGTCTCGATACCGCGGGAGTGTGCGCTCCGTAAGCGTTCAACGCACTCGAGGCACCACCGATACCGTTCAGAAACCTGCCGGCGGGGTAATTGTGGTGCCCGTTCACGGGGGACAGACCGTTCTTGTAGTCCGCCGGGGGGTCGTGCAGCGGACGGGGGTGTAGGTGAGGATATGCGGATGTGCTGGCAGCTATCGATCTGAAGAGCGGGTTGGTTTCGAGATGGTGGGGTGGTGGCGGGAGAACGGGTGCTGTTTGGATTGGAGCGGTGGTAGCAGCGGAGACAGTGGCAGCCGGCTGCGAAGGTGATTGAGCTGGCGGAGAGTCTGAGGGGATGATGTCCTGTTGGGTCATTTCTGCTGATGACGGGGAGCTGGTGAGGTTGAGGGTTTGGAAGAGGTCTGCCGGTGGCTGTTCCATTGAATAGTATTAATTAGATGTGTCGGAGAAGTTTCGATGTTTAATTTACAAGTCAATTAAACTACTCCAACGACGAAATATATTTGTTAGCATCTTATCTAACATACGATCAAGCTTTTTATTCAACCGCCTACACTTTGCTTTGTCGAGATAGGTCCGATAGCTATGATAGCTAGCGACGCTCAGAGAGGATATCGGGTAGCTGGCAGGAGTACTTACAATGGTGAGCTTCAATCCATCACAGCATCTGATTTCGCATATCTTCGATCAAGTTAACCTGAACATCAAAGTAGGTAGAAGCGGGGAGAAAGATAAATCCCAATATATCATCCACAGTATAAATATATTATCAAGAGCGATTAATTCTAATACTGCCTCGAGCTAGTCGTCCGCTTCGGCCGGGTATAATACTCATTGCAAACATGACGAGCAACAGCGGCCTCCCATTCGCTGCCAGTCCAACAAGCTTCCTGCCCCGAAAATTTTTCTGTTCGGACGAAAAAAAAAAAGGAAGGGTCCCCGAACTTTAACCGGCTTTAGCGCGATGTCTGTTTGTCACCGTTGCGCAAGGGCCGACCTCGCTCTCAGCCAATCGGCAACCGCTGTGGCAATATTACGCTGCGTGACGTCGAACTCGACTTTCTGGCACATGCATGTCTACGGACAAAATTTACTCCTCGACTGGGAGTTTCACGATAAAGAGGGACAGAAGCTTGAATTCTTTTTCGAGGCTTGCTAAAACAAAAGTTACACAAACCAGTCGCTGCCGGGTACCCAGCCGCGTGGTACATGTTTCGAATGAGGGTACAAGCTATAGATATAGATACAGCTTCGCAAAATGAGAGACTGAGAGCCATCCGCGAAAAACAAAATTGAGAATTCTAACTTGTCTCGTAAACCAAACTCTGGTTTGGTTTACGAGACAAAGATGAGAGTAGCAGTAAACAATAAGAGATACCAATCTGGGTGTAATTTAGGATCAAAGTTTAAAACTCATGATACCCGATATTCTTCCCCCTCGGCCCGTTCCAATCCTCGCGCTCGTAATACCGAAACACGAGATCGTACCCCTCAAGATCGTGCACAATCTTATCCACCCGTCTGTACCCCCGAATCTTATCCATCTTCCCCCCTCTTTTCAACATCACCACATCCTGAAACCTCGGATCGAACAACGGCCTCGCCTCGAACAACGTCACCGAAAACTTCCCCGGCTTGAAGATATCCACAACATGCTGAATCACATCCGCCGTCTCCCGCCCGTTCTGGTTCCCGGGCACATTCGTCTCGAACGACGCGTACGAACAATGCGGCTCGGGCGTAACGTGCACCGTCCAATAATGAGTATCCGTCTCCGTCGGAATCACCGCGTTGGCAGAAAACCCACAGGGTGTGAATAAATACGAGTCAATGCGGGCTTCGGGGAATTTAGCCTTCGGGTACAGATCGACTAACCCGCACGTTTCGGCGACGACGGTTCCCAAGGCGTGGCCTTCCGTCGTCAGTTCGGCGGGACACTCGACCTCCGTTTCCGAATCGGAGGTGTCTGAATCGCCGTACCGTTCGCACACGTACCCCTTCTTGTCGGCGCCGTTTCGGCCGAAGAACTGTTTATGCGCGACCGCACTCGCATCTGAGAGGTAGAATTGGCGGGCGTGCAGCGGGTCCAGGTCCGTCATCAGGATCTCGAGCGTTTCGTCTTCTCCGCGGATACTGTTCGGGAAATACATCATTTTGGTTTCCGTGCCGCTGCTGGTGGAGGAGTGCTCGATCTCGACCGGAGAGGCGGGAGGGGTCAACTCTGGCGTTGGAGAGGTGAGGTAGAGGTACCAATGCTCCCCGTTCATTTTACCGACCATGTAGGCGCTGCCGCGGTGGAACATGTCGTCCAGACAGGCGACTTCATCTTTCCAGCTGCGGTGGGGGTGCAGCTGTTTGTTGGGGAACATGAACGCCTTGCGGGAGTAGAAGACGCGGTACGGCGTCGCGGCTGCCCGTTTGCCAAGTCTGGAAGGGTTGTATGCGAACCCGGCGTCCAGTGCAGCGATCTCGAGGAGGTCGGGGAGACCCTGCAGGAGAGTCGTCGTTCCGCAAGTCTTGAGGATCAGCTTGTGGGGGAAGACAAACATGCTGCTCTCGCTGAGGAGGTAGGCGTCTACGTCTTCGGAGGTGACGATGGACAGGACCTTGCATTTGACGAGATCGAGCATTTCTTTCCAGCGGTTTTCGTGGACGGCTTTGAGGCCGCCGGGAACACAGGTGGACGGGAGGTCCATTGGCGAGGCGGCGAACCAGACCTCGAGGAGTTTTTCAGGACCTATGCTATGATATTAGCATTGCTTCTTAGGATAGCAATTCATGACGGCGATAAATTGAAAAGGTGGATACCTTCAAATGCATTGGTGGAGTCTAGACCAATGGTCGCCTCATGATTGATTGACAGATGAGTAGACTCATGATTGTAATCGGCAGGCTCAAATTGAACCATTTCTTATGATATAGAAAGTGGCGAAACGGAGATCGATTGTGAACAAGCAGAGAAAATATCGGTATCGAAGCAAAAAAAAGATAGGATATATAAGATTTGGAGATTATGAAGAGAAAACGCCCTGGGATAGATAATGCGGTATCTACCCGGTAGGATTGATGGCGGGAAAAAGTTCTAGCAAAGAATTGTGGCGATTAGGCTGCCCCGTCCTCGCCGTCAAGAAGCCGATATCGTGGGAAAGCGATATCGGTCAAGAGCAGACGAGGAGGTCCTCGTTCAGATTGGAATGAAGATGATGATGGTCAGGAGTGGGGTGGTGCGTCGATTCTGGTGTGCCTTTTGGCAAGTGTTATCTGGGCCTATTCACATTCTATTAGCAGAATTCTTATGTTATGATATGAAAAGTTTGCTCGTTCGTTTTGACGTACTTGGCTGGCTTGGAGAGGTAGCGGAGCAGGTCCTTCGGGCTCATATGAGGCGGACGATTAACAATTGGCAATTGGGTATGGCGAGTCCCCCGTCCGTGATTGGGATTGGAGAACTCGAGAGGATGTCGGGTGAGGCTTTAAAGCCTGGAGGTATTAAGATGCGGTAAGGTAGCCAGAACTATGGCTCGACGCTGACCGTGTTACGGGCCAGTTGGGAGTGGAAATGTTCGTTCTAAATGCGTTATTAGTATCGTTCTCGAGTGGTTTTATATTTTTATATGTGAAGTACCCACGAGGTCGAAATTTAAGGTGTTTTTGTGTTTTTGAAACGCAGCGTGGAGAGAAGAGAATTTTGCAGATAGAGTTCAGTTCGAGACAAGGTAAGGTCGCTACGGTCACTCTCCTTTTAAATTTATTTCGCGGTGAGAGAGAAAAGAGGACAAAGGGCAAGGAACGAGTCTGTTTTCTTGGTGGAGATAGCTCTTTCTTTCCTAATGTCATGCGCCGAACCGTGGACTGAATTGTGCGGGAGAAAGAAAGAAAAAGTTTTATATGCGGTATTTTCCCATGAGAACAAAGCTTAGCTAGCCCTTTTGCCTTCTTCCAACTGATAATAATCTTGATCCTTGCTCCGCAAGGCACACGATTTAAAAGAAGATTCTTCTCTTCTTCCATGCTTTACTTTTTTATTCTTTATTTTTTTCAAAGCGTGGGTAAAAGTATGCCCGTCTGTCTTGTGCGAGCTCGGGAGTACCATCCAAGACAGTGCAGTCCTGCGCGGTCGCTGTGATATCCATATCCACGATGATACACATGTTGAATTTTTCACTGTGTTAATTAAATCTTATGAATTCTAATTACTTGAGTACTTAAGGAATGTACAGCTTGAAAGAACAATTGGTTACAAGATTGGAACAACTGTAGGTCCGATCTTGACATCTAACGTCGACAGCACACTAGATCTTGTGATACTGATGAATCCCCCCGGATTTGAATGACAATTAATGACTTACTTACTTAAGTACGGAAGTAGGTATTTTTATTTATTACGTCCAGCTCGCAGAAGTGCACCAGTAAGATACCCACAAATATACTGCAGAAATTTCTGTACCGAGAACGTTGACTCAGATAATGACGACGATACATATAATAGCAAATTCAAACATCCACTGCTAACTACAGAATTTATGCGCGCAATGCAGAGAAGGAACGTACTTCATGTTCTGTCAGGTTGCACACGGATGCAGTTCCAGAGCTCACACGGGAAGCAAGTGCACCTCCATGCGGGCGTCCTAGCCTGCCTGCCAATCAGCATCGCGGCCTGGTGTTTAAGCTCACCCTTGTCCGGCTGTGCATATACCAATTTATATCGCTCAGCATTTATGATCTTGCTCGCTAATGTATCCTGGGTTCTATTTGTTGTCGTGCAAGTGGAAAAATGGTGCCATGGGTGTTATCTGCCTAGTACATGTACGTCTCGAGGTTCCAAGGTTGGCATAGACTATACCACGGGGAGTCAGAACTACCGCATGCGTCATTCAGAGCAGGTCTATTTACTCCAAAAGATGACAATCTGACATCAAGTCGCCCACTTGGCGCAATGGTTAGCGCACCTGACTTCTATCCAAGGTCCTTCGGTTCCGAGGCGAGTCAATCAGGAGGCTGTAGGTTCGAGTCCTACAGTGGGTGGTTTCTATATCTTCTTTTTGCATTTTTTGTATTTTGTAATATTCTTTTTGGACTGTTTGACCGGGATAATTATAGTGGTCGCAGTTGTGTATAAAGTATCAATTGAAAGACTGAACTACTAAGAACTTAAGTACTTAAGCATATTAAGCACTTACCTAGGTACCTAAGTAAGTACTTAGTACTGGTAGTAAGCAGTATATTTTATTACGCATTGAAGAGTTGCGGATCTCCGGGCTGACAGGGCGTTGTGTTGAAGCTAAAACGCAAGCTCCTTTCCATCCACAGACCGCAGACCACCGCAGACCGCACGGATATATCTTTTCAGCTTCCAGAGAACACCGACCTCCTCGATGGGTCGCGCAATCTCGCTGCTCACCTCGCCTTTGATCGATGGACGATTGGGCAACAAGCTCTCCCTGGGCTGACGCCAATGCCCATAACGACGACGACGACGACGAGTTCGCCGACTTCCAGGCCTCGCCGCCTCCCGCAACCACCACCACCACCACCAATCATAAAGGGGTCGACGTCGCTGCGCATACTACTTCGACTCCCCCCCGAGACTCTTCTGGAGCGAACGGATTCTCGCCTTTCAAACTGATCAAGGATCCCTACGCGAACGGCTGGCAATTTGGAGACCATTCCCGTGATCATGCCGACGACGTTCACGTCGGCTGGAATCCCAGCTCGACCGACCAAGTTATCGCGACCCCGACGAGTAAACCTGCTCTGTCACCCGACAATGATAACGATAAATTGAAACCTGTAAAGGCGAATTGGGAATACAAGAACGAGTGGGCCAAATCCGAGGAGAGTCTCGCGCCTCCGGACACCCCGAATGTTTGGAATAAGAACGGCTGGACACCCGAGCCCAGTCCGGTCAAATTGGAGCATCGGAAGGAAGAAGAGGAATCACCCGTTCCTTTGGAGATCGAACCAATTTCCTCTTCGGTTCCAATAGTTGCTGTTTCTCCAGAAGTTCCGGAAGCATCATTGAGTCAATCGACTGAAGAGATTGCTCACGAGACCAAAACCACTGAGTTCGACAAAGAAGTGAAGAAAGAGAACAATCCATCAGCCTCTTTGGAACTTGAACAATCAAATTTAAAAGTTGCCGACCAGGTCCTTACCAGATCAACCACTCCTGTGTCTGATTTCGGAGACTTTGAAGATGAAGATACCACCGACTCGATCGATATCAAAGATCTAACATCTGCGGCAGCACCGCTCTTTGCCCCTGCTCCTGTAACTTTCGACAGAAGCAGCCTCAATATTGATAATTTCGCGATTGGGAATCTCAGCGCCCTAGATTCATTGTACAAGACGAAAACTGCACATCTTCCCGCCACCCCGAGTACTGCCGACATCATCTCGACAACTTCTCAGTAAGCATCAACTTCTTCCAAAATTCAAGACCTCTTGCTAACATGAAACCAATTAGGCGCAAGATCTGGTACAAGTTAATACGGAAAGAGTCGGCCCGGAATAGCATCCAAGGAGAGGACGTCCTGCGAGTCAGATGGGCAGCTTCGGAGACCCAAAAGAAAGTGCACAACATTGTCAAAAGATGGATATCGGAAGACCGCATTGGTGGTCGCACCATGCTCGGAAGCGGAAGAAGTGCCGGCGGAATGTTCGATTGGAATTCTACTTCATCCCAATCCAGCAGTACCATGAGCCCGATCAAATCAACCTTCCTACCACCCAAACCCCGTTTCGAACCTGCAAAACGGTTGTCAATGGGCATCGCCTCACCTAAGACTCCATTGTCTCCTAGTTTTGGCTGGGGCTCGGAGAGTCCTCGAAATCCGAGCTTCGGATGGGGCGCCTCGAAAATATCGACTCTGCCTCCAAGTTCAGCGAGTCCTCAGAGTGTTCTCAGCCCGATCGGCACCTCGACTTTTCCATTCTCCCCTACGCAACCTACTACGCCATCAAGGCACGTGGCAAGCAGCTCGGTAGATCTGCCGCGACCGAAACCCACCCCTGCCGGGAACCGCCCGATATCTATGTACATTGGAACCGGCCCGAAGAGCTTGTTTGGAGAGTTATCAATAAACGCTATGAAATCGCCTCCGGCCGCTTCAACTCCAAAAACGCACTCCGCGCAGTCTAGCATGGACCTCTCTATTTTTGATAAGCAGCCGGCCAGAACTTCGGATATCACCCAGGCGGATACTTCGTTTGATGATGATTTTGGCGACTTTGAAGGCTCCAATTTCCAGTCTCCTGCTTCGATCTCGTCAAGTGTTAAAACTGGTGCGCCACCGATCCAGCCTGTGAACGCGCCACCAACTTCAACTTCTCTTGCGGCTGCATTTCAAACTCCTCATAATTCAACAATTACGCCCAAGCCTATTAGATCTTCGATCGAACTTGCCACAAAACCTCTACAAACCGATAGGATGGCTCTACCGACTATCAATAAGAATCTAGCTAGCGGCCGCTCTTCGTCTGCTATCGCTTCGAGTGATCCCTGGGGCTCGTTCGACATGTTCGATAGCCCCAAGACAACCGCAGCGCCTCGTCAAGCTTCTCTGCCAATCTCACCTCCAAGTCGCTCTTCGGTTCAGATGCCGTCCAAACTCAACGGGACACCGGTGTCTTCACAAATCCAGAAACCAGCGTTGCCCATACTCTCTCCTCCAAGGTTGACACAAACATCCGTGGATGCCACTGAATCCGCAATCGCCGATGACGACTTTGACGACTGGGGAGAGATGGTAACCACCTCTTCTGCCGAACAAAAGATGGAATGGCCACAATCTGAGGCACCGACACTCACAGTCACGAGCGACCCCGTCCCACCCGTTCGCCGGCGGTCGTTCACCCTCGACATGTTTGGCTCCCCGGACGAAAACATCACAAGCGCGGATCCGACACAACTGTTCACAGAACCGAAACCGAGTGCGTTCTGTAAGAAGGTTCCATCGCCTATATCTATCCAAAATGTCGGATCGATGCCGACTATCCCCGCCACGCCGTCACCGGGCGCCTCTTCATTCTTTTCACCGGGTATTCTCGCCCCTCAAAAGACTGATCCAACTACACCGTCGCATTTATCCCCTCATGGCTCCCCGGAGGCAGTAAGGAAGAGTAATGCACCACGAACAGAGTACTTTTCAGCACCAGACGCGATGAATAGTCTAAGCGTGAACGACGAACCGGTGGTGAACGCTGAACGGCTTTCTGCGCCAATACTACCCGCGCAGCAACCCAAAAAGGCAGCAGTAGCACCTTCGGCATCAACTGGATGGGATGACGTTGACTTTGCTGCGTTCGAGGAAGCAACACCTCTTCCTCCGGCTGCTCAAGAATCGAAACCTACGGCGAAGAGTGTAGGGCATAGAAGTACAGCGTCGATGGGGGGTATGTCTATCCAACGGGGGACGGATGGAACGGGTGTGACGAT
The DNA here is from genome assembly GCA_036971405.1 of Orbilia quercus. Classification (NCBI taxonomy): domain Eukaryota; kingdom Fungi; phylum Ascomycota; class Orbiliomycetes; order Orbiliales; family Orbiliaceae; genus Orbilia; species Orbilia quercus. The sequence goes on along the minus strand of JAJTUE010000009.1, from coordinate 1,043,822 downwards.
GGCGCCGATTGTGGGAAGGAAGGATGAAGGATCGGCGTTTAGGGAGATTATTGAGTTGTTGCCTGATATGGGGTATATGCTGAGATGATACATTATATATATACTTATTTGGTTTTGATTGATTTTGATTTTTTTGCGAAATGTATACTATTATTATGACAGCTCTCGGTGGTTCAGCGAAGCATTGTGGTATTGGAATATAATCTTACTTTTATATACATATATATTTTCACATATTTTATAGCGGTGACGGTGTAGTTTTTTTATGGTGATTGCAAATTCGATGGTATTCGATATAATACAAATAAACGGATATGTACACGCCTAATCTACCGAGTTAATTACAAAAAGCGTACCCGAATCTACCGTCTGACCGACTTTCGAATCTCGTCTTCCTCCTTTGCCCGCCTCTCGTACTCTTTATGCCGTGCTTCTTCCTTATTTTTCCTCAGATGCAGTTTCACACCTTCCGCGACGCCGCCCTTGGCGCCCATTGCTGCGGATAATATACCGCCTCTGGATTCGGATGCGCGACGTTCGTTTTCCCTTTTGATGGTTTCTTCGTCCTCGTGGAGGCGGGCGAGGGCTGATGTGGATAGGTTTGTGGCACGGAGCGGAGTTGCGATCGGGGGTGGGGTCATACGGTAGATGCCGAGGCGGGTGCGGATGGATTCGTTGCGGAGGATGGCGGCTTGGACGAAGGAATGGAGGGAGGAGGTGGCGAAGTAGAGGGTTAGTAGCTGCGTTTTACCGTTAGTTTGAGTCATCGGCTGTTCTTCTAGCTATTTAGAAGAGGATATGAGGGGGGGAATACGCACGGAAGGCATGGTGGACGTGATGGCCAGCGAGAGAAGGGGTAATCCGACGCGGACGTATTTCATCACATTCCCCGTCGCGGCGTTGGGCATATCGACGGCGCCGAAGTACATACTGGCGAACAGCAGACCCGAAGAAATAATGGGCAGAGCGAAGAAGGGATCGGCGCTGGTCAGATCGGTGAACCAGAGTACGCCGCTGGTATCGAGGCCCGGGACGGGGAGGTAGGCCATCTGGCGGAGGATGAGGAAGGCGCCGAACTGGAATGGGATTTGGAGGAAGGTGCCGAAGGCCCAGAGCGGGTTCACGCCGGCGCGTTTGTACATGCTGGATAGTTCGCCGCGGACTTGCTGCTGGGCTTGGAGATCGCCCGAGGCTAGGGCTAGGCGCTGCCGTTCGATGAAGGGGAGGAGGAGGGGTTGCAGTTCTCTTGTGCGGGCGGTGTTGTCGGAGACGCGGATGAAGATTGGGGTGAAGGCTACGCGCATAGCGAGGGTGGCGACGACGACGGTGGCCCACCAGGGGGTGCCGAGGAGGACGTGGGTGGTTTCGAGGAAGTACTGCATGACGGAGGTGGGGCCCCAGCCGTTTTCGAGGCCGAGGGCGGCGAGGTAGCCCATTGTGTCGGGAGCATGGTCGATGGTGTCGGAGATGGCGGGGACGGAGGGGAGGAAGTGGTCAAAGATGGAGGTTGAGTGGGGGTTGGAGGTGAATTCGTGGGTCGGGGCGATGTCGGCGGGAGATGTAGGAGGAGGAGGAGGGGTTGAGAGGGATGCTTCGGTGGAGGAAAAGCGGAGGGACGTGATGGTGGTGGTGGCTCTGAAGGCGAGGGAGGGTCGTGATAAGTTCCTGCATGGTGGGAATGCCTTCGGATTCGTGCTGAGCTGCGAGAACTATAGCTTGTTAGCTGGTTCTCAGTTAGAGATAGCGAACGGGGTGTAATACCTGCCTGGGACTGGATAGCAGTCCGGATTGTAGTTTTATCGACGGCTTCAAAAGCCGGGCCTGCAACGGCCGACGGGCAGCCCTCGACAGCATTTGGACGGCGGTGCAATGGCCTGGCGATGGTGATGGTGATGGTGTTTTGGAGAATGTTTGGTTTGAATTTTTCGCTTGCCGAGTCGCTGTAATTAGTGTGCACCAATCGACCGCATTGCATCGCACTTCGGAATCATATCAAGAAAGTTTGATCAATAAAATAAAAGTATCATTAGAAATTATAAGAATCACCAGTCTATAAACCTGTAACGCCAATGCAATGTTGAATGTGAATGCGAATGCGAATGCGAAACCAATGCCCCAGAGTGTGTCGGCAGTTTCGGCGTCGATGCTATTTGAACAGCTTGCCGCCCATCCCGCCGACAACCGTCCGTCTGGTACTGTTCTCCAATGCGGCAACATGGTCTCCAGCGGTCTTGCCGTTCTCCAGCCTCCACCTCCTCGCCGCCTCTCTGATGTGCTCCGACAGCAAGGGCGCACCGGGTTTGTCGTCTCCCCACAGCTTCTGGATCTCCCTCGCTCTCTCGACCAGCTCGCCGGCAAATATCTTGGAGAAGCCACCGATCGCGGATGCGACATTAGCGCTAATGGACTGTCCCAGCACGAGGTTTGCGACTTTCTTGACGGCGGATTTCTGCAGGGTGCCGCGGCGGTATGCTTCGTATCGGGCCATCTGGTCGGAGTCAAAGTGGTCCATCAAGATACTATCCATCGTTAGCTTTAATAGTGTATAAAGGTTTCTATGAATGTGAACGGAATTACTTTAGACGTCTTTGCTCCTCTTCTTTCTGTAATTCCAGCTCTGCGGTATCGCCGACCCGCATAATCGTCAACAAATCGTCCCCGATATCCTCATCGCTGCCCTCACCGTCGTCTTCGCCACCCTTCCCAGCTGCTCCACCCGCCCCAGAATCGTCTTTCCCACCTCCCGGCGGAGGAACCAGCACCCGGTCGACACTATTCCCTCGGGTGAAGCTCGTCGTCGCGTTCGAAGTCACACTAACACTCCTCCGGCGTCGCGCAGCAGCGTCCGGGTTTTCGGGAGGGAAGGAGGTCTGACGGAGCGGATGCGATCGTGAAGCGGAGGCCGTGAGGGACGATTTTCGCGATAGTGACGGGGCGCCGGAAACTTTTGATTTCTTGGTGGACGGACCGGGGCTGGACGCGCCCTGGTTGAGGTTGTTGGAGGAGATGCGACGCTTGTTCTGCGGCATGGAGAGCGAGCCGCTGGGCGGGGGGGAACCCGCCGACATTCTCCTATTTATATTTCCTCACTATGCTGAGTACTTTAGTATGCGTGTGTATTGAGGGCGTAGACGGAGCGAATCCGGTGCTGGTGAAGTGTCGCGATGGTTGATTGTGGATTGTGGCGGTGGAGGAAGGTGAAAGTGACATCAACCGAGAGTCGAACGACTTTGCCCCAACAACATTTAGCCTTTATTTATATCATCCTCGACAGCCCATCGACTCTCTCCATCGACACTTTCTACCAGCAATCGTATTCTTACGACATCTCCAACTTCTATTTACATGCCCGGGTAATCATGTCGGACGACAAGTCGAAATCAGAAAACAGCCCCTCGCCGCCCCGCCAGAACGAAGACCTCATCTCCTCCGTCCGCCGTTTCGCCGACGAACACATCTCCGCCGCCCTCCACTCCGTCTTCGGCATCCCCAGCATCCTCCAAACGCCCTCCAGCTCGAACTGGATAAAAGACGACCCCGACCGAGCCCGCTTCGACAACGTCAACCGGCGGGACGACGAATCCAAGACCAGCCGGGAGGACGGCGACAACAGCTCAAATGGTAGTGAGAACAGCAGCGGGTCCGGGGTATCATCCGGCTTTGGCGGAAGTTCCGGCCAGCAGGGTCCATCTCCACCGTCCGACTCCTCGTCTTCAAACCGAAGCTCTAACGATGAGAACAGCCTCAGACTGCCCGCGACACTAATGCCGCCCTCGATCCTGTTCCCCGAACTGCTCGTCTCGTTGGGCGTGCACTCGGCCAATCTGATGGACGAAAATCTCGGCCCGCACGTCAAGGAACTGGAGAAGTTTATCAAGGAAGAATCGGAGCGACGGAAATCGATCACGATGGAAAAACTGCGTAACGACTTTGGTCCCTTCCAGAAACAATTCGACGACCTGCTCGCACTCGAAAGTATGCTTTTAAATCAGCGGTCCGCGGACAAACCGCCAACGTCCGAATTTACAGTAGCAAAACATACCGGACCGCCATCCGTATTGAAAGAACTATTCGGGGAATCCATGTACGGCTCCCAAAGAACCCCCCCCGAACCACCTATCGTCGGCGGCTGGAAAGCGCTCTCCGACTCCACTCAATCGTTCGGCCATCTCTTCAAACTAGTCATGGGCCCGTGGATCCAAAAAATCAACGAAAACTCCGATCCGGTGTACTTTGATTTGCGCGGACGGGTATCGGATAGAATACACCGGGAAATGTGGCACGATAAACGGGGAGACCTGCCGTCGTTGGAGGAATTCAATCGGATCATGAGCGAAGAGCGGAAGAATATGACGGTGGAGCAGATGCATCGGTTGCGCGAGCGGCGGCAGGAGGTGGAAAAGTTGGTGAAGGAGAGAGAGGCGGCCGAAGGCTACGAGCGGCCGAGACTGGTGGCTCCGGAGGCAGGGGATATACTCTCCATGATGGCTAAACGGGAACCGGAAACCGAGCTCGATCTACACGATCGAAGCAATCTCATGGGGTGGAACGAAGAGACGAAGAAGTCCGAATTAAAAAGAACGCCCGAGCCGAAGAAAAGGTTGATCGCTCAGAGCGTGTCGACTACTTCGACCACCGGGGCTGATGGGATCACACGAATCAGGAGGGTGGTAGAGAGGCGGTACAATGACGGGAGCGTGGAGAGAGAAGAGCACCATCAGGAGAATACCGGGCTGGCGAGGCTTGCGGAGATTCAAAGCCAACCGGGATATCACAGAATGCGGCGCGAGAAGCCTTGGTTTGAGGTTGACAAGTCGCAGACAAAGGGGACCCCGAAGACTTTTGACGTTGACGCCCCGCCGGCTAAGAGCAAAGAGGGTGAAGACTTGAGACGAGGTGAAGGGGATGGTGAGGGTGGAGGATTGAGTAGTTGGATTTGGGCTTCCGGGAAGAAAGACTGATCGTACTACTCGATCCAGCATTGTTTCTATTCATTATATATTGTTGGCGTTCATCGGAGCAAGAAATGGTTTCTTTATGAATTTATGGATTTTTACCCTTATCAGTCAGATTGCAGCGCGACACTGTGCTTTTCTTCTCTGTATTACAAGCCGTAACCCCAATCGATGTTTACACGAATTACAAGAGCAAGTCGATCTCCGAAAAGAAGAAGAAAGATGATGCTATTAGAATGAGATATGTACACGATCCATGTTCCAACATTGACGATATAAATGATTTGTGTGGTTCGCCGGCCGATATATACTGATACTTACCCTTCTATTTCCCACATATCTCCACAACGAGTAGGTAGATCTTAAGCTCATCGTCCGATGATGATGTGAAATTACTCCAGACTGGTCAGATCCTGTAATTCGCCAGCACCCCGTCGCCGTTTCTCGAATGTGTTCTCGACGACTTCGACGCCTGGTGCGGCGGCGTGCGAGCGACGGGAGAGCGGGAAGACCTTTTACATTATTAGCATAGGTATCTTAAAGTAACAAGGTATCTTTGTTGAGAATATCGAAGAAGGAAGGAATACATTCGTCCCACTCCAGCCGAACCGGAAAGCGATCTCGTGTGCGAACAACTCCCCGAAACCGAGCATCAGACCGTTGATGAACGGTAGAAACAGGTTGATTGCTGCGGAGCGGACCAGGGAGATGAATGTCGGCGGGGTGTAGAGGATTAGTGGTGCTGCTGAGGAAGAAGGGGATACGCCGCCGGTCGGTCGGTTGTTATTATTGATAGATTCGGGATCGGAGGAGGAAGGGGCGGAGAGGACGGCGGAGGAGGAGAGGGAGGATGGTTGGTTGTTGTTCGACATTTTTGAGGTTGATGGCGATGGTGGGGAAACTTCAAGTCGGTGAAGTCGGTGATGTCTGTTTGGAGTCGTGATTGTCCAACGCGGCGATGGATTATAATCTAATCTCTATCTACTAACAAGTCATAATATCATAATATCTCAGCAAATCTCTATGGTACTCTCAAGCTTAATATATTAATTAATTAATTAATTAATTACGTTCTACTTAATTAAGTATATTAAGCATAGTATAATTCAGTGATGGCAATTGCTTAGTCAGGTCGTCGAGGTCTCTGCTGAGCTGCGTCACCAAACCCAACTGCACTTCTTCTTTTGCTTCTTCTTCACCGACGCGTCACTTTAACAAACACCACTCGCTCTCCTCCATTATTCTTGCTAACCTCTCATCTATCGCGTACTACTATCGAACATCGGATATAAAGAGTCTTGGTTCGTCTTGCAGCTTCGTCAAATAGCTTCTCGAGCTGTCCTGCTTCCACACCACCCCGCCATCATCAAACTATCTACACCGACACCATGGCAGACCATGACGAGATGATCGCTAGCTTCATCGAGCTGACACAAACTGGACCGGAAGATGTTTGTTCAATGTTCCTATCAAATTCAGTACGCACGCACGCCCGCACGCCCGCACGCACTGACAAGAAGAACCTAGGCACGATCGATCCTTGAGGTTTCGAACTGGCAGCTAGAGGTACACTTCTATAACACCTCCCCAACAAAGAACCACTTGTTAACAATGTACCTCGTCTAGGACGCTTTGAATCTTTTCTACACCCCGCCAGATGATACCGCTGCTCCAACCGGAAGACCCGCGCAAGTCGACGTCGACGACGATCACGACTGGGATGCCCCGCAGACCGTTCGCAAGGCTACACCCCCACCCGCAGCTGGTTCGACCAGCTTCGGCCAAACCCTAGGCGGTGCCGTTGTCGGCGAACCTTCATCCTCCAGACCTGCTGAAGGAGCTATTCAACCACCAAGGAAACGTGGAGGGTATGATCATACTCTTTCTTCTTCGCTAGCTATATAATAATGGGACTGACGGTCTCGCAGAATGATGACTTTGGGAGATCTGGGCCGTGGAGCTGCTCCAGGACACGGACACGACCATGACGACGATAGTGACGACGAACACGGTCAGGATATGTTTGCTGGTGGCGAGAAATCGTACGTTTTACCCTTTTTTTCTTCCAAATTTTTCTTCATCAACTGACATGTCCTGCAGCGGCCTAGCTATCGAAAACCCTAACAAGCCAGACCGCGGAGGCCTCGATAGTGTCAGAAATATCCTCAAACAAGCGCAAGAGTACGTCTACATACCCTCTACTAACATTCGCAGCATCTCTAATCCGATATTCATCTTTCAGAGGGAGCAAAGCCCGCCAGCACCAACATGACGACGAAGACGAAGTTCCCTCGCAGTCCCGCTTCACAGGCCGCGGCCAGACCCTCGGCTCCGACGACGTCCCCTCGCAGGTAATCGAAGACCCCACCGCCGTCATCGCCCCGCCACCCCCAAAAGTCACACGAAACCTCTACTTCTGGCGTAATGGCTTCTCCGTCGAAGACGGCCCTCTCATGCGCTACGACGATCCCGCACACCAGGAAACCCTCAGAGGCATCGAAGCCGGCCGGGCCCCGCTACATCTTATGAACGTCGAACCGGGTCAATTCACAGACGTTAACGTCCACCGTCGCATGGACGAGGATTACGTCCAGCCCAAGCAGAAATTCGTCCCCTTCGGCGGATCAGGTCAACGACTTGGCGCCCCAACACCCGGATTCGACAGCGCTCCCGCTTCTTCATCCACATCTGCCGCTCCCGCTCCTCCTGCAGCTGCAGCTGCACCCCCGCAGACAGTATCGCTCGATAGCTCCGCCCCGACGACAAGCGTTCAGATCCGACTAGGCGACGGAACTCGACTCGTCAGTCGGTTCAACCATTCGCATACCATCGCGGACGTGTACGGTTTCGTGAATGCGGCTAATACGGCGAGTCGGACGCGCGGGTACGTTTTGCAGACGACCTTCCCGTCGAAGGAGTTGAAGGAGATGGATAAAAGTTTGAAGGATGCCGGGTTGTTGAACGCTGTAGTGGTGCAGAAGTGGACTTGATTTTTACTCTATTTTTTGTTCGGACGGTTTCTTCTTAGTCATATACATCTGTTTTTAACGACTTGTTTAATCGCTGGGTTTCATGAATTGGGGACTATGGGAGGATTTGCGGTCGGGTAGTCTCGGCGGTCAGGGCATGTTATCATCTTCGCATGGTGAACGGCACTAATAGATCGATCCTATCGTCTCCCTTCCTCTCGTGCGTCATGTAAGAGTTCCCGGACGATATAATTCCGAACAGATAAATTCTCGATGCTTTTCTCCCACCACGCCTCCTCTTTAAAGGTCCACCTTTCCTTCTTCATCTGTTCCAGTCTCGAATCCCATCTGTCTGTGAATATAGTATGTAGCGTGCAAAGATACGAAATAGAAGAAAGCAAGAAATTGATAACGCCACACAAAAACAAATCCAAAAAAGAAAATCCACTAATAATACATTTAATTTGAAGCTGGGATTGAAAGTCCTATTATCGCTTCACCTGACTATATTCTCCAGCTCAATCCGTAATAGTGCCGGAGCTAACGTTCAAGACTGAATAATGTGAACGTTTGCATGAATATTTACTGCAACTCTTCATCTCCAATCTCCTCATCATCGCGACCTACGATTGCGCCGGCAACCTTCCAGACTTGAAGGAGGTTATCTTCCGCGGCGGAGGCCATGATCCATGGATCGTTCAGGTTCCAGGAAAAGTCCGATACGCGGTTGGTGTGCCCGCCGTGCATAAACAATCTAATCAAACAAATTAGTACACCAACTATCTTTTCTTTATTTCTTTTTCTTTGTAATGCTGAGGAAGGGGATGTAAGGTAAAGAATATACGTACAACTCCGGCGGACCATCCTCCTGATCTTCGGGCGTCTGCTCCTCCCCAATCTTCGTCAAATCCCAAAAGATAATCCTACGATCGGTACTGCTGCTCGCCAAAATCGGTTCCTCGTGCGGATGCCACTGCAGATTCAAAACATCGCCCTGATGGCCCTCCAGCACGTGCAGCTTGTGCTTGAAATTCCTCAGATCCCACAGCGCTACAGTTTTGTCGGCGGATCCGGAGGCGATGATGTACTCGCTGGCCGGGTGGAACGCGAGGCTGTTAACCGCGTCGGCGTGCGCGACAACAGAGTAGTTTGCTTGATCGCCCGTGCGGATGTCTGTGAGCTTGAGCGTGCGGTCGTCGGCGGCGGAACCGAATAGGGATTCGTGAATCGGGTGCCAGCGGACGTCGTTGACGATCGCTTGATGGATGGAGTACGTGTGTACGGGTTTGATTACGCTATTGGAGCGGGAGTAGGATGTTATATCCCAGTGGCAGATCGTGGCGTCTTCGGAGCCCGTGAGGAGGCGGCCGTCGACTTTGGGACTCCAGTCTAGGCCGTATCTATATATTAAAAAAAGGGGCACGCATTAGAAGTGGACTATGCTGTGAGGTTTATGTCGGTGTAGGTTCGTACCCTTCTTTCTCGTGACCTTGAAGTTGGATCTGTGGTTTGAACTTGCTACCCTCGAGTTCGTGCTTGGTGCGGTCGAAGATGTAGACGGTGCCGGTGACGGACATGGTAGCGATTAGGTCCGTCTTCTGCGGGGAATATCGGGCCTTGTTGACCTCGCCGTCGTGCACGATCTTCTGCTTGACGGTGAACCGGGTTTCGTCGCCGCCGGTGTAGCCGCCTATTTCTTCGCGGGATTCATCGTAGTCGCGGGGATCGATGTCGGCCATGGGTTTTGGCAGCTGGACTTCGGCGATTTGGAGATAATTAGCTCGTTCGCCTGAGGTGTGAGTGCCGATGAGCAGGCGGTGGGTGCAGAAGTTTTTCCCTTCATGCCTGCGCGGTTGTTAGAATGCGATGGGCACCTTTCGATGGAGGGAAGACGACGTACTCTTGCTTGTCGGGGAACCACTGGGTCGTCAAAGTTGGCCACTCGAGAGCGGTGCTATGATCTGTTAGTCTATAATCCTCGCTGGTAGATAGATGTTGGGGGTTTCTTTCGGTACCTTAGAATGAGGTCGTAGAGGAATGGAGCGTTCTTCTTCCATGTCTTGTACTCTAGTTGGCGCAATTATCAGCGCAAGATCCACAGATGTCGATATATCCAGCAGTTCGTACCTTCATTAATTAGTTTCTCGGTGATGATCTGGTCTTCCATCGTTGCCTGCTCGCCTTCGACTATACGCACAATTGGGTTAGCGACAACGGTGTTAACTCATTAAGGTGCGCACGTTGGACCGTACCCTCATCCTCGTCAATGAGGTCTTCATCTTCAGAGCGAGGCATCTTGGATGATAAGAATGTAGAGAGAGCGGAAGGCGACTGAGGTTATCTAGGGTGGCGAAGATTGTTTTCCCGTTGATGCGATGATGCGATACGGATGAGGAGAGAATGGTGAGAACGCCGAGGAAGAGAGACAACAGGATGTGAGGTTGATTGCACGCGTTTGGTCGCGCACAGCTCAGAGAAATGTGTTGTGCACGGTGTTCCCCCGGGCAGCCACTGACCCGGGCCCGGGATGGCGGGGTGATTGCTGCGGCGCCCGGGAAGCGAACGGGGCAGTCATCCGTGAACCAGGTAACAACGACTCACCGTCCGTCCACCACCCGAACTTAGCTGTCCTTCTTCCTCTTCTTCTCTTTCCTTTCCACCCCCAGTCAAGTTTCACGATAACATCGGCATTCACAGACAGGTATGCTCTCTCATCTTCTATCTGGAGATAGTCTTCCATAACATCTTCTCCCTTCCTTTGTGGTCTTTTTCTCATTTTTTTTCTGTTCAAAGACGCAGTCCTCCACGCATTTGTGTGCGTGCGGATATCAATAAGTTCTGTCGGCTGACCACATAACCTTCAAACTTCCGAAGTTCGCTCCCACTCTGCGACTGTCACACGTTTTTATTTTTTCGCAAATCGCATTTTCTTCAAACAAAATAATTCAGAATCAGTCGTCATGGGTGTCCCAAAGTTCTTCCGATGGATGTCGGAAAGGTACGTACTCCCCATCTATCGACCGCTCTCGCAATCCGCTTCTCACTAACGATCGATTGCCAGATATCCCGCCATCTCCCAGCTCATCGCGGAGAATCGAATACCAGAATTCGATGCGTTATACCTCGATATGAACGGCATCATTCACAACTGTACACACAAGGACTCGGATAGTCCCACCTTCCGAATGACTGAAGAGAAGATGTTCATCGCCATCTTCAACTACATCGAGCATCTGTTCGGCAAAATCAAACCAAAAAAGCTGTTCTTCATGGCTATCGATGGTGTCGCGCCTCGCGCCAAGATGAACCAGCAGAGAGCCCGAAGGTTCAGAACCGCCCTGGACAACGAAAAGGCTTATCAGAAGGCCCTCCGAGAAGGCGTGGAAATGCCAAAGGAGGATCCCTTTGATAGCAATTGTATCACCCCAGGAACAGTCTTCATGGCCAAACTCTCCTATCAACTCAAATATTTCATCAACAAGAAGGTTTCGGAGGACGTTGACTGGCAAGGCGTGGAGATCATCCTGTCCGGTCACGAAGTCCCCGGGGAGGGTGAACACAAGATTATGGAGTACATCCGGTTGGCGAAAGCGCAGCCGGGATACGACCCCAATATCCGCCACTGCCTCTACGGATTGGATGCCGATCTGATAATGTTGGGCTTGCTCAGTCACGACCCGCATTTCTGCTTGCTGCGAGAAGAGGTTACTTTTGGTCGTAACAATCAAAAGAAATCCAAAGAGCTGGAGCATCAAAACTTCTATCTCATGCACCTTAGTATCGTGCGCGAGTATTTGGAGTTGGAGTTTCAGGAGCTGAAACAGCCAGGACTCTTATCAGTCCCTTACGACTTTGAACGAATTCTCGATGATTTCATCTTGTTAGCTTTCTTCGTGGGGAACGACTTTTTACCGCATCTCCCCGGTCTGCACATCAACGAGGGCGCTTTGTCTCTCATGTTTAAAATTTACAAGAAGGTTTTGCCCAAGGCGACGGGCTACATCAACGACCACGGTCAGGTTAACCTTGCTTCATTAGCACTAGTTCTCGATGAGATGGAGGAATTCGAGTACAAATTATTCGAAAACGAGGCTTCTGATGCGAGTTGGCTGAGAGGGAAGCAAATGAAGGAATTGGAAGCGGCGGCAAAACCGAAAAAGTCTGGCAAGTTGGTCATGACTACACACCAAAAGGCACTCTATGAACAAGTGCGACAGTTCGTCGATAGTAGAAAAACAGAAGGAAAAGATAAGGTTTTCGACCTCCCGAAAAACCTCAAAGCTGCCGATCGAAAGTTTGTCGAGGATCTCGCCCAGAGTCTTAGAATACAACACGCAATGGTTACGGATGAGAATGGAGATAAATTCCCCAGGTTGTCGTTTTACCCTTCACTGGAAGCCGACGCCGAGGAGGAATTCGAGGACGAAGAAGGAGATGCGGCACTACAGCGTGTTTTTAGAGCCTTTGAGAAGGCTTCTATCGTTGATATCGGTGCGGATGAGGCAAAAGCGGAAATGGAACGCTTGTATCAACAAAAGTTCCACGATTGGAGAGATGAATATTACAAGGTACGTTTTAGTATTTGACCATCAATGGGAGTACTTGCTAATCGGGTGATAGGAGAAATTTGGTTGGGGTCTCGAAGACAAGGAGCAGATAGAAGGTCTGACTGGAAACTATATCCAAGGTATCCAGTGGGTTCTCTTCTACTATTACCGAGGAGTTGCCTCCTGGGGGTGGTTCTTCCGCTACCATTACGCTCCAAAGATTTCAGGTACCATTAGCTAATCCCCACACGATTTTAAATACCTGGGTTTGCTAACTTGAGTGATAGATGTCAAGAAAGGATTACGCGCAGACCTGAACTTCCGACTCGGATCGCCTTTCCATCCGTTCGAGCAGCTCATGGGTGTGCTTCCAGACCGCAGCAAAAAGATCGTGCCGGAGCCTTACCATGTAACCAACCCCCAGAAAACATATTCTTCAGCCTGCTAATTCGATTATAGCCACTGATGCTGAACCCTGACTCCCCAATCATTGACTTTTATCCTCGTGATTTCGAATTGGATATGAATGGCAAAAAGCAAGACTGGGAAGCTGTTGTGAAAATCCCTTTTATCGAGGAAACCCGTCTCATTGCCGCCATGAGAACCAGAGAGCACCTCTTGACAGCAGACGAAGTTCACCGGAACAGTTTTGGAATCAGTCTCAAGTTCACCTACTCCGAGTCATCGGACTTCCTATACCCTTCATCTTATGAGGGCGTATTCCCAGACCTGGTTCACTGTCATTGCATCATGAACGAATTCGAGTTACCAACTCTCGACGGTGGTTTGAACTTGATTCGGGGATTGTGCGAAGGAGTCCGACTTGGTCCAGCTGCGTTAGCCGGATTTCCTAGCTTGAAGACACTAGATCAGACAGGACAGCTTCTTTATCACAGCGTGAATGTGTTCCAAGCGGACAGCAAGAACGAGAGCATGGTCATCACTCTCATCCATCCGACCAAGAGCTCTACAGTGGAAGCGGTTGCAGCAGCTAAGCTCAACCAGCGAGTCTATGTTGGCTATCCTTTCTTAGGGGAAGCCAAGGTGATGGCTCTCTCCGATGAGCTATTCAGCTATTCGCTTGACGCCAGCGGCCAAGTCCAAAAATTCCCTCACAGTGACAAAGAGCGAGATTCCTGGAGGTCAAGAGCGGATCGTATTGAGAACAACTACAGTAAGAGAATGGGAATGATCATTGGAGGGGTTGAAATTGTCCTCCATGTCAGCCATCTCAAGGGACTTCAGCGAACCGACGAAGGTGCCATGGTCAAGGAGTTTGAAAACATACCAGGTCAGGACACTGACTATGCCTTTCAAACTGCCGTGGAACCGGGAAAGGTATCAGAGGACGAGCGCTTCATAGAAAAGGCTGCCGTCCCCATCGCCAGAGAGTTCCCGGTTGGTTCTCGCTGCTTTTTCTTGGGAGATTACAACTACGGACGTCCTTTGGAAGTTACCGGTCATCATGGAGACAAGGCCAACATTTTTATTTCAATCCTGGTGAGTTCTATCTTTAAAGAGGGATACTTATCGTCTTCTAACAATTTCTATAGAAAGGAAAAGAACCGGATTTTGGTACTCGGGTGGCCGCTCTCATAGACCAAGCATATCAGTATATACCGTCCTATGCTGTCGCCAAAAGCCTCAGAGTGAGCAGTCTTGTACTCAGCAGAACAACTTCGAGCTTCCAAGTTCAGGTTGATGATCAACGAGTAAACCTCGGTCTGAACCTCAAGTTTGAGGCGAAGAAACTCAAGGTCCTGGGGTATTCCCGAAAGGCGTCCTCAGGATGGGAGTTTAGCCAAAAGGCAATCGACCTCATTCGAGAGTATATGACAAAATTCCCGGATTTTTTCAGAGGCATCGAACGCAACCCAACCGCAGACATTTACACCGCCGAAGATTTCTACCCAGCAAACGTTGCAAAAGCAAAGATTAAAGAAATCCAAACCTGGTTGAAGGAAATCGAAGCTAAGAGCTTTGAAAGGGTCCCCCTTGAAGCTGAACAGCTCGATTCCGAAGCAGTTGGTATCATCGAACGGGAGGCTGATAAATACGTTCATTCACTTGGGAATGATCTCGACGCCAAGCCCATTAGAGGTGTGCCACGTCGAGCTCTCCTCAAACCCTCGGATGCAGAGCACCGTCTTCATAACCAGAAGTATTTCCTCGGAGATCGTATCATCTACGTTCAAGATTCCGGAAAGGTGCCAATCGCCACAAAAGGAACCGTTGTCGGGATTACCAAGACCGCAAGAACTACTCTGCTTGATGTCGTCTTTGATGTCTCATTCATGAGCGGAAGCACGCTGGGAGATAGATGCAGTCCGTTCAGAGGCATGACGGTGCCATTTTCTTCTGTTCTCAATTTGACAAACCGTCAGGTTGTTGCAACCTCCAAGGCAAGCATTCAAGTCACAGCACCGAACGGAACACAGAGTGTCAAAGGGAATCAATTCATTCCCGCATCTGCTCCGCCCCCCTTACGAGGATCATTCAGCGGTGCCATTCACGGCCGTGGAAAAGCTAACGGTGGAGGCGGACGCGGAAACCATGTTCCTCAGGGTCCCGCCGTCAATGGACGAGGCAACCACAACGATCGTGGGCAGTACTCCGGTCGTGGAAGAGGAGGAGGACCAGGACGTGGAAACTTTAACAATAGCCAAGCTAACGGAGGCGCACCGACGCAACCTCAAGCTCAGAACAATCGTGGGAACTTCCAGAATGGGCAGCAGCCGGTGATTCTTCAGCGACGACACCATAACGGTCCCGCCATGCAACCACGCGCTCAAAATCAACTGCAACAAGAGCAGCAACAAGCGCCACAACCACCTGCTCATAATCATCACGCCGTCCCACCTCCAGGAAACCTCAATCAACCGCGCGGAGGGGGCCGTGGCCGTGGCCGCGGCGGAAGAGGCAGAGCCCAAGCGCAGGGACAACCTGTTGGCGGCCAATAGACTTGGCAGCAACTGATGGTTATGCGAATTGGGCACTATGTTCCGCCGTATTGGTACGGTGGACCTAAACCGCGGGGTAATAACAAAGGGCAATATTTATAAAAAGCCTCTCACTCCGCTTGCTTCACAATTTATACTTTTCAGTTTCGTTTTATATTTGTTCACTTCACTTTACTCTCCTTTTCTATGTTTCTGAGATGCCATATATGGGGAACTCTGTTACGTTGATGGAACCTATTTCGTGTACATTAACTTGGGGTTCTGGTTACCTGATGGTGTGGCGTAGGTGTTTTATATGTCTGGGATGATTCGTGTAGAGAAGAAATTTGAAGCTCGATCTTTTCGGACAGGCGTTTTCACTTTTCCTTTCTTATTTTAACTTTTTTACAGATAAAATGCCTGTAACTCGAGACCACATGTGCCTCTGGTTTCGTAAACTGGATATAAGGACGAAGCGAAGATATATCGTATGGCCTAAGGACGGGCGGTTGGTCCAGGACTAGTCCAATAAGGACTAGAAACGTTATAGATGTCCTACCTATTCATCAAACTCTCAACTTTTCTTCGAAAGCTTCCCAAAAGGACAAGGAGATAAAAACGGAGGTATTACCAGTCTTGGAGCCGATTTCTTTTTTCTCTCTCTCTCTCGTAATTCAAAGTTAAGCTATAGTCTCGATTTAGAAAGCTTCAGCGTCCAAAGTGGTCTCATCGTCAGATAGCGAAGTAAACAACACATCGTGGCACCACCTGCGCCACTCTTGGCAGCTAGCTCTCCAAAAGGCCAGGTAACTGCACGCCTCCAAAACACCAACCAGTAGCCGGCTCATGCGATATATCCAAACTCCCTCCACAAATCACCAATACCTCGATTCCGCAGCCCCCCTTCACCATCCAAAATGCATAGCTCGTAAGAACAAAAGGACCCGCGCCTACTAGTAGTACTACGTCTACTAACAACCGTTCTTCGCAGACTAGTCCGTCTCCAACAGGTCTTCGGCTTCCTGACCACCGTCAGCTTCGTGCTGGCCACGGCTGTCGCGTTGACGTCGTATATGTACCCTATGAACCCTACTGCGTCGATAAGCATCAGTGATGTTGCGGTGTACGTTGCGTCCAATCCCCTTATACGCTTGTTACATATATCGGTTTATCGGTGAACTATATTCATGGATTACATTCACGAACTACACCCACGAACTACATCCACGAACTACATCCACGAGTTCAGCTTCGTGGGAAGAGGAAGAAAAAGGAAGCTAATTGCGATTACGGATATAGTGTCAAACGACGGTCAGGCGGATACTACTCCACCCGTCAGAACGAATACGCAAACATAAAGTTCGACTTGGACGCGGACTTCGAATCGCTGTACAATTGGAATACGAAGCAGGTATTCGTGTGGATTAGTGCCAGTTACGGCGGCGACAGATACGTACGCTTCCAGCTATACCACCAACAGTTTTAATCTTCGAAAGAAAAAAAATAATGTTTAGCTAAATTAATTGTGGTAATATAGCCAACAAACGAAGCCGTGATCTGGGACAAAATCATCCCCGCATCCTCCCCCTCCAAACGTCTATCCCATAAAAACATCAAAGCGAAATACAACATTCACGACATCACCGGCGAATTTAGCAGTCGGAACGCTACGCTTAAATTATCGTGGAACGTGCAACCCCATGTCGGGGTGTTGATGTGGGGTAGTGCGACGGATAGTCTGACGAAGAGTTTTAGCTTTCCGGCTGAGAAGGGGAGACATGCTGTTTAAAATTTATTTCTCCGTTTTATTTCAATTAAAACGGAGAAATGCCAGCATATGGTATTTCTATATTGTTGTATTTTTGGGTAGTTTTTCCTCGAAGGGAATATAGGTAGCTTGTAATAGCGAAAATGACATATTTCAGCATACATTTGATACCTTGGGGCGGCGGGCTTGCGAGATCAGCACACATAGCATAGCATACATGAGTAGATGCGCTTAGTAACGAAATGGTTATGGACTCGCCTACCTACGACTCCCCGTCTAAATTATTTTCGATCAAGATAGCATACAATCCCTACACAATGTATCTCAAACATCATGATCTTGAATTCGAATTATATTAAACAAGGGGTATCAAGATGCTAGCTCGCCTTCATCATGCTACATACATACATATATAAAATCCAAACAGCAATGCAAAGGGTATGTACACCCACCACCTCCTGCCGAAAAAACCACAACCGCTCGAACAACTTGGGCTAGCCTGAGGTTTCTGTTTTGACTCTGATGTTTGCATGTACATTATTTTTTCGTATCGTATTAGAAATGTAAGGAAAGGAAAGGGAGATAGCGCTCGTGATGCAAAAATGAGATTAGGAGATGGAAGTAAAACGCCAGAGGTGAGCAAGACGCAGATTGGATGCGTTTTTCGTGATAACAGGTGCAGGAATTAAATATGAAAAATTTTTAAAAAAAAAAATTTAGGATGAATAGATTTTGAAAGAAGAGATGTTTTTTGTTCAAGGGAATGGAGTATGCGGGATATATTGTAAAGGAAACGAAACATGCCAAAAATATTTCAAACCAAACACGCTACTTTTTGTGGTTTCAATATTGCCTCTCCTCTTTTTATTTTTTGAAAAAAAAAAAAAAAAAAAAGCCATAGAAGAAATTAAAGTAGATGAGAAAGTAATAAAAAGAGAATGTGATGTGATAATGCTTAGCTCAAATACGTCGGGTTCCTTTAAAACCTCAGCGCGGCCATCGCTCTATCGATATCATCCTCGGCCACCATCACCGTCCCCGCCCTCGCCGTACTCAAATACGACATCTCGACCGGATCGCTGCGCTCCAAAAGCCCGCCAGTGTCACCGCACAGTCTCCCGGCAACACCGCACACAATACCCGTCGATTCAACGGGTATATCGCGCAAATCGAGCATGATGGGGATTAATATCTCGTGCTTGTTGCCGAGCAGGGTATCCTCGGGTCCGAAGAGGTGGAGCATATGTCTTTCCAGCAGGAAGGAAGGCGGTTCCGTATCGGTCAGGGTGACAGATAGAAAGTCTGGCTTGCTGATGAGACACTGCACGAGGCCCAGGTGCATCGTTTCATCCGGTGAGACGTTCGTGCTTCGACGGCCGGCGCAAAGGAGGATTTCGGACCCGCGGCTGACTTCTGGTGCGACCTCGTGCTGCTTTAACAGGCTGAAAGTCCGGTCTTGGAGTTCGGGGATGGAGATCGTTGGGGGTGGGGTGGGCGGCTGCGATTCGCTCGGGGTGCGGTGGTGAGTTGTCACGTATGCGTCGACGTGCTTTTCGAAGACGAAACCTCGGCGTTGGAGGGCCTTTGTTACGTTGGAGCGATTGCGGGCTGGGACAAGGATGTAGTCGGAGAAATAGGTTGTGATGAAGAAGATTGATCTGTATATATATTAGCATCCGAAGTGGCTTTGTAAGTAGGCTCCCAATACGGTTGTGCTTACACTCCGGCCAACGCCAGCGGACTCGTCAGCTCGAGAACTCTTTGTCCGGCGTCGAATCCTTCACCGTCCACTTGGATGACAACATATTCGTCTTCGGATATAACAACCGTCTCCCTCCGTTCGGGTTCGAGTGCGTCTAGCAGGGGCTGGAATAGTTCCTGAGCGATCTCGTGCGCGCAGACGACAGAGCATTCGACCGGCGTTATCGAAACGTTGACGAAAACTTGGCCCACGTCGGTACTCCTGTTGCTCGGCTGATATCCACCTTCGGTCCGGGAATAATACATATCCTCCTCCTCGTCAACAGTCGCTAAATGCGCGTTTTCATCCTTCCTCGAGTCGTGGACGGGCAGCACGAGCTTCAGAATCGGTTGCAGGAAATGAGGGTAGAGGTCGCGCGGGATGTGGATGAGGCTGAGCCGACAGTCCTGTGAGAACCGCACCGTAGTTCGTAAGCTATCCGCACTGCTGTTGTAGTTGCTGTTGGAAAAGTAGGTTGGAGGGTTGTTCATGCTACGCTTCGCTCGCCATTCGACGACATCTGACGAAGATGTGACGGATCCAGCGCCTGCTGAGGCAGAAGTGAAGGAGGATGGAGAAGCGGGTGGGGTGGATTCGTGGATCGTCCCGTGGACCGATCTCAGGGAGAGTTTTCTCAAGGACATTGGAGGCCGGCTCATCGGGATGGGTTGGGAAGCGCCCTCGCTGGATGAACCGGATACGCTCCCTCTGTCGCTGCGCGAGCTCCACGGGTGTGTTTCGGTGATGTGGTTCGGAGAAGAAGGCATGATGCAGATGACTGATAATACAACGAGATAATATGCACAGTATGTAACGCAAAAGGGGGGGGACTGGATGGGGGTATATGTGAAAAAGTATAAAAGAATATAAGAAGAATATAAGAAGAATAAAAGAATAAAAGGATAAAGAAGTGGAGAGTACGAGGGGGATAGGGAGTATATAAGTATATATATATCTTCTTCGGGCAAATCAAAGCATCTGGTGTGGTCTACTAACAAGGAATCGGATCGACATGTTCAAACCAGGGCCGCAGGTTTTTCACTGCCCTGTCGACCGTGAGATTTTTGAGGGATCTGAAAGGAAGGTATGCGCTGTTCGCCGCCGCTTGAAGATGTATATGTACGAGGGTTCTCTCAAAGTCTAAGCACAGACAGTGCAGTTGCCAACCGCGTTGACCTCGTTGCAAACGACTCGAAACGCTTAGACGGTTTTCCCGTTTCGCTAAAGCATGTAGAGGGAAAAGCGTAGCGTACGGGCAGCGAGCGAGCGAGGGTGTGCTAGCCGACACACAATGGAACGGAACGGTCTTCTTCGATGGCGGAAATGTGCCCTCAGGATATGATATCTCAGTACGGTGCTTCCTTCTTGACAGGTCCTACAAGATCTGGCGGATCGGAGGTGGGCGAAAAAAAAGGACGGCGTTCTGGGGAGAAGGCCGTTTTTCTTGACTTGTCTTGTCTTGATACGATACTGCGTGCACCCGGCTTCGATTCCAAGCGAGATAGTTCGACTTCCCCACGAAAAACCAGTCAGCGAAAGCAAAGGAAGAAAGAGAAGATAGGCGGGGAGGCAAGGGGAGGAAAAGAAAAAAAAGTCTGGGGAAGGGGACGGAGGAGGAGGAGGAATTACTTAATCGAAATGAGCAAGACCGGCTCCGTTGCGATTGGATGGAACCAGCGTACGTATATAATATTATTAAATCAGTCGAGTTTAATTTGATTTTTGGGGGTCTGGCAAGAATCGAATGGTTCTTTGATCTTGATCTTGATCTGGGGAGGATGGTAAAAGGTTGTCAGAAGATCATTGGCCTTTTCCCGTCAACAGCGTATAAAATCGTCAACGGCGGTGTCTAATCTGTGTGTCTGTGTGTCTGCTGCGACATGATGCACCATCCCACCTTTCAACTGCGTACGCTCTCCGCTTTTCCATTTGGGAAAGGTGGGGAAGCTCAAACAGCAGCAGCAGCAGCACACAGCGTCGACCCGGACTCGTGGAAAGGATTGGGAAAAGATTGGAAAAGATTGGGGGTCTCTTACTGACGACAAGCGTATTCGAATTCTCGATCGGGCTGAAAAGGCGGCCTGTCAGTCAAAACATGAAATTTCAACAGAATAATCACAAAACAGATTCAATTGCAATTGCAACCCCCAACCGACTTCAAACTGGCGGATATGCATCCAGTATGCAGGTCCTGCCAGGAAACACCAAGTTCGCTTTCGTTTTCTGACAAGCAAAAGTGTGGAGAAGGCGGAAAACAAAATACGGCTGGGAAATGCAACTGCATGGATGCCCAATTCAAATACCGTGGACTATCCGCCTCATACTGACCAAATCAATTGAATGCGTTTTATTAGTACTTAAGCAGTTATACCACGGATCGAATGTGCTTACTGCGAATGTGTAACTTCAAAGTGGAAATGTGTAAAGACTCCAGGTCTGCCTTTGTAGAGACTCCGTTTTTATGACTCTTTCCCTCTCGCAGTACACCCTCCGAGCTCGCACCGCTGTCGCGCAAGCTTATTTCAAGACATTTTTTTCTCTTTCTCTTTTCACCCAGGGTTTCGTTTAAGCGAAAACTCTGATAACCGATAAGCTATTTTCTAAACCCGACAAAAAAAAAAGGCTTGCTACCAGCATACCTCAAACGATCAACTGCAAAAATTGAATCAAAACCGAAATATTTACTCGAGCGGTGAGTTTTATTTTTTAATTTGTTCTTAATTCTCGTGCCTTCCAAATCCACTGTCCATCTTACATTTACTACGAAGAAGATATCGCAGCCGTTGCAACTATAGCTGCAGCAGGTATAATGACGAACGGGTATTCTCGCTTCAGCTTCAAACTCGTGGGGGTTGCCGAGTTCAAAATAACATACCATGTTCAGTTCAGAAGCTCAGGCCAGCGCGTTCCATTCAAAATATCTTTCTGGTCAGATAGATACGAAGGAAAAGGCTTGTGCTGTGCCAAATATGGGAACTCTAAAAGCCTTTTTCTCTTTCTCTCTTCGACCGATATTCCTGCCCATTGGATAAATAGGATCCTTGCAGTCGAAAATGTGGGTTTCGAAAATGTGCGATTCGGATATTGTCCGGGATGTGCATTTTTGGGGAACCACTCACTCACCATGCCATGTGGGGGGTGCCGTCGTTTGAAGCACGATCAGTGGTGACTTGCATATTTGCCAAAAAAATAAAAATAAAATAAAAAATTGCGGGTTTCGTTGCTTGCGCCCTTTTCTTTCTTTCCTTCCTTTTTTCTTTTTTGTGATCGAGGAGGAAATGCATAAATGCCGGGGATAAGCTTACAGCATGCTCGGAATGTCTTAGATCGTGTGAATCGGACTCGATGTGACGAATTTCAAGTGGTAAATGGTATGATTGTTTTATTTTTTGTCTGCTCGACGTGATGAAAGATCTCGGTCCTTTTGTGTGATTGTCACGATAGAGCAGGGTCCCAATTGCGACTTTTTGCTTTCCAACAGACAAAAGGGACAACAGGCACCTTCCGTTCAGATTTTCGACAACGCTACCGAGATGTCAAAAGCAAGCCGTCTGTTGCCCTGACTGGCTCGGGAATACCCCTGTTAATTTCACGCCGATTTCTTTAAAGCTTTGAGTTGTCACAAAAAATGAATAACCATTTTTATCTGAAGGTTCTTTTTTTCGTGAAGCAGTCCAGTGCTTAATATTATGGAACTATTCGAGTTTTGATACCAGCACCAAGATGGATACTTAATCCTAGATTCCTGTTATGGACCCTTGAACGGCAACCTAACTCGACTCGAACCTCTAATCTGTGCTTACCTTGAATACCCGTCCTAAGTGGGGGCTCGTGCGCTGTGTTTTCTAGCTCGGAGCTTGTTTTCTAGCGTGCTATCGATGAGATGAAACCGACGAAAATAAAAATAAAAAAAAAGTATGTCTTATTTGGTGGGAGGTCATATGAGTTGGGATCGAAGCCACCACCGATTAATTGAGATCGTAGCGACGCAGCGCGCAGGTAGTAGCAACAATAATGTGTAGCTACGGATGAAATAATTTCGGGAGGTATTGAAAATTCTGTAGACCAATTGTTTCCCCTACTTTGTGCCATAATCGTAGCCCAGTTTACTTTGCATCTCTGGTATTGGACTCAATCGTCTCATTAGTTCGGTATATTGCTTGCGTGGTTGAGTTGTCTGTGCAGTTGGACAGTACACTGCTGCTGCAACTTGCGAAACACACCGTATTTTGGGTGACGATCTTCCCCTCCGAAATCGCCCGAAGACCCAATTATTGAGCTCCGGGTTCGAAAATTTTTTAAAACCACGTTTCTGAAATAGATTGTTCTAGCGAGAGAGAAAGCTAGATAGACCGGGTAAGCATTGTATTATTGATCTTTCCATGCGGATTCGAAAAATCGACCGCATGAAGACCAATGGTGGTTAATCAGGGGGGGAAACGGTAAAAAACCCTACTTTTGAGAATTTTATTTTATGTCTCCTGAAAGATAGGCCACGATTGTGGTATCAATTGTAGTGGTGCAGTTAGTTTGTCGTTATATCTTCTGCTTTTGATTTAATATATTTCGATCTGCAAGCTTAGGTTGCCGGTTAGGGAGCTCACGCACATGGAAGCTGCATTGATTGATTCTGAATGGTTTTACGTACGTCGCACAACACTATCTCGACTTCAACTTCAATATCGACAGGTGGATTTTATGATATGCGAGTTAGATTTGAAGGAAGGGGTCCTCCGCGCACCCGAGGAGGAGGAGGAGGAGGAGGTTCAATTGGATAATTGGTCGCATGCGCATGCACATTTTGGCGGTGGATTGGGATGGTGTGTTACACAAGACTACGGGGGGCCAGAATTGAAGTGTGTATACGTCACGTCAGTTGGGTGAACCTGGGGGTTGGAAATGGATTGTGCTGGAAAGACCGTTTGTTTGGATTTTGTGAGAGGGGTGATTGAGATATCGGCGGATGTTAGAGATCTTCGAGATTCACATTCACGCACATGGTTGTTTCGTGAGATTTGCATGATTCTCGGCCGCAAAAATTGGATATATTCGAATACAGACGGGGAGATTTAAACTGCGCCGAACCGAGATTTTGATGATTTGCAGAAGTTTTGTAATTACAAGATGGCACTACAATAATAATTATCTGCGAGATCGCAGCCATATCCGAGTAATGTTCAATTGAAGAGTAAACCAGTCGAGTCGCTAAAGAAGCGAGGTTCGAGCTCGCTTCGCCTGAAACGGAAATCACCCAGTTGGGCAAGACGAACAAGATCCAACAAGGCATTCTGTGTTGTGAGGTCGAGGATATCAATCACTCGTGGTATCATATATACAGTCACGAGACTGATATTGGATATATATTTCATCATTAGAAAGACATTGCTGTTATGTGGTGATTATCTGATGGAGAAGACAAAGATCTTTTTGATAGTGTGGCTGGGGAGGTACTGTGGACGGTGGCTTGAATACGGGGAAAGAATACGTTCACATTTTGGAGCTTTCTACTGGCGTTCGTAGAACGTAAAAGGTATGCGTTGAACGTATAATCTGATAGATCATGTGACATTTGTGGGATATATGCGCTGCGGATTGGATTGGTAGCCCTGCATCGCCTTGAAGCTGTCCGCTCGAGTAGGAGGGAGGTGAATGCGATACGGGTTCGCGAATCGTGGAGACTTGGAAATATGTAGTAAATAAAATAATAATGGTATTATTATTATTATGACCATGATTATTATTATTGTGTGTTTTTGGTGAGGTCGTCGACACCGCACGCTCCATCACGCACAACCATTTTATTCTTCAAAAATACAAAGCGTCTACCCCCTCTTCCTCTTCTTCCCTTTCTGCTTTTTCTTCCACCACATCTTCTCCTCGTCACCACTGTTCCCATCACAATCTCCATCACCGTATCCATCAACCGATCCTCAACATCATCATCATCACTTCACAATTAGCTTTGTCTATCTTCCCATAGTATCATCTTCCTCATCTTTGTCTCCATCGCAATCTGTCTCATCTCATCTCATCTTCTTCCATCCCCCCTTCTCATCGTTGCCAACGACATCAACCCCCATCCCTCACAGCAACAAACCCTCTTCCAACAAATCTGTCAGGTACGTTTAATTATCTTTTTCCTTCCTTCCTCTCATCTACTCTTCCGAGTATCAATTCCCATCCTCCTCGCAAGAAAAGTAAACCTAGCTTCATTCGAGCACGAGAGAGGAGATGAAGCTGGATTCTCTTCTTGCCATCGCCAACTCGGACCAACCTGATCTCATCAGACCAGTCCGTCTAGCTTTATCGCCGAGGTTTGATCATCCACCCTCATCGAAGAAAGTTATCTCATACTTTTCTTTCTATCTTTCTCATCTACTTGCCCCATCATCGTCATCATCATCATCATCACAATCTAATGTTTCATCAACCGTCCTAACTATCTTCATCAACAGGATAAACATTTCTGCTCGTGTTCTTCAGAATGCAGCAATCAAATGAAATCGCTCCCTCGAAGCCTAACGGCGGAAGACGAAGCGATGCAGAACCTCAAAATGATAAATTGATGGTTCATGTCTCAGGCATCCCTCCAATGATGCCTGAGGAAGTCGTTAAGCAAGCTGCTGCGCAGTTTGGTAGGCCTCCCAAACTTCCTTTTCTCATTTTATGGATCCATTAACTCTCCCTCCTCCCACTCAGGTCCTGTCAAGGATTTCTTTAAAGTGAATAAATATCAAGAGAAAGCGTACGAGTACAGTCCTTGTTTTGGATTTCTCACTTTTGAGCAAGAAGTCTCGGTTTCTCGAGCTTTGCAAGCTCAGACGATGCACGTCGGTGAGATTCGCTTGTAAGTTTAATACCTATCCATAAAACATATTCTTTTTACAAAAAGTGTGCTCACCTCTTCGTAGGAATCTCAACCCTCGTCGTCCGAAGAACGAGTTTCGATCCCATGGGCAGAATCGCTCCAGCGGTGAATTCCGCGGCAACAGCATGCCAAAGGGCACTGCTACAGTTCTTCCAGAACGTCCACCACCTATCCGCAACCAAGCTCCCTTCCATCTCAAGAAACAATCAAACGGATCCCAGTTTGATAACAAAGGACCTGTTCCTCCACAGATGCCTCTCCAACAGAGGGCTACTCGAGCTGCGAGCTCTACGTGCACGGTCTATGGGCTGCCCGAAGCATTTACTAACCACGACCTCACGATCCGAGGCACACCCTACGGACGTGTGATCAATGCTCATATCTTTGACTTCCGAGACCGTGAGGGTCGTCGATTCGGTACTCTCAACTTCGATTCATCCACCAGTGCCGAGACTGTAAGTTGATCCCCCTAAAATTAAACAAGGGATTTCTCTCATCAATGCTCATAAAATATGCACAGTTTTACAAAAAAGAGAGTGGTCAACTCTGGAACGGGTGCGCTATCAAGATCACCTTTGAACCCTTCAACATTGCGAAGAGGAACAATGCCCCACCATTCCGCCCTGCAGGAAATAATGCACCTCAGGCCTTCAACCGTGGTGATCAAAGACCACATGATAATCAACGCCGTTTCTCCAATGGCAACGGTAATCGTGGGTCGCGTTTGCCTCCCAGTGGTCCAGCTCGTTTCAATCAAAGAGGAGGTTTCCCTCAGAATGGTCATTATAACCACCCAGCTCCTGCTTTCCCGATGCAGCCGCACTACCCTCATGAGCAACAACAATACTACGAGTCCCAAATTATGGCGTATCCTCAATATCAAAATCACTATCAAGTGATGAACCATCATCAGATGGTTGGCCAACAGTATCACCCAGTCGGTGTCGTTTCACCACCAGTGGTATACGGTCAAGCAGCTCCAGGTATGCCAGTATTTTTTGAGTCCCCAGTTCGTCTTCAACAGGGTAACCAGGCCGCCATGCACGCCGCGAGTGGTGGAAATCAATTTTACTACCCAAATGCTCCCGGCTATCCGTATTGTCACGATGAGTCGAGCAATCGCATTGTAGACTCCTCTCCGAAGAGCAAGAGCTGCGTATCAAATGATACTGCGGGTATGCGTAAAGTCTCCGGTGAAACCTCGCTCACTGTTCCGACTGCGAGCTCTGAAAATGAGGTTGCCAAAAAGCTGGATGGTGGCTGGCGTCATCCACTTGTAATCAGACCGCATCATTACCTTGAGACAGCCACTGACTATTCGCAACACTATGGGAAACCATTTCCAGAGCATACACATCATATGAATACGCAGCACGAGCAGCAAGCTCAAACATATGAAAACGTCCCAGTTGATACCTTGCATATCACTGCCCCCGACAATAAGGACCCGGAGGACCCCACAAACCTGTACATCAAGAACATTGACGACGACGTTATTTGCAAACCTGAGCATCTTGAGACACTCTGCAAGAAGTTTGGAGACATTGTCTCGATTTCTTTGCCAACCTACGAGAACAATTTGATCAAAGGCTTTGCGTTTGTCAAATTTACGACCCAGGAAGCAGCCCTCAAGGCAAAGGACGAGCTGCACCATTCTATCATTGGTCGCAAGCGCATGTTTGTCTCATTTGCAGAGAGTGGTGACCACCGCCATAGTAGGCTGACCCAGTTCTACAACCAAGTTGCCGTGGCTCCGGTCGTCCCGAACCCAATTATCATTCGGGAGATGTCTCCTCCAGATCCACTTCTCGTAAGAAAGGCAACCCTTGAAGCGGGTGGATCCAATGTTACGAAAGAGGCCGTTTCGGTTCCTACAAGTGGTGACGCAGCCTCCGACTCTCCTACTAAGCCAAGAGTCGAGGACAAAGCTCAGAAGCTCAGTGAAAAAGAGGAGAATGTCGAAGCCAAACAAAAAATCGAAGAGCAAGTTACAGAAGATGTGAACGGAAAAGGTGAAGAAGAAAGTAAGGAAGAGATTAAGAATGAAATGAACAAGAAAAACGAAGATGATAAGGAAAACGAGCAAGACGGCGATAAAGTGGCTCTTGAGAAGCCAAAAGGAGAGACCCCACAAGTTGGTAAAGAAAGCATCAAAAAGGATGCGGAAGAGAAAGTCGTGGTAAAGGAAGAAAAGCCAAAGGTAAGCCATTTCAAAGTCTCTGCGGACGACCAAAGTCTGCTAAGTTATCTTCAATTGATGTCCAAATACTCATACTTGTCGTCGATTAGAAGAATATTGCTGTCAAAGAGGCAGAATCGTGGGCCGATGCCGTCGAGGAAGCACAAAGTGTTTCAAAAGTTGTTGATAAAACAAATACTTCAGCTACCGAAACTGCCCTGACGGTCTCGCAGAGCGAGCAAGAAAATATAAAGGTACGTTACCACAGTAGAAATATGCTAAGCAGTTCTAGAATGGGTTATAAATTTCTCGTGTAGAAGCAAGAGATCAAAGAGATCATTTCTAGAGAGCCTTTCAATGGAAGAAAGCCGAGTCCCGAGCAGCTACTTATGCGAAGAGTTTGTACCCCTCAGCTTGGTTTCTTGAATGTAACTGACCATTCCCAGGATCCCGCGATCCAGTCTATCAGAAGAAGACCTGGCACCAAAAGCTTCACCGAAGGTCAAAAATCGAGAAGGGTGAGCGTGGAGGAGCTAATAAAACTGGTAAGTGAACACCCAATACTTGGGAAGAAAATCAAGTTAACCAATTATAGGACCCCGCTATCAAGTCGATCGGAAGAGCAGCCTCTGCAGGCCCTGCAATTCTATCGACCGGACAACCTTCTCCGCCTAATGGATCTACTACCAGCGACCTTTCAACTGTTCTCAAAGTAAGTTATATTATCCTCCTCCGTAGAAGGTAACAAGAACTAACAGTATTTTAGGCTGAAAGACTCCGACAATTACTGCACGGATTACAGACTAGGGATCTGACCGTACTCTCAGGTAGCTCCTCCGGCGGAGATGTCCCGAAAAAGAAAGAGTATGTTTCCGCAAAAGACGCCACAGGAAGCCTAGATGATCGAAGCAACCTGTTGAGAACCAGAGTCTTGGAAGCATTGGGCCAGCACCCGAATAGTCAAGCAGCCTGTAGCGAAAAAAATACAGAAAAGCAAGAGAAGATCGAAGGGTCCGCCCCCAAAGTTCCCTCACGATCGACCACGAGAAACTCGGATAGTTCTACAGGTTCCCGTGTCAGCCGCGAAGAATTTTCCGAGGCTTTGAAGGAAAAATTTGGACAAAAGATTCCATCAACTATTCGCGCTGCGGATGTTCTCGACGCTGTCGATAAATATGTTGAGTCCAGAAATAATACTCGTGGCCCTTCACCGAATAACAAGAATGGAGAAGTCGATACTATTGATGGAACAAGGAGTACCGAGCAAGAAAATTGCGGCATGGGTCAGAACGCAGGCACTATTATTGCTCCAGCTCCCTCGCGCACAGTATCTGTTCGAAAGATCGACTCGGACCCTTTTGGTGCCGCTCCCGGGGAAGCAACTGCAAATCAGCAATCGGGAGTCAAGCAAGGAGAGCATCATCCCTTCACAGCTCCAGTAGCTCCGGTCGATCATTCTAAGAGCAATGACGCTCAACAACGTACTATCGAACAGCGGACATCAGTCCAAAATGCGGCCTCTGCAGTTAACAATATGAACGAACCGTTTATTACGAATCAGATGGCCCAAAATATGCCCGTCTGCAACCCCGAATATGAGAAGGCTTATTGCATGGATAAAAATGCTGGAGGAAATTCGAGAAGGAGCGGCGCCGCAAAGCAGCCCTATATGAACACTCCCAATTTCCCAAAGCACCCAGCTTATGACTCCA
The DNA here is from genome assembly GCA_036971405.1 of Orbilia quercus. Classification (NCBI taxonomy): domain Eukaryota; kingdom Fungi; phylum Ascomycota; class Orbiliomycetes; order Orbiliales; family Orbiliaceae; genus Orbilia; species Orbilia quercus. The sequence continues at coordinate 1,014,144 of JAJTUE010000009.1, read as the reverse complement.
ACTATCGAGGGGGTATTCCTCCACAACATTTCAACCAAGGGCGTGAGTTTCAAGCAATCCAGCAACAGGGTCCTCAACAAGGTCCACAGCAAGTTCCTCACCCTCCAAATATGATTTGCGAAGGTCCATGCAACCAACCTCAATGTCCCCCCTACATGCGCTTCCCTCCTCCCCCTCCAGAAATGCAACATGGCATGTTCCCAGGACAAATGGCTGGGCCAATGGGGCAAATTCCGTTCTTCGATCCTGCCATGTTCCATGGAGGCCATTTTTATGGCCTGGACCATAGACATGCGCATCACATGTTCGGTGGTATGCCAGGTACGTTCCCACATCCACCACAGTGGGGCCATATGAACAACGGACATCCAGCCATGCCTCCTCACCCACATGGCGGCTTCCCGGGATTCCCAGGACCCCCTCGATGCTCGCCACCACATGGATCGCGCACTCCCCCTCGCCCCATGGCCAACATGGAGCAAGGCATTGGCAACCAGCACCGTGGGCTTCCTGAGTACGGCCGGTTCCCACCTCAGCATGGTAACCAGATGCACGAGCAGGGGATGCACAGTCCCCATCCTTCTCAGTTCCCAAACCAGGAACAATTCCGCCAGCCACAGGGTGGTGTCCCGACTTTTTAAGTCTCACGGACCTTTGAGAGGAGTTGATTGGTTTCAGTCAACTGCATAACAGAGCGAATGAGACGACAAGCATAAATCAAAAATCAAAATTAAAAAAATTAAAATGTTTTCCTTCCTGTTTTCTCACTGCTTGTTTTCTTATTATTATTATACTGTTCTTTTTCCTAGCCAGTTCAAGAAACGATATTTTTCCTTTGTATTATTACATATGTGGAGTTATGTGGAGTAGGGGGGAGGAGGTGGTGTTTCTGACTTTGTTCTGTTCTGGCGTTTCGTGTAGGGTTTTTTTTCGGCGTACCATCCATTTATGAATTTTTTCCCCTCACCATTCTTCCATCATGCATTTAGCGAGGCATAGCATGGCGTGGTATGGCGGGCATGCATGAGATGGCGTTGCTCTTTTCACTTGTTTATTTATATTTCGTTTCATTGTTCTATTCAAATACGTTCTTGATTGGCTGTGGTGTACAGGCGGGAGGGTGGGGTGTATCATTAACTCCACATGTATGTTACCATCAAGCTATCGTTTATAAATATAATGCTCGCGTTGTTCACTTTTTATAGGAGTGTGATGTGATTTGTGGAAGGTAATTCGGTTATATATATTCGATGCTTTACTCGAGACTGATGGAAGTAATTGAATATGGTCCCAAGCTGGTTGTCATCCAGGACATCACTTGAATAGGTATAACTAGGAATTTTACGTCCAGGAAAGTTGGAGGTTCGGTAATTGAGATGTCCACATGACATATTCGTGAGAAACCTTCGAAGAGATATCTCTTGAAAAACCCCATATTTCTTTCCAAACAAAGGCCAAATTAGACCCTATTAGGTCCCACCACCGGTTCCTGCCGAATAGCGCCGTAACCTCTCACACCTCCCGTATTCACCCGATGCGAGTAAACCCCCGGCGCGTCCCGTTCGGGCACCACACCCGCCAACGCGGCCTCCTTGCGTTCGTAATAGACGTATATCAGGTAGAAGGCGTGGATGTGGCCGGGCAGGTAGCCGAGGAGGGTTAAGCAGATATCTGGAAAAAAAACACACACCGTATATTAGCTTTTCAGGTTCCTTCTGGAGTGTAGGGATATTGAGGATATTGGGAGAATTTTAACGTACTGATTAGGAAGTCTGCACCGCAGCCGGCGACGGCCCAGACGCCTATTGGGGGGACTATATTGGGATTACGTTAGTGGTGTTCGGTTTTTGAGGGTGAGAGGCGGGGGGTATTTCGGCTTACAGAGGATGGTGATGAGGATTAGAAAGACGGCAGAGAGGGCGCCCATGTTGACTGTATTGAATATGCGGGGTTTTATGCTTTCGATTTCTCGGTGTTTGATAACTGGCGATAGGGCCTTAGATGCTGCATTCAGATGTCGTATTTCTTGCTTGTCAAATTTGAAGTTGTAATGTTGATGCTGAGCAAAGTAACTTTAGCGGAACGAAAGAGAGAAAACTGTCTAAAGAAAGTTCGCGACAGCCAAGCTTTTATATCGTTTGAAAAAAAAAAAAATTAGAAGAGAGGAATTCTAAAATGCAAAATATCCGATTACGTGTGTTCCAGGCACGAAAGCTATCATGCGCACATTCCGACTTTGGCCTTTTTCGGTTGCTTGCGACTGGCCTGGCAAAGGAGGGCCAGCTGACGTCAGAGCCGTGATTCCTTGGCGAGCAAATCGGGAAACTCGGCACCGCCTCGACAGGGCCTCCGAATTGCAGTAAGGCATCTACCGCGTGCCCGTTTATTGCGCGGTCGGTGTAGGAATCGATTCACGGCGATCGATCTATATATCTTATATTAATGGCGTCTGCGAGAGCTAGTCTACGATTAATCCTCGCAAAGACTATCGCATCGACTATTTCCAAGCTATTTGAACTCGACTTTCGTATGCATGTGCATGGATACAGTTGTGCACACAAACTGTGACAGCCGGCGCAGGCTAATATAATAAACCCCAGTCTTAAGAGAGAGAAACAGGAATATACGATCCTGCTAAGGATTAGAAAACACTGCATCCAATAATAGGAACTTGCAAGCAGTCAATAAACAAAGTTGCTTTCGAAAAATCAAAAACTCCGTTCCTGGCAAATTGCAAATGCACACATGCACATGCAAAACTGGCTGCATTGGAACCCTGCAGCCAAATCCCAAAACCATAGTCAAGAAAAAACCTTGGAAACCAGAAAAAATCAAAATCCAATCCGCAAATCAACTAGCACCAATCATCATAAGACTCCTCTTCAAACCTATCCTGCATAGTCTCACGATATTCAGTGTCAAGCCAGGTAAGAGCCTTTGCATGATGAAGCATGTTCTCCTGCTGTCCCCTCATCGCCTCCAAATGTTCATCAGCTTCGACGTTTTCGCGATCCCACTCGGTCGGATCAAACCTAGGGCCTCCCATCAATTGTTCAGTAACTTCTCGTCGTCCGCGAGGATCATTCCTGTGATATTTTCCTAGCTCGTGCTGTGTTTTCAAAAACTCAATCCAGTCAACCGGCCCGAGAGATTGGATACGCGGCTCATTAAATTTCGCATCCCACGGGAACTCCCCGTTCAGAACATATCTTTTCGCTTCCTCGGTATGATAATCCCCACGGCACTGTTGTTGGTACAAACGAGCCTTCTCGACGACGAATCGGCTATGCCTCCTGTCAAATCCCAACTTGTGGGAATTCCAGAGCAACGAATCAGAATTAGCAGGATAAATCTCCTCACTCGTGCTAGCATCTTCGGGCAAATGGACTTTGATGGGCTCTGTTTTGGGAATTAGAATGTATAGACGAGTCGCGATCTTCTCTTGAAGCTCGAGGGTTGTCGATCCGGTGTCTAGGGCATATTCTCCCTTCAAAGTAATACAGATGCGATCCCCTGTGATTGCTGAAGCAAGATTCCCTGTTGGATCTGGAATCCGACCTCTGAAACAGCTCTCTTTATCATCCCATTTTAACCATTGGTTTTCCGGAGTGACGGTATACCTAGGGAAAGTGAATCCCTTGGATATACCGCAATGCGGATGCCAAATATCCGGAAGAATAGTACACTCGAAACCACCATCCTTAGGCACGACAGAAGATGTAGCCATGATGTGAGGAAGGGAGCGGCGTATTTTGAATGTTCCGTCCGGTAACTTCTGGAAGGTCAGAAGATACATGCTCTGTCCTGCTTTTTCCAACCCGTGTCGTGTAAGATCTATCGCGTTTGGTTTGTAAAAGTACGGTGCAGTTCGAAGTTCCCACTGAGACTCAACGAATTTGAATATATCGATTCCGTAATGAGCCCAGATACGCTCAATGTGAACGCTATCCCATCCGGAACTACGACAGAGATCTAGGACGAAATCAGCGGGCTCAATCCAAGCATCCGTCCAAACAAAAGTTTCAGTTGAGACCTTGGCCAAATATTCGAGAATCGAGTTAATCTCAATGTAGTAGGCGCAATATAAATCACGGAGAACGCGAGCGTCATTTTCATCGCAGTTATTCCATAGTTGTTGATATGTATGTGGCTTGGTTGGTGCCGAGGGTATGAACCATGCATCGCGGTCGTCGCTTGAAATCTTTTGAACGTCGAGATTTCGAGGAAGGAAGATGTCTGCAACTTCCACAATGGGACCAAAGTAAGACTGATAATCAAAAATGAGGCGTTCATACGCCCTAGAGACCTCGGCATTGGTGAAGAGCGAAAGCGGACCGGGTGGCCCTAGTTCTTGAAGGCACGCAGAGGGGATCCGAATATCCTTCCTACCAGCGGGAAGACAAGCGGATCCAGGAATATATGATGCTGGTCCACTTTCTACATCTTTTATTAATTCAACTGATCTAAAAAGAATCTTTTGAATCTATTCAAACTTACCTGCAACCAGGGTTTCATCCAAAACCGGAGTATCAGTAGCCGGATTAATCGAAATCGGAGGATTCAAATAATCTTTCAATTCAAATTCAATATCTTCCAAATCCTGAGAAAGCGAGTCCGGTAATTCAGGAAGAGGTGTGAGATCCCAAAACCCACCATCGATATCGCCCTCGAACGTAATTTTCTTCGGAGGGCTCGAAGATACATCCGAAACATCGCACTTCGGATCGAAGATGGAAGGCAGTTTACTCAACTTCGCAAGTTTGACGCTCCAAGGCTGGCATTCAAAGTCCGAACTGGTCCGTCGGTTTTCATTCCTCTGATCAAAATTAAACGGAGACGAACTCAGCAAAGGTGAGCTTGGGATCTTTGTGATTGCTTTCGATGTAACCGGTGGGCTGATCCTGATGATGTTGACTGTTACTGTTGATCGTTTTGCGGAGGGAGTGGATGTTGATGCTTGTGCGCTATCATTATTTGTGTTTAGTATACTTCCGTTGCAGGTAATTGATCATTCATTCTAGACTCACTTGGTCTGAGCGGGCGCGAGAGCATCTGCCTGAGGCGTTACCGGAGAGATATTGGTGGTCTTAGAAGTCGCGGGCGAAGATGGCGAGGTGAATAGCCCAGGGGTTTTGGGTGTAACGGCCGGACTTGATCGAGTGGGAGAATTCACGTTCTGAGCCCATGGTTTCTCTGCCTTCGACGGTGAAGCTCTGCAGCATGGGCTACAAGACTGCTTGACAGGGCTGCCTGTGCTAAATCTAGCTGGTTTACGCTGAGAAGGAGGTGTCTTTGGGTTCAGGGCATCTGCCCGACCCTTTGGTTTAACGGTCGACAAATGCATATTGACTTTTCAAGATACCACGGGTAGGCACTTACTTGGGTACCTTCGGGCGGTGGAGCAGAGGGTTGTGAATTTGCAGAAGAAAAGGAAGAGTGGAAGAAATAAAATGTTCAGAAAAGATACGTCAAGTAGTAACAGGCTTCCTTCTCTTATTTTTATAATATTAATTAATCGCATCGATCATCACGATCACCAGTCTGCGTCTTTGGTGTTGATAGTCTGTTAACTTGCTGCTACTGAGTTAGTTGTGTCGTTTTTGTTGTAATTTGTTCCTCGAAGCTCGCGATTTCCGCACCAGTCTCGCCATCACTCTTTTCAGGCCCGATGGGGCACAATAACAAAACACCTGGCGGTGCTTTAGCTGGCCTGGTTACAAGACTGGGCACACCATACATATCTGAGTCAGCCATTACCCAATGGCTTATAAAGTATATATAAACGTTGAGAGCCCGCCCGTTCACAAGTTGAGTCTACGCATCCAACATCATTGAACTTAGCTATCTAGGTAACATAGGCAAGCTACGGCCATTGCATTAGTTGTTCTTTCCATATAATCAATGTCAGCAAACTCACTCTTAGGCTAAGCTAACCAGCAAGAATATAAGGTTTAATATGTTGGTCCACGGAGCTCGCGAGTTCTATCTTTTACGGATAATATAAAAGTACCCAGCCCCATTACGTTTTTCATTGTTGGATAATCGAGATGATAGCAATGATACCCGACACTAGGACTGACTAGTTGCTTGGTCATGATCACCCAAAACTTACAACGCAAATTGTTCAGTAATATAATATGCTAACGTATGCGCTCGAGATATCTAGATCTGACATTTTCCGTGGAATGCAAGGGGTGCAGGTGCTCGGATATCTCTGGCAGCTGATTGCATATTTTCAACATGCACTATTCCGACAAGCATCGCCGAGAAGCGATAGCCTCGATAGCTAGAACAATCACACCGCATATGCTTAGGATCGCATATTCACCAGGCATGATAGTTTATCCCAAGTGATATCCTATCCTGTCTGCTGGTTCTCTTCAAGTAGCTTTTTTGGCCCCGATAAGCGACAATATGCTCCCTTCAACGTTCTGCCAAAGAACGGACGGATCGGAAACTCATTTTCTTCCGCTCCGACTCGAAGCCTCGTATTGTCACGTGGTTTTGCTGAATAATCGTGTAACAAGGATATTCGGCCGACAACAGCGACAACACAATGCCGTCCAACCCGAAAGCGGAGTGCCAGAATAAACCGAATCTAGCCCTAGACCGAGTTAACAATCTGGTCTCCAATGCATTGACGGTCTCTCTCAAACGGCCGAATGATAGTACCTGCTAGTTCAATGGAGACCAGGGCTTCGGTGGCTCGGGCGCTTTAGTAATCCGCGATTCTAGAAGCATCCCACTGCCAACCAGCCAGCCGTTTTGCACGGCCAGGGTGCCTTCCGCCAATTGTATCAATTGAATTGATTGCATGCTACCTGGATATCGGATGATCCAGCTGCGAACGCTCGGTCGAGTACCGCTTTTGAATGCCGACATGGCACAATTCAGTTGGATGCAACCAATTCAATCAATTAATCTTTTTTGCTAAAAATCTAATTAACATATCTTACTTGATAACATGTAAGGATACTCGCTTAGTCACCGGCTAGACTCGAGGCTGGTCACCAGCGCGGCAAAGCTAGTATCCGAACCATATGCACAATTAAGACTATACACTCGTCTAAACGGGTCAGCTACTAGCTACCTAAGTACCTAATTACCAAGCGATTTACGCTAAAGATGAAATATTTCGGCCGACTGAACCATAATTACAGATGCTGCGGTAACTAAATCACTTGTCGGCGCCCACAGTCACGCTTTGTTCTACCTTGCATACCTACGCAACGTCCCAACTTTCCTAGCACCCAATTATCTCCACGTCGGACTATAAATCCAGCTTCAATTCCGTCCCAAATAGCTCTCTTCTCTTTCCCTATCAGCATCAATCATCCTGTCCAATCCATCATACCAAAGCATTTACTCCTTATAATCTAATATTTTATCTCCGACTCACCGCATTACCAAAAAAATAACATCCACAATGTCTGCCTCCATCAAACCTATTACCATGTACGGCCATCTTGGCATGACCCCAAACCCCCCAAAAGTCCTCATCCTCCTCAAGCTCCTCGGGCTCCCATACACACACGTCGACAAGGACCTCTCCGGCGACCCAGCCGTAGAAAACGGCATCAAACACCCAAACTTCACATCTATCAACCCTAACGGCCGTATCCCTGCCATCGTCGACCCAAACCAGAACGACATTGCCGTCTGGGAGTCCGCCGCGATCCTCCAATACCTCACCGAAATCTACGACCCGGAGCACAAATTCTCCGGCAAAAACCTCGAGGAACGCACCGCCATCAACGCATGGATCGCATTCCAGATCTCCGGCCAAGCCGCAATGCAAGGCCAGGCCTTCTGGTTCACCTTCGAAAAATTACACACCGCCAAGTACGGCGAGAAGGCACCAGACCACGTCGTAACCAGATTCAAGGAAGAACTCAAGAGAATCTACACCGTCCTGAACACCCATCTGGAGAAACAGGCCGCCAATGGATCCGACTGGATCGTTGGGGATAGAGTCACCATTGCTGATGTCGCCTGGATTGTCTGGTCGAGAATCAGCCCGCTGGCCGGAATCAACTTGGATGAGTTACCCGCGTTCAAGGCTTGGATTGCCAGGATGGAGGAGTTGCCTGCAGTTAAGGAGACTTATGAGTTCTTGACGCCGAAAGAGTAAAGCTGTCGTGGATATGGTATTTCATGGATTTGAAAAGAGAGCGGGGAGTATGTGTATCTTAGCATTGGCGGCGCAAACTCGAATTTGGGATGACTTGTTTTGGGTTTTTGCCTTGTATAAATGACCGGTTGGATAGGTGGTATGGGGTATGAATCAAACGTTAGTTTAAAGCAAAAGCATAAATATATTGTTTGAACAAATCACACATACCCGTTTTTCTAAGTAATACGATGACCCATAAGACGAGATTGAAATGCGAAATATTCAGAGTGTTCGCGAATCTCATCTCCAACCAATGCTACGGCCCTAGTTTCTAGCGATATCACATCCATCTCGGCCAGTATAGGTGGTGCGAAAACCGAAGATCAAGATCACATTAGTCTTACTCCCAAATTTATCACCAGGTAAACATATTAGGCAACAGAGGTCTGTAATATACGATTGACCTGACTTTTATACGACTTAGTTTATGTAGCCAACGTGTATGGGCTTATAAAAGATTGCCAATTTCCAAGATCAAACAATAAAGATATGATCTCAGGACACCTATTCTAGTATGTAATATTTAATTCGGCGAGCATAAGTATCCATCCGCAGGAATAGTAGAATAATATATCCGTGGACATCTCGAAAATCAAAAAACGGAAAGCACAACCCAGCCACAATTCCGACTAGTGACGACGCTGAAATTCGAACATATACAGGTTTCCCAAATCTAATGGTCTACCCTGTCGACCGATCTAAGACTACTACAGCCCGTGATTATATCCAGCTTAATTGTAAATTTAGCAGATATGAGCATCTTGTTCGACGGTGTTAATCTATCTACTCCTGGACTGGAAATGAAATCCCCTTATATTCTTGCTGAAATAAAAGAACACAAACTGAGGAGTTCCAGCTTGTTCACCCGCAGATTTTGTATTTATGCCCAAATTTTTGTGCCTCGTCCAGTTAGATCAACATACAGTTCTATAGTGACATCAGATTTTAATGCCAAGTAATCGATACTTATATGTTCTAAATACCTATACTGTAGAGGAATTATGGAGATTTATGGGATGTTTTGGTGACTTCAAGGTGGCTTACCAGTCTTATGATCGAAGCGACTTGAGAAAAGGACAACCAATTTGAGTAGGGTTGATTCTTCGAACTTCGAATTGACTTCACGGTCACCAGCTTCTCCGGACGGGTTCACCTGATTATTCGGTACCGAAATCTTTTTATTAAATCGAAAATCCAAAGCTTGCGGGCCCAACTGCAACTTCAAGTTATACTTACTGGTCGGTATTGAATTAGAGGTTATCGAAGATTGCCTCTTCTTATTTCTAGTTCTACAGATCAGATGAAAAATGACATTTTATGAGCTTTCGTTCACACTGACGCATATAATAACCCATGAAGCGCGAGTGCAATATAGTAGCATTATATTTTACTCAGATCTATATCTAGATCTTGTCTCGTAAACCAGTCGCTCGACACGAAGTCCAGACCCGCAATCGGTTGCCAGTCCAGATTAGCCTAGATCAAGTCCAAGCGGTAACCAACACAAAACTGTCAATTCTAGTTCGGATTGCTAAAAATTAAAAATTATAGGGATTAACTTTTTTAACAGTTTAATATCGCTATCACTAACATATTACTGTTGTTTTAGTATTCTTATACCAAGCGATATAAGCTTCTGGACCGGGCAGGCCCCATGAGCCCAGAACGTGGCACCGATGTCTCCCCAGCATCCCGCCTCTGCATCCGCGATCCGGTGCTCCGGCCGCTCTTTCTCTTGAGGGCGCCGTCTCGCCGTTGATTGAGACCCCTTGTCAGAATGTTGCATAAAGTACTGTGGTAAAAGTTCTGGTCTGGCTGAATTATGCAATGAGTCGGGGTCGGGTGGCTGATGATAATCCCTCATCTCCTTCGGCGAGCGGAGGAAAATTGAACTCGCACTCAAGAACTCATTTTGCTGCATCCTTGATTATGCATATGTAGGTCTTCGCCATTTTGCATATTGTAACTAAACTCTGAATTCTTCAAGGATGAAACAAACGAGTGTAGCACCTCGTTTTGCTGCTGCTGATTCGATACATATCCATGATAGTGATCCTTCTCAGCTGAACTAGGGCATGAATTTGGGCGCAACCACAACACATATGCAGATAAAATACAACACCTCAACTCACACCAGGAGCTCGAGTCCCGACCAGATTCATACTTCAGAGGCGAGCGCGGCATGTCTCCAGTGAATTATTTTTTTCAGCATTGCATGTACGCCATACCCTGTAACTTTTTTGTTGCACATCTTTGGTAGTGGCTAGCTGAACTTCATTTCCGAGTTCGAAAGAGGTGGCTCCGAACACAGAATACGGCATCTAATTCTCGAAACCCGCGATTTCACGGGAGGCGTGTACAGCCTGACATATTGTACAGCGGCGAACCCGAACGGCACTTCAAGTGTTTACCTCGGCTAAAAACCCTTTCGAATGCCTAAATCCTCGAAGACATAGGCCAGGGGTTGAATTATAAATCCCGTTATTCGAATCTGGTTTAAGCTAAAAGTAGACACCTGATATGCGATTGTACGATTGTAGCATATCTGAGAAAAACTTCCCCCAAAACTGGTCCATAATTAGTATACTTTAGGATGGCGCGCTATAGAGGCAATAAAGAGAGATAGCTGTTGTAATACAAGGTACTTCCCGGTCTCGCAATCGGTACTTCTGTGATCAGACCAAACAATTACACTGGCAACCCACGGGTGGTAGGTGCACACGTTATGCACAACCGTTTTAATAAGAAAGGTCGATATTAAAGAGCAGTTCAGTTGAACCAATCGATTAATCGTCAAAAGCACAAACTTCGCCATATAGGGTAGGCAGAAGTGTTATTCGGCTTTAAAATCTAGCTTTGCTCAGGCAACGGCACTAACCGTCGGTTGTGGGGAACATGGTGATTGAACTCTGTGCCTCCATTTGTGTGCACGCTCGCTTTGAGCTAGAGATCAGAGAGGCAGGTTACATAAAGTGGAGTTCATTCAAAATGAGGCGCTAGGTAGCGTAGACGACATCAGGTTTGAATGCGGTGGCCATTGGTACACCTTCACAAGCTATTTTACTAGGGGACAGAGTGGATATCTCGCAGGTTGATAAAACATATATCGGGTCCATTTCACTTATGATTAATCACGAGGGGTAGCCCAGCTTATGATCAGAGGCTCAGAAATCCAGTACAGTGTGTCAAAACGATGCGCGGCACGGTTCTCATACACTGTGCAAGCCTCCACAAGCGGTAGGAATCAAATAGCTAGCGTTTCTAGCTCTTACCTCGAGTACTTGGATTCGAGGTTCATCCACCCGAGTGCATATCTTGTGCATACCTGCATGCGGCAGTTGATCAAGGTTATGTCTCTCGCAAGGTCTCGACGGCTAAATTCAAAGCGACTACTCCTTATATGGTCTAGCAATCTGTATTCTTTTCTCATCTTCGAAACTTTTCCTGCTCGGCTATTTCAATATTGCATTTAGAGTGCAAGCCAAATTAATAGATCGCTTGGATCGTGGACAGAAAGTAGTAGCACAGAGCGCAAATGACATGAAAACAGATGGACTGACTATCAAACACAGTGGATTTAATCCTTGGTAACCTTATGCGCGAAACCCCGTTTATCTATATGTCTTAATTGATGATCAATAAGCTATAGTGCTCTGTTCTTGGATATGAAAAAGACATGCCTATAGCTGGTCTCGTAATGTTGATATACATGCGCTATGTGGGGCTGTTGAGTGTCGGGTGCACTATCTGTTTAAGCTTTGCTGTCCCATCAAGTGGGTATTAAGAAGACGGCAAGGTCTTCAAGGCGGCCTCCTCGCGATTAGCCTTTGCAGAAGACAAAGAGAGATAATATAACCTGGGTGGGGCTATCCAGGACCCCAGTTGCATTCTGTAGCTAGCTTGGTTTGTCGCCTTGAAGAGGTAAAGCATACAAAAAGCGAGAAATCAAAGCATCAATATGGTCTACTTGTCTGATCAGTTTTAGTAGGCCACACAAACAAAACTGCTTAGTGCATAGTATAGCAGTCGAAAGACAAAGAGATATCATATTTTAGTTGTATATTTGCAACCGTACTCCGAGAGTTAAATCCCTTGCATGAATTTTAAGGAAGCGAGCAAGCCTACATTAGCGACGGTTCAATATTGCCATTGTTCACAATAATAACCCGTCAGTTGACCATGTTGGCGACGTTGAACGGCGAGAACTTCGCCGGGCCGAATCCAAATCCGGCACCCAAGTGGGGCGCTTTAACTTTTTTAGCCCGAGTAAGAATTGTATTTGTACCACCCGGGACCACATTTGTATCAGCTAACTATGGTGAGGAAGTCCCCATGAAGTACTGGAGAATTTCAACACGCTAATGTTAAAATCAATCCGAGCTTGGCATACTGCTGGAGAGTACTAGTCATGTATGTGTAGGAAACTTCGATATTCGAGCCGGGAACACTCTGGATCGAGGTTTTGGCAGGCAAAATATTTTCCTTGAAAATTTGCTACAGCAGCTGAGCATTTAGAAGACCGGTGCAACGAATGTCTCGAATTTTCGCTAAGCTCTCGATGCCAACCATCGTGTTGTTCAAGGTCCAGGCCATGCTTAGACATAGCATGCAAAGGTACTTAATAGGTGGTCTCGAAAACCAGACAACACGAAGTGAAATTAATAGGGTACTTAATAGCACTGACGCTGTTTCGGTGACCATTTTGTTGGTCTCCCGGATCACTGGTTAAACGTTATCGGATATAAAATGCCAAGAGTTAGATTTGGATGCGTCTAAAGTGACAGCTAAAAGAGATGAACTACTTCCGATTATTTTGGTTGAGGAACTTCTGCGATCCGAAGCGGATGCATTCGTTTCGACGTCAAGGTTGGCACGACAAACTTTTGGGGGATTACTATCACCCTCATATCGCTTACATGATGCATGATTGAAGATCATATAGAGACAGATGTTGCTGTGCAGCATCATCAATTCCAGATAGGCAAGTATTGAGTCCGATTTAAGGCGGAGCCTGTTTCCAGCCAGGAAGCCTCTGTGCGCAGGCAAAACTATGTTTGTTACTCAGCATGTCCGTCTGCTAACTTGACATTCGATTCAGAGGCAAGCCTAACTCACCGAATCTACGCAATTAAGCAAGAAAGCAAGTGCGTAGAGTATATTCGGAGATTCAGTACTTGGAACTGTGGGAACTGAGTCCAATGGTCAAATTCCGAGAGTTGCGCAGACTAGTGCGAGACTAGTAAATATTCAATTAAGCCTGGAATTTGAACGGAACGGTGCGCAGGCTAGGGTGCTCGTGATATCCTGGCTGAGCTATGCAATGCTGGCTATGACGGCGATTCAATTATCGATTAAGGTCCTTACCTACTTTATGACAAGGAGTAAATGATAGTCGCGATCAATCCGACAATATTAATGTCGACAATGAATTAAAATGTCATAGCGGGTTTATAGTTTTAACATCTTAAAACTATAAGATATAGGCCAGAATAGCCTGCAGAAATAAAGTCAAGTTCCTGGTGGGTGCCTGGTTGTGTCCCGGACCCCTTGAGGCGGCCTGGGGTCCCCTGAATTCCCGGGGGCAGGGATATCACCAGAAATTTTACCCCAACACGGAGATCCTGTTATTATACCCTCGCGATATTATAACCCCCCCAGCGGCGATGTAAAATTGCAATTCTATCGCCCAGCCAATATATTGAGATTAACTGCCGGGATAAAGCTTCTTGTCCCGAAAGCCTATTTATTACTCTGTAGTTATTCTTTGATAACATGGGAATTTTACATGCAATCTCAAAATCGTTGGCTCAATTACAATTTGTGCGGCGTGCAGGCACACCCAGCAAGTTCACCATACCTGTCGATTAACGTGAACGTTACTGATTATTTCATCATTTCATTTCCCAAATTCGGCTCTCCTGGTTGTCTCACACTTCATCCAAAATTCGATAGGTGCAGTAGAGCAATCTGGGAAAAAAGAAAACACAACATCGTTCTGGGGAATAAAATATCAATTAATATGATTCCAAGCATTCGAGTGTGGGGTGTTCGGCCTTTTTTGATTTTATTCCACTTTTTCCCCCAATTTAGGTACTTGGACCGCTGCCGCCGCATTCATATTATTTGAAGCTGAAGGGGGGTTTTTTTTTAATCGATTGCTGGACACTGCACTGAGGGGTGCCAAAAAAAAAAAAATTTGCCCGCTCAACAGCGCATTGCTGGCCAGGGAGGATATCGCCCTAACCGCTCACAACCTTGGACCGGGGTCAGTAAGATGCCTCACACATTTTTTGAAAAGGATGTACGAATACACTACAAGAGCGGAACTGCTGTGCAAAGGAGGCTATTTCTCCGCCATCGTACTAACTCCCCTCTTCAAAAACAAGGAGCTACCAACTGAAGGCCGACTCTAAGGGTGTATCCGGTAAGGATTCTCGAATGATCTACGACTTTCAATGCTATGAGCTGAGTGGATTTGGCTCGAATTTCTTGGAGGCAAAAACCGGCCAACCCTGCTCTCTGCAGCCAAGAACCGTTTTATGGCATGCTATCCACATGTAGCGGCAGGAAATGGAAAATGGGTTTCTGGCGAGCCAACTAGTCTCAAATTGGAGGGCTGGTGGTGTGCTCATGCTTTCTTCTTCCTCTAAATGTTTCCTCAATTGTTTTCGGAGTCGGAAAGAGTTGCATGACCTGGCGGGGGACCGGGAAACATGCATCTGTCACCACTGAACAGGAGCAACGAACTGGTAGGATCCTTGAATATGTCGATAAAAAGTGGAGATCGCAGCACCACATCGGGCCTTAAGCAAAGAGACGTGTTTAATTGAAATCAGGATCTATTAAGAGGGAAAATATTTCTCGTCTCAAATCAAGGAAATGAAATTGTGCCAGTCAAGTCCCAGACCATTTGATATTGTAATTTTGGCGATGATTAATCAAGATTGCAATGTCAACGAAGCTTCATTCCACATTTAAAACTAGACTCGAAAAAAGTTGCGCTAGCACATGAAGCGAACCCCCTTGATATTCGCAGTTGTCGGGCCCTATCCTGCGAAATGGTGACTCTCTATGTACCGAGCTGACGGGGCCGCTGAGTCCAGGCTCAAAGTTGCAGCTGCAAATGACACCCACTTGCTTCTCCCTGCATTTGCAGAATGCGGGTGGAGAATATTGCCTGTCTCCCTCCAGTCACGAGATAAACCAGAAAGTCTTTCTTTGATCTGACATGCTCTGTCGGCCGGTGTCTACAAGGATCACGGATCTGGCTGCACTTCTTCAGGAATGCGCGCAGCCAAAAGAAAAGAAAAATCCGACCTTCTCTTCTTATCAGGTCAGAACAAGCAGCCAATGGGATAAAAAATAGTCATTACGTCCCGTTTTCAACTAACAAATGTCTCGAAACTAGAGGCGCAGCCCAGCCTTGTTGGAACGTGAGGTTTTCCGTCATGGTCCCGCGGTTAGAGTCTAGATTGCAGCCAGCGGGAGGATTTTCGAAATCAAACCACGCTCTATCAGTTGGTTTTACAAATCGGAATTTCAGCTTTTGTCGTTCAGCGGTATTAGTAGAGGAAACTAATGTGGGGGAGGAATTACGAGCAATTAGAAGCCGAGGAATCGACTGGGCGGAAGATATTTAAGCAGTATAGGTGAGGATGTTAATAGTAATATGATATTGTTATAATATGTATTAGTGGTACCATTTCATCAACGTGGTCATGATCGATCACTCGTATTTCCCTTTCCACAGCTAGTCGCTTATGCACTGGTAGACTTTGTATCGGGATATTTAGGACCAAGGCAACCAAAAAAAAGGTTGGACCAGGATTTCTTTTCGTAAATCCTTCAGTATTATCTCGAGCCGCAGATTGTAGATTGTAAAAGAAATATCCCGGCTAAGCATTTCAGCCTTACATATTCAGCTGTATATCGCATTTTCGCAAGCAAAGAGGAAGACTTACCTCCGCTAACGACTTAAAAATAACCGCTTGACCTTGAAAACTGGCTTGGTACATGGGTTGACTATATCACCGTATTTATTGGTCTTTTTTATTTTTTATTTTTTATCTGCAGGAACCTTTGTGTGTAGGAAGTGCTTGATTGTCGCCCATGAGGGATATGTGTGGCTTGCTCACGGTTAAATTGAAGTCAGAGAATGATGGTCTAAAATTCACTAAATTTCGATAAGAATAAAGAGTCTCTCGCTGAGACGTGTTTTAAAGCAGCAAAAGGGTATAGTTGTTTCAGAAGATGTAGCGCTCTGGGTAGCCTCTCTTCCGTGATGCAAGGTGGAAAAAAAGGATTTGTTCGCCGTAATGTGTGATCACAGCGACATGAGATATATATCCCAACATGATAGGGTGGAGATTATATTATGGGAGAATCAAACAAGAGGGTGGGTGTTTATATTTCTTTTCGTGAGATTGAAACAAATATATGTAGTGGTACAGAAAGTAAACACCCCTAGAAACATCGGAGACGAATATCCAGCCCCCAAACCTAAATGGATAGAGAAGTGAGAACAAAGAAAAGATATTGAGAATCAGAAATACATGCAGTGAAAAATGGTCACATGTAAAGACGAAATAGAATAAAAATCCACAATATATGCCAAAAATAAATAAAAAAACACAAAAAAACAAAACTTAAAAAAAACTTCTTGATAATCGAAGAGAAAATACAATTCCTCAAATAACGCCCCTTAGCCCTTTAGAAGTTCCCAAACGAAATGAAAAATGCACGATATCCAAGTCGTAAACAGTAAAATGCAAAGGAATGTAATGTACTATGCTCGCCATTATGCAGGCTCTTCTGTCTGAGGAGAAACAAATATTCGTGTGATTAACTATTGAGGCAAATTGGAATAAAAAAAGATTTTCTCATTTAGCACCGATCACAGGAGCAAGATTGTTTTTAAAGAGAAAGAGGTAGTGGTGGAATATCAATATCGCTGTGAAATACAGCGCTAAGAATGTGGATGTTTTGGTGGCAGTGTCTGGTAAGGTGATTGTAGATTCGGATATCTTTCCGGTCCGGAGTCGAAAGGTAGCGGAAGATGATGAGGTACAGGCCCGGCTCTATGCAGCGGAGGAATCAGCGGCTGCTGGCCGTGGTTTGGAGGGTGTTGCTGAGGCATGGGTTGTGGCATTTGCTGGGGCTCACGGTTGTCGTTTTGGTTATCTCTCTGATCGAATGAAATCGATGCTTCGCTATCCCCAACAGGAAATCCTTCGTGAGAAGGGGAGTAACTCCCCTCCTCGGACTTCCCGTCGGGGTCGGCTAGTCAAATCGTAATCTCTTTCGATTTCTCCCTGCAAGCAGCTGGAGAGAAACCGTTTCCGACCTTAGCAGAAATCAGACGCCATCGATCATTTTCGTATTCTTGCATGGCGTTTCGTAGTCGTTGAATCTATGTGTAAATTGTTAGTACTGGTCTGGAAAAGGATAGAAGCGATTTCTCAACTAGATCGAAACATACCGTATCTTCCGTCCACTGCGTCGTCTTAGCCTTCAACTTCGTGCAGTATCTCACTTGTAAAGTCCCGGACGATCTTCCAGGAAAGAACTCTGCAATTTGTTTCCACGTCAAAGCTCGATTCTCTTTTAATTCCAAGAGAAGAGCGTCATCTTCCGGGGTAAATTTGAGCTTTGGTCCTCTGGGACGAGGCATCGGCATCGGCATTCCTGGTGCGCCGACAGCCGTTGTCATAGAAGGCGGGCCTCCGTGGGACATGTGCGGCGAACCAGGCATAGGCCCCAACATGGGAGGACCACCTTGGCTTTGTCTTAAAGGCTCTATAGGCGACAGGTGACCTTGATTGCCGAGACCGTTGGGTGCGAACATTTGCGCTGGCGGTTGTCCAGGTGTTTGCAGTGATGGCGGGCCGCCGAGAAGAGATCCCGGACCGCCCATAGGCATGGAAGTCCGCCCAAGCAAATCATCAAAATCTGCTCTTTGGATCTTGAGCGGAGGCGGTTGGTCGCCCTGGTGGTGGTACCCATTGTGATTTGGCAGTTGGTGATGGTGGTGCTGGGTGTGCAAATGCTGGTTTTGGTGGTCTACATCCTGGACGTCATCTTCTACCATATCATGAAATGTCCGACTCCTAGGCTTTGTAGCCGACGAGTGCGGCGTGTGAGTCGGTGTGAGTGTATAGTGATCAGTATGCTGTAAATGTCCACCCATATTGGCATTATTGGAGTGGGGTGCTCCTTGGTGGTGGAGAGGTTGGTACTGCATTGAAGAGGTGCTAAACTCCGTTAGAGGAAGTTGGCTAGGAGGGCTAGTTACGTTGGCCTTGGGGAAAGATGGACTAAAGTGCTCGTTGATAGGTGATCGCCAAAATTCAGGTTGGCGAAAGCTATAGAGAGGCAGAGTCTCGCCTCGAGGTATTTGGACAGCCAGGTTTTAAATTATGCGGTAAAGTCTGCCAAAGTCGAAACTTTGGAAGACTTAAAAATTGACGAGGGAGGGAGAAAGTGATGGGGAAGCCGATGCGGATCTAGAGGACCAGAATGGAAACTGTCTTCTTTCCGAACCTGGTATTTGAATAGCGAAGCCTTTTTCTCTTTTTCTTCTCGAGTAATCTGTTTTGACTAATCGCTAACCAAGCGAATGGGTTGGTTACGGTGTTTTCCCAAGTTATCGTTGCTCCTTTGCACTTTCGAATGTCTGTGTATGAGTACGCTGTTGTTCAGATTCGGCCTTGCTGGAAGGAAACCCGCAATAGAAACAGAAACAAAGTTTCTTGACAGATAGGCTTGCGGAAAGAGCTGGCAGTATATTAAGCAAAAGCGTCAACTGATATATCGGACGACGAGGCCTTGGATGTAATATAGTAGTAAGGATTTTGGATGCCACTGTCCAAGGGATGCACGCAGAAACAAATAAATAAAGGAAGCTCTGTAGTTCGGATCAGGAAGTACAGAAAAGTAGGTTTCGGGGACAAGAGATGTACTATTATAGGGTTCCTTTTTATTGTGTGTATAAAACGGAAAATAAGCAACCAGTAGATCGAAGCGATGCTTATAGTGCGACTGATAAAAACGGCCGCGGGAACGCTTTGTGCGGTTTTTGTGGGCTAGCAATATAGATTCTTTTTCCTGTTTCTCCCCGATGATATTATATTGCTTTGACAGCCAGCTTAATTTGAACGGCAAGAAGGGCAGGGAGGGTAGGGAAGGGCAAGGGAGGGGAAACTCGAGCACCTGTCCCGTTTTATGCCAAAGGGGCCAAAAGGGAGAGCTTGATACCTTTTTTTTTTTCCTTTTCTCTCCCTCGCTGTCACGAAAGGAGCCTAGAGGTATAAAATACCGTCCTATAGTTGCTCGGCCCGTTGGTTTCTCCACCTGAAGCTTGCCACACCAAGAGCCTTTTGGTTCATGTATCCGTCACTCGACGAACACAAAAGACAGCTCGCAGCGAATAATGTACCAGGTTGGGTCGATTTGCCGGCAAGTGCAGTATCCGGCTAAGAAATAATGCAATGAAGCTGACCAGGGATGCCCTTCCTGAAGGAAATGGTCTATCTGAGTCCCGGGAACGCTGGCACGAGGGGCCCCACCTGTTGCTCCGGTGCTAGGAGGAGTCACCAGGCCGAATCGCTCGTTTAGAAACCGATATTATTTGGATCCGAATTAAGACGCTTAACAACGAAGCGAATAACCTGGGCAAGTTAGCTCCAGCGATTCGATTCCTGGGTCCAATCTGGAATAAATAAGTTCAAGTCTGGAAGATTATATTACTGTCACTTCATCCAGTTTCGACATGCATGTGGCCCAATGTTTGACACAGGATTGAAATTCGTGCGACACTATTTGCTTCAGAGGATAAGAGTGAGATTTATAAAGCGTTGTTGTGAGGGGGCTAGAATCTGAAGAATGAACACGAGGATTAAGGAGACTGGTGGCCAAGATATTCTAAATAGCCCGCAATAAAATAAAATAAAACAAGTTGAAAAAAATAATACTAACAAATTTTCCCGCTCCAGGGTATCAGTGCGGCGAGAAGCAGAAGAAGCAGGGAGATGCCAAACTGCTGGTTCCTGAGCTTCCCGGCCTGATAGGCCAAAGCTTTGGAGATACGGACGGGTGTGACAGGGCGATGTTTTTCCAACGCTAACATTAGAAGGAAAAGCAAATGAAGCATCGAGGCCGGAAATTCGTTATTCAATTGGGGGTGGATCGAAATCCGCTGCCTCAGGGAGTCCGGGTACAGGGGGCGAGATGCAAGAGATGAGACCTGTCAAGGCTTTGGACTGCCCGCAGCCCCCAAGCCCAGATGGCTAGCCAACGTTAAAAAATGTGCCAGGAACATCCTGTTCAGATCCACAATTCAATATCCCATGACTGGAGAAAAGTTCAGCTTGGACATTGGGATATCATTTTATCGTGTCAAAATTTAAAACTTCGAGCCTTTGCTTTGGACATCAAACTAAATAAGATCTATGGATACGAAATAAATGGGTTTTGACCATTTTTTCCCTACAGGTTGGTTCTGCCTACTAGTTTCCTTTTTCTTCAAAACCACTAGTTTAGTCGCCTTAAACTAACCCCGTCCGGGTTAAGATATCGCTTAGATAATTGTACGAATATCCAAACCAGCCGCCTCAACTTAAGCTCGGCTTGCGTTGAGTATAGATTTGAAGCACACTGAACTTGAGGAATGTTTCTTACTCTGATCCCCGTCGCAGATTGGTCCGCTTTGGACTATTTCCAAGAAGCAATTGTCCCGCGGCAAGCCGATCCTTTTGGCAATGGGTGGATACGATACAATAAGCAAGCCCATTCTGACAAAAGTCAGGTCTATCATCATTTGTCAATTAAGCAGGGCTTTGGCGGCTGAAACTCGTTAGCACGTCTGTTTTTGAAGTTGATTTCTCCACAAGATGCTGGAGAACATTCATCTGAAATTGGAATTGAATATTACTGCTCGTCGATAGCCCTGAACCGGGCTCAACAACTTAAAAGATCGCACCCAAACTTTATCATAGGTGTCGTAAAATATTTCACCCCTGCAGACGACAACGGTGCTGAAGGACTTCAGCTGTAAAGTAAAAATTACCCGAAATTATGTAATATTCGCTGCAAATTTGCTACGCGCTTTCTTCATCCTCTCGAAGTTTGCTCGTTAGCAGCGGCCATGCAGGGAAATAATCAGCTAAAATTCTCTAGCAACTCCCAGGTTCAGTCTCCCAAGGATATCCCTCTGGGTGCGACCATTATTTCGTATATTGTGAGTATTTCCGGCAAAGCACGGGCGTCCGTTTGAGCGGGTGGATTACCATATGGAGTTTGGCAGCCAAAGCGGAAAACTGGTGGTGCGAGTGGTGACGGGACCATTTTGCTTTTCGTAGCCTCCCAGCACCCTTGCCCTTGGAACTCCCACACCAAGCACGGTTCACCTTTTGCGTGGGTGACTTTGAAAATAGCCCGAAGATAGCTGGAAAAACAACATGGGTTGATTGGGCCAGAGTTTGTAACTTTGCTTGACCAACCAGAAAAGAGGAGAAAAGAGAGTGGGAGTTTCGTTTGCGTAAGAACCACAACGCTGGGCGAGCGGTTGAAGGCGAAATTGCATTACCAAGTTGCAGCAGCTCTGGTCACGGCTAATAGACGATCACATTGGGGCTTTCCGGATTAATCATGCCTTAGCAAGCAACCCGCTGGTCACCAGCTTTCGCCTTGAATATGTGGTTGATTGATCGACTTTGTCAAAATATCATCGAGACCACTTAGATATGTCCAGACATCTACAGTTAGCGTAGAGCAAAGCTCCGCTCTGCTAGCTTTCGCATTTGTCTTTGAAAAGAGAATATAACCATCTCGAGACTTGCTCCGACTTTGGCTTCGGTTTTTCACCCGCGATTGGAGCAGGCGCAGGGCCGAATCTCATAATGTGGTGACAAAACCCACGTTGTTTCTTATTCTCCCACGATCTCCCTGGATGCCAAGACTCGGTCAATGCCACCTGCATGTCTCCCTATCGGGTTACTGAGTTACGAGTGGTGGAAAACTTTTTTCGGCGTCCTTCATGGCGCTCAACAATAACGGTTTGTTTCATCGTTTGGTATGGAAACTCCAGCTTCGCCCGCAGAGAGCACAGACCTTTGCTTCTTGGCGCGTGGACGAAGAGGAATTAAATAAAAAATCTACAAAAAAATACGGCAAATGCCTTGAAACTTTTGGATGCAGAAAACAGAGCTAAATCTTCGAAGTTGAGAGAAAAACCTATGTATCCCGCCTGAGGGTGTCGAATGTGATAGCCATACTTTTGAGAGTTTCAGGTCATCTCTTGAACCCTGGTTCGGCCTCTGTTCCGCTGTGGCATCATCTGACTCGTTTTTGACTCCTGATTGATAACACTTCAAATAAACACCGATTCTGCAATAGATTATGCAGGAACCAGAGGTTAGTGAAGGTTAAAACAGTCCGTCGATGTATAATAGACTGAGCTATACCGAAGATCTGGGGTCCGGAGTGCCTATAAACGTGTTTATTAAGTGCCGATGATAAAGTACTACCCAGATAAGTCAGATGTATCGAACCAGTGGCGTGAAGGGGAAAAAAAAAAAAAAAAAAACCTTCACCTATACTAGATTGCGATTAAGCACTAAAATCCAGGATAAACCATGGCATTCCAAGGCTACGTACAGATTTGTACTCCGTACACGTAAACTAGAGACGCATGTTATGCCCCGCTTTAGCTCTATAGGACGGAGCCGAATTTGCGACAGATTAATATAAGATAATTGAACTTTCTATCGTTTAAAGACAACTTGAAAATTTAAATAAAACGAGTTTATCAATTGCAATAAGGCTTTCGCTCCTTTTCCTCCTCGTTGGGATATGTTCTCAGCTTGGGATTCGAATTCGAATTTTTCCTGGTCTTGCACCTGAAAAATTGCGTCTGGTAAATAGCTGATTGCTTTGACAGTTTCAATTTTCGCTCTTGATATTTGCCGACGACTTTTGCCGATACTACATCCAAGTGATCAACTGCAAAGGCCTAAATATTGCATGGAACCAACCGGCCGGCCGTGCGCAAATGCAAAGATATCGCGATAAGTCGCTCCATCCCGCACGCTTGCTTGCGAAATGCTTGGAGGCTTGGAACACATTTCTGGTCTCAGCATGCGAACGGTAAATTCCATGTAACTAAAGTTAAGTACGTATCAGGCAATATGACCTCACCGCGCTTTAACGGATCAGAAGTTAAGTTTTGTCACTTGGCAGAGAGATCAACTTCTACTTGTTTCGCGAACGGCTAGGTGCGAATTTTCATGGCCAGGTTTCCTTAAGCTCGTGATCAAACAGGTTTGATTACAAGAACCGAGTTAGCTTCTGGCGTGGAGCCCTGGCCGCATCGTAACCCAACGCTTTCACATTTGCTGCTAATGCCGGGAGAAATAAAAAATGGTATTCACGTACCATATGGTGCTGAGAATCTTGAATACGAGATGTGCTGGTGTCCAGGGCAACATAACTATCGAAGAGGGTCAGGATGCTGTTCCACATAATGAATGCCAACGAGTTGAGGCCAAGGTCAGGTCAAAAGGTCAAAACCCGCGAAACCGCTAAGAAACAATGCGCCTAAGCTAAGAATATGAATCCCAAGACCCGGCGTCCCACCCCTTAGGCGAAACCGTTTGTTTTTCCTGATCAGATCAACATCGCTTATGCAGGTTTTCAAAACGGAAGACGAAGAGGCGGCGCATGCAAGAAACTCCAACGTTTGACGTTTGTGTTGCATCTGGCTTCGAAGTTATAATATGTTAGTCTTATTACCTATGATCATATGGAGAACTAATATATATCATAGTGCCATCGATATCACGTACTCTGTGCCCTGACAGACCAAAATTCTGGTGGCTTGTGTCATAATATATAACTGATATGTTATGGCCCAAGCCAAGCCAGGATTGAATGTGGGTGTTGACGCATTGAATCGAGGCTATTTCCGTTGATTCACGGTGTCGGCGCTGCATGGGTGGGTTCGTAAGAATATCACTGTTGGCTAATACCAAACGACTTCGGCCCGCTAAAACTCTTAGACGCACTAGTTAACAGTTCGAAATTCAATCAATTTACTCGGCACTCCCAAAATACCCTATATACTTAAGTAATTATATCACGCTTTTATAATTTAGATTTTTCATATCCTGTTCACATAATATATTGATATTATAATCTACTATTAACAAAACAAGGCAAAGCTCATGTGAGACCTAACTACAAATTTTTATATGCAATTGGATTACGATTGAATTTTATTGCATGCCGTCAGTGAAAGTATTAGTCAGGCAGTCTTGACGTTTACTTAAGTACTTGATGTATTAATGTGCTCTTGCGGTCTCCGATTCGTTTATTAGGGATCTATACCGTGTAAGCTCTCTGGACACAGATCAAATATGAAGTATTATAAGGGCTAAGTGCTTACAATCCCACTAATTAATAAGATCGCATTGAGACTTTCGCTTGACGTGGTTCGCTACATATAAGGCTTCGCTGCATGCACTCAGGGATTGCAGCTATATATCATATGCAGTGAAGTATATACTAGAGCAAGTTGGAGCGCTGTGTGAAATACATAAGGAGAAAATTATATTCCGTACCCCAAAGAAATATTCTACTGGCGATTATAGGGCCAACGACAGAATAGAGCAAGGTCATCTATAACAGAGATTTCTATTTGGCTCTGTGGTCCAGATGCGTATGCGTACATCGTAACAAAGTAGTAGTTGATCTTCCCCGCCTCCTTCCCGGGCTCTCTTCTATGGGTTGGCTCGGGGGATGTTGTCCCGTTGATCTAAATACCTTCTCTTGGTTCATATTCCCCGCTCTCAGACCAAGTCTTCCTCGAGCTCGCTATTCGTTCCCCAAACATCCCATTTGCCGACGACCAGAGTTTTCAGTGCACCTCTAGGCTGCAGCACACGATCCAATAGGAAGACTCGCCAGATCCTCTCTGAACTGTCGAGAGGCCGTACATGCATATCTGTCTTACATGCTATGGACTGAACCGACCAATTATTTCTATTTGATAACATGCGAACATCCCGCTTTCGCCGACAGTGCAGCATGAACAGTAGAACTAGGAAGGCCAACAGTCAAAGTTGCGACTGCCTCTCAGCTTGCGTGATTGAATGTCAAATCCTTCTGGTCTAACGAAGACGGGATACCACTGCAGATGCATTGCAGCTAGGATCGATCACATTTGTGCATTTTATGCTCGTCACTTGGCAGACAGACTCTGTAGCAGCCGGAACACAAATTTTAATGGCGGCGGGGCAAGCGGGATAGCCGGAAGACTAAGATTGTGACTCTGGTGGTATGTCTCCAGTCTGCCTGCTTCTACCAGAACCGTTTATCGAATCATGATAAACAGAAGCCGGATGAATCAGCCCACGAATGCCACGGGATAGCCTGGCTGGGTGCCCCAAAAAGAAGCGGACATACTACCAACTGTCAACTGTCAAGCTGCTTAGGCGCAAGTGCGCATGCCCATGTGCATGCCCATGTGCCGGCTAGCTTGACGGCAGCTCCTGCTCCCTAGCCCAGCCTCACCTGCAGCGGAACAAGAGCCAGTATCCCATCAGATTTTGCGATCAGAATTGCATGCATTCTCATCCTCTCCGGCTTCCAATCCTGTATTAATAAAAAAATTTTAATATTTCGTTACATTAATACTGTTTGAATTTTTTAACCGCCTGAAAATTGATATCAGGTCGAGTACACGCTGCTCTGAATCACTGTTTTTCAATACTGTTCAGCGCGTCTCTTACTTTCGTTATTTTCAGCTCAATTCCCGTGAGCTGCTGCCTAGATGCTATCTTATTCAAAATTTATCGCAGGCCGGTATATCCGAAGCGCTGGCCTGGAGTTACGCTCGTATTTTTCGTGATTTCCGGTTCCTGTCGTTCTTCTCGTGACTTGTTTGCTCTGGCCTAATTTATCCTTTGAGCTGGCCTGTTCCCTGACACCCTATTCCGGGTATATCCAACGCTCATGTGCTTCACGGGCTGGAATGAATATTACCAACCCCGCGTAACCAGCAACGGCGCCCATATTCAAAAAGCTCTTTAGGAGACTATTCACTGCAGCCATGGAGAACATGGGAATCTATCTCATTTGGCAAATACACGGATTTGGGGGGTATTTATGGAAGCGAATATTAATTAATATGGCTGTTTGCAGGTTGTCACCGGCCAGTGGTTAACCAATATGATTTACTCGTGACTCGGAGAGGGGAGAGAGAAAAACAATCATAGACCGAAATTTTGATGGCTTGTATCAACGATCCGGGTTCTACACAGCTCTATCTTCGTCAGCGGCAGCTACGACCGGCTTCTGAACCCAAGCTCAAAAGTTCTACACCATCCAGAACGTTTCATCGTGTTTCGGCGCATTTTTTATTCGGATCGAGCAATTCTTCAAAAATTTTGTTACATCCCGTGACGGACCGTGCACCAGAGCTGCAGAATTTATGCGAACGATGTTTCAGCTGTCAGGTCGCATGTATTTTTCCGGATTGACATGCGAGCTGTGTGCACGTACACACTAAGGCAAGGGCCGCGATTGCCAGAGATATCACCAATCCGCTTGAGCAAACTCACACGATGCGAGAAGAAGATGTGGTCGCTTCCTCCAGACCTTCGCCGAGAGACAAGGATACAGGCTTATAGGGAAAATTGATATTAATATGTAAATAATGGTACCTAGCTGATCGGCAGGCCTCTTACAAATATCATTTTGAAAGCCATCTGAAATGATCTGACGTGACCTGCGAGCAAGGTACCAACCGTCACTAGGATCGGGACGAGAATGGGTTGAATTTCGTATTTTGCCTGCTCATGCTTTGTCGCTACTCAACTTTCATTGGAAATCCTATTACTCGCCTTTCCTGCTTCAAGGGCCTAAAACCATACGCAATGCAGTGAATTTCACGCATCTCACTATAAGCTGTACCGAGAAGCCCTGGTTTTGAGTCGATACCCGTTATTCCATGATAGCACAATATATGGCAGTGACGTGAAATATTGGCAAGTTAGTGTCGGATGCTTTTAGACCCGTTCCCGAGGCGCTCGATGGAAATTATATAGAGCCTCAAAACGAAAATAACCAAACCAAGGTTCGGTTTACAGTATTCAAAGCCCATTCTCAAGACAATTATTTACCCCTCATTTCTCACGGATTTCTTGGGGTCTTCCTAGTGACTGTGCGCTTTCAACAGCGGTCGAGCTCTGCAAGTGCTGTCTGCACGTAGTCGACATTTGTCTGGTAAACAAAACGACGATATCAACTATTTTCTGATGACTCCAGCAGCGCTCACTAGTATTATAAACCAATGCGTATATAGATACCTAAGTAGCTATATATAGGAAATTTAGGTATATGCTAGCTAGCTAACCACTCTACAGCATTCTCGCTCCACCTAGTCCAAACCAACCTGTAATCGAGTTGATGCACTGAGTAAACCGAGGAAAGTAGTTAGAAACTCATACTTGTAATAGAAATAGGGTTGGTCTTTTCTTTTTAAAATAACAATACCAGTTTTCTCTTTATTATTAATAAGGGAAGGTTTTCTCCCTTGACTTGCTTGATATAAATTTATGACTGCGTATAAGGAGGACCTGCAGCTGCGATGTATGAATATAGTGTTATAGCACTACCAAACAGAATGGCAATGGACTCTCTTAATTAATCGAATATATATGCTTGCTCAGATATAAGTATTGACCTACGATGGGGAGGTGTTAAACTTTATCACGGGATAATTTTACCGCCGCATATCATCGATACAATGCATCAGGAAATATTCCATCAAACAAAACTTTCCCTGTGTCCAATGAAAAAGAAAGTTGATCGATTGTTGGAAATCACTGGATATGGATACTGAGGTTGCACTGCAAGCCGTTAGAGGCTGGCCGTATTACGAGACCAGATACTGATACCTCTGGAGCATTGGGCTCTATCCCCGCTGAAGAGTGTCGCAGGAGCTAGCTCTCCTAAATTTGCGCATAAGATCATTTAATCGAGTCCGTAATTATACCAGTTACCTTATGGTTGATATTACATACTATATGCATACAAAACAGCCATAGTCTAGCAGAACTTTCGACCTTAAGGCAAACTAGTTTTAGTACTCGTTTATTGTGCACAGATAGAGTTTTTATTGTACTTCCGGGTTGCGAGATTATCCCAAGGTCTAGAAGAAATAATTTTCAAACGTTGGAGTAATTCTTGAAAGTACTTTTATGCTATCAAAGCTATCTAGCATACTAATTCCGAAGACCAATAGATATATCTCTAATCATGACCTAATCGATGATATAAAATATGTTGGATGTATGACATTAGAGTTATCAAAAAGACAAGAATGAAAAATTGAAGTTTTTGAATACCCAAAATGGGAGCAATGATTCATTTTGAATCGAATGAGAGCACAAACAGGTGGCAAATATCTGACTACACGGCGGGATGTGTTTATATATAGTTCATTATACTGGTCACGCACTGAGAGGCGTTGTAAAACCCTACTGCCAAAACCTCGACTTCGAGCTTCGATTCTTCGGCTGGATTGTAGGGTTTCAATTTGAGGCTGAATACCGCGTGGCTTACGCCTTACCAATCTAGCTAAGGATAATTATGATACTTATAAGCCCAAGTCCTATTTCCTGTATTCCCTTCCGCTTTCAATGTCACTCGAACAGATCCGTGAGTTTGAGGCTGCAAGCTACCGACAATTCAGACTTCCCATAATCTGCACCACGAGCAATATTTGTTCTAATTGTACAAGTGATTCAACTATGGGCATGCATGTTTCGCACAGCCGTTTACCAGAGCTACCCATGAGGTTTTGTGAATGTCAAGGCGTGATATAGACTAGGCACTTCTCAGAACCAGACACTAGACCAGTTTTGCAACAGTGATCCTACTTTTTCCCGGACCTGGGTGTAAAACATGTTGCACGAAACATTGCTATTACAGCCTGTTCAAACATTTTGTGATGCATTTTTATGTAAATTGTGAGCTACCACAAATGCTAGATACTCAAATGAACGCCGGCAATGTTACCAAACTCCAGATCCAAAACCGACAAAAAAATCTTGGAAACCAAGTATAATATCTCTCCAGGCCCCTCAATTCTACCGATCAGTAGCCACGAGGGTATGCGGACTGAGCTTTGGCAAGTATCTAAAAGCTTTCCTCCAACTCTTTCAAATCGTCTTCGAATGCCTGACACAAGAATGAACTGCCAAGTTTTAGCCCAGAATCCTCTATAAGAGTACTGTCGTTGGCACAAAATAGATCTAAGTCTTCCTGCAGCTCATCAAACGCAGGATCGGAAAGACCATCCCCGTATGCTACCTGGCTTGAGTTATGTTTTGCTCCTTCAACCTCATGCACATTATTATCATCTTCTTGGCGCATGGGACTTGTTGCTCCTTCCGCGTATTCAAACATCTGATCATCTTTTAGATCGTAATCATCATCAAAATCATTATAATCCGTCTCGACTCTTAAAATCTCGAGTACTCTATCGTCTTCTTCAAGTTTCGTTATCACGCGTTCGCTTTTCTGTTCTAGACGCTCTAGTTCGGCGAGAGTCCGTGGTGTGAAAAATGTATCATCCCATTCGGAAAAGATATTTATATCATTAGGGTGAGTAGGTGATGGTTCTGGGAGCCTCCGGATATCTGGCAGTGATGATTGAGAAATTTTTTGCGCAATAGCGTTTCTTGAGTGCCGAGGAGTCCTTGGAAGTGTTGCAAAGGTTGGCTGTTTTGGTGATACATCATATATCTGGCATGCTAAAGAGTTTCCCTGGGATTCCTGGCTCTCTATACAGGTATTGTTGCCTAGAACGGATACATGCGCATTATTTGATACTTCTGTAGCATCGGGTGGAGTGTTTTCCCGTTTAGCCTCCGGATGGCTCATCTCCACAGTGCCATACAACTGGACCCCATTGTCGCTAAGAGGGGATGGAGAGTCGTTTACTGAGATTTCATTATCTGGTATCTTTGTCTCTCCGAAGCCAGTTTCTCCTGCAAACTGAACGTTCGAATATTAAAAAAGTGTAATATTAGTAAATGAAAGCTAAATATCGAGGCCATTGCTGAGGATAACTTACATCGACTGGCAAGGATTCCTCCTCTTCTTCCTCTTCTCCATGCCCGCTCTCTTCCTCCCGGTTCGTTTGATCGTCTTTATCGATAGAATCCACACAGTCTTTCTTGGATGCAACTGTGTGCTCCTTCTTCGAAACAAAGAACTTGCCCAACTCAGGTTGACTGGAAGTCAATTTGGCAAGTTTCCTTGGACCCTCCTTTTCTTCTTTTAGTTTCCGCTTGAAAGCATTCTGCTTCTTCCTTTCCTCCTTCTGTCTTATTTTCTCAGCCCTTTCATCAAGCACTCTCAATCTATCGATTCTTCTTCGTTCGGCATCGGAGATATGCGGACCCTTTCTCTTACTGTACGCCTTTTTGACTTGCTTCGAGGTTTCGTAGACAATTTTTGGCCTTGGATCCGGTAGCTGCGGCGTCTTAATCCGTAGACTCTCTCGGGATAATCTTTGCATCATGGTCAACCAACCCTCTACCCCTGCCTAAGGTTGTCCTTCCGTTCGTACCGATCTGCCATGAAATGATAGTAAGTTTACCAAGGATAATTTCCGCGCCAGCGCATAATAAGAAAGATATTGGAAGGACAAAATCCCGGAGAATCGAGTCTGTTTTGTCGGCGTTTCGATGTTGGTTCTGGTTTGGTTGGTTGGTTGTTGCGAAGTTTCGTTGAATGTGATTGGCGAAAGGTTTAACCCGCGCTGCCGATTGTTTTGTTTGCCGTTGCCATAATACAAGTCTCGCGTAATCATGGAGGTTTCAACAACCTAGCAACAACGGACCAACACCACCCGCCGTCGAATGAAGAATGAAATCAAGAGGACCGACCTCACGAGACCAAAACCCGGATGCTCGGCCGGATCGACGAACAAATTTAATATATTGTCTGACAAGCCTGGACTGGAGACGGAGTACTCGAGGTAGTTATTGTAGTGGGGATTACGAATAGACCAAAATTTCAACATCAACCTCCAGTGTTTGTCTTGAAACTAAATGAAGCTATTGGTACTATAATATTGTCAGCAGGCTACAGCCACTGTTAGCCCGGCTTCACAGCTAGAAGAGTACGACCCGGCCCGATTCCTCTGTACGTACGAGATTCCATCGACAATATATTCGTATGTGTTTGGAGCTATAATGAAGCTCACTGGAGGAAGAAATCCCGAAACTAGACCTGAGTAGTAATAGCATGGGCACGGACCTCATGTATGCTCAGGCTTGATATCAAAATTCAAGCTAAGTGCACATGCATATCGATATATTGTATCGATATCTCGAGTCGGGGTGGGTGCGGGAAACCAACTCAGCTGCAGCCCGAGCCCAACCGAAACCCGAGGGTCGGTTTCTACAGACTTTCAGACTGACGACAATTTAATTTATGTCCACTTATGCATCGAAATGATCCTTCCGAAGCCGTTACGAGATAGCCCTTGCTTTGCTCTAGCTTTGGCGGGCTTGAGCTCGACCGCTCGTGCTCTACGGCTCTAGCTCTCCGGCTCTAGCTCTGGTGCGAAGGCTACCTACCAACATATTTAAGCTCCGTGCCTCTACGGAGAAACATACGGCTTTTATGCATGCTCATGTATATCACAGGCGCAGAGCAAACTTTATCCATGTATTTGCAAATCTATTTCTTCAACTTGCGCTTAGCTCGAGTCTGAAATTAAATCACGCCATTTCGATTGGCGGCATATGCGCGATATCTGCCGGCCCGTTTCGATTTCACCCCCCATCGACTGACTTGAGGTGATACAATATTGATGAGAATATACCCCGCTTTGCAATTGAAAGCGGGGTTCTCAATCGAAGGTGGATTCTGTTGACTTATTGGGTTTAGTCTACATGTGGCGAACGGTCAGATCCATGTGCCGGTTGAGCAGATTGTGATGAGTTGGCAGTGATGTTAACGGCATCTTAATATATAAGAACATAAGTACTTATATATCTTATCTGTAGACCCACTTTTTCAAACTCCGACGGTCATGCGCCTGGGAGGACTTGCCAATATCGGCATAACGGTTAACTGACAATGTGTGCGCTCTCGATATAGAATTCACAAAAAAAAACATGGTAGTGGTAACTTTCTAGAGCTATATATGGGGGGGTTCGCGTTTTAGAAATATTGTATTTTACATACTTTATTTCGATTGCCATAAACCGCGGATTTAACAATATTTCATGGAACTGTGTTTTGAATTCAAAAGTTGAATTCAATTTCTATATTAGTCGAAAAGGAAGTATCTATCGATCTACCTCATCTCCGAAAAAATGGCATCCAAACCTGGTAAGTTTCTATTCAGATCTCATGACAATTATTTATTTAGTGGTTCTTATATTGTCTATCTTCGAGGGCAACCATATACTGTATTTCCTGTTGAAAAGTCTTATAGTCCGTAGCTAATATAAAACCTTGTGGAATTCTGCAGTGAGAGTTGTTTTGAAAAACATCGCTGAGGACCAAAGACATGCTATCTATGCGGTCCCCGACTACAAAGGGACGGTTACCTTTTACAGTGACGGGGCGGAGGTTAGCGTGAATGACCTGCGGAAAATCAGATCTGGCCAGTCGCTTGAACTCGAAATCACCGATGGTTCGGTTACATTCATGGTTGAATCTGCACAGCTCGAGAAAGCAAAGGATGGCGGCTCAGATCTCGAGAACGAGAACGCAATCCTAAAGGCCGAGAACACGAAACTCAAGAATGAGAAACAAAAATTGAAGGAGGGGATTGCAAACGTTCAGAAGGGGGTCTCAGCACTAAGAAAAGAAATCATAAGCCCAACGAGCGACCCCAAGACGCTGAAGGCGCATGTTACAGATCTCGAGGATGCGATCTTAGATCTAGAAGAGGATGGAGATGGCGTTGACCACAGCACCAACGGTATTGGGAAAGACTTCAAGATTTTCTACCATCCCAATAGTGAGACTGAGAAGGGTCCATCGTGGGAAGAAACTGGCGACGATGATCATATGAGATTCTATCTGAAGAGTCAATTGGTTGGCAATACATACACGGTTACTTATACCGACCGCGAGATCCCAGAAGCCGAACAGGATAAGGATTTGCACTCGCTTTGATTGCTCTTCAGTAATCTTTTCCTTGGGGGAGGACATGAGAAACTAGCTGGCTGTATACCTATATATACTTAGTATATACCTCTCTAGCTACATTTACAATGCGCTTGTGATTAGAATAAAGTCAGAAGAACCTGTAACTTAATCAAGCTATAGTATTCCGTATGCTTTAGGGGGGATGTGCCCATGTGTTTTTCATGGCAATTGATTGACCTGATCAGTTTTGTAACTCGAATTGTGCGCATACAGCAGCAACAAGTGATCGATACCTAGAGTATGTACTATTATTATAGGGGCTGGTTGGGCAATAGTTTTATTTTTTTGTGGACTGGTGGGATGGGTGAGTTTGTGAACAAACCGTACTGAAGTTAATTAAGTGTACCTAGCGCGTATACCGTAGCTTAACGCCGTAGCTCTATATATGGAAACCGGCTCAGGAATAGAACTGAGATTGAATTTGCAGTTAAGCTGGAGATATATTCCTATTTAGAAGTAATCCATAATCTTGGTACTCTACTTACAGCCTATCGATAATTATCAACCTAGCTTTGCTTAGAGCTATAGAGATGGCCATCGATATGGCCATCGATATGATGGTGTCAAAACACTAAGATCTTGTTGACCCAGCGGCTTCATGTGCGTTTTTGTTGCCGTACAACCGCCAGCAAATTTGAAACAAACCCCACAACAATATTCCCGAAACCTTCACAACCACAATACACACATAATAACCTTATCGATATCTCTGCGATCAGTCCATCCTTGATTAGAAGCTCTACGAAAACGCTTTACAGGCTAAGAAACACACTCGTAGACTAGTTCTCGATAAAATTCTTCCAGCGTCATAGCTTAGCTTAGCTCGGTCTCCAAAGTTTGCCGCTCGACGGACGGTGGCCGCCACACCGCCCGCACACCATGGCGACCCAGCCTATCCCATTGGCCCCAGAAACCCTGCTACAGGTACTGCACGCCGCCATATCCAAAGACCAGAGCATAGTCCAGCTCGCTAGCAAGCAGTTACAAGCTTGGGAGTCAATCCCAGGCTACTGGAGTCTTCTGCAGGATGCATACCTTGACTTGTCGCTTGAGAGAAATGTTCGCTGGATGAGCATCATCACGCTGAAATATGGTGTTGAGAGGTTCTGGAGGAAAACAGCCACAAAGTATGTCCGTATTTACAGAATTTCAGGGTATACGCTTTTTTTTTTTAGTGCTGAATGACTAAAGGCGAGAAACAAGCTAGTTCCGTATCAAAAGATGAGAGGACAAGGATACGATCACGGTTATTAGAATCCATCAACGAACCAGATAATAAACTAGCTTTGCAGAATGCTGTAATTGTAGGAAAAGTCGCTAGAAACGACTACCCGCTTGATTGGTAAGATGTCGCATTCGTTTTGCCTATAGTTGTGTTAATCTCATCTGCTAAAACGTCAGAATCCCAGGCCGAATGTCTTCTCCAAGCTTCTGGAGATCATACGCGCTTCAGCACCACCGCCGGATCAAGCCCAATCACCACCAGACAAACAGCCTTCGGTTCTTAGATTACAACGCTCGTTGAGTATATTACTACACGTCGTCAAAGAGCTGTGTACCGGTCGTCTTCCCAGGATCCGAAGTAATCTCCAAACCGCGTCGCCAGAGCTATTCCACGTCATCGCTGGGATATACGTCCAGTACGTAGAGCATTGGACACACGGTGTTGAGGCAAAGTCCCATGATGATACGTGGATCAACGAACGGCTGAATATCAGCTTGTCATGCTTGAAAATCCTGAGACGACTCTTGGTCAGTGGCTTTGAGTTTGCAAACAGGTCCGAAGACATAAAACAATTTTGGGCAATTATCGGAGAGGGTTGGAATAGCTTTATCAAAATGAGTACGATTTCGCTTCTAAATACAAAAAAGGTGAGCTTTTTGTGCTAACGGCTTGGTTAGCCTCATCCGAGACTACTGAACAGAATAAGATTTTAATCTTTAGGCACATTGTTGGCCTTGGGAAGCTATATCTTGACTTTTCGAAGGGCCAACCGGCTGCTTATGCTTTGATGCCAGACGTTTTGACAATTCTGCAAAACTATTGGCAGATTATCAACAACTATGGCGACTCGCTTGCTAGCGGAAGTAAACAGGGCCTTGGAAATCAATTCAAGGTGAAGAACGGGGGCGGCAAGTCTGGGGATCCTGAGGATGACGCCTCGTTCTTGGAGAAAATAGCATTGCAAGGAATGTTATTGTATCGTAATTGCATCCAAATGGTATTCAAACCGGTCCAGACTTTTAGGTGTAGGTGCTTTTATTTTTCTTTCATCGGACTTAGAGCTTAGAAATGGCTAATTCGAATGTATACAATTATAGATCGGCACAAGGAAGAAAAAGAAGAAACCGCGAGAGCCACAGCATTCATGAAGAGCCAGGTGTTGACTTTGGAACTGGCAACCAGATTCATGGAACTTTTGGTCACGAAATATTTCATCCTAAGACAATACGATCTAGAAGCGTGGGAAGAAGATTCGGAAAACTGGGCGATAACATGGGATGACCAAACTGAATCATGGGAATACATGATACGGGTTAGTGAAACACCTTCTTGTCTTTGATACTGCCGGCTAACTGAACCTTTGAAAAGCCATGTGCGGAAAAACTCTTCGTAGATTTTGCAGTTAACTTCAAACACGAACTTGCGCAGCCTATTGTGGGTGTTTTTAACAATGTCGCAAGTAAGTATTGCCATCGATCCGTCGGGTCATTGGATACTAACTTCACACGCAGATGTCGAAAACAAGGATGTTCTTCTGAAGGACTCCGTGTATAATGCTGTTGGCCTCGTTCCAGCAATTTTGGAACCCCATCTTGATTTTAACGTATTCTTACAAAACGTGCTCGTTAAAGAAGTCCAGGTGAGTTTGGTATCAGCTCTTACTATGCACCCCGCATTAATGAGGATTAGATAAATGAACCCGTATATCGGATTCTGCGCCACAGGATACCTATATTGATTGGGCAATGGGTGGTCGTTAATATCGACTCCCAGAACCGCTCCGTCATATACAACATCACACAGCATCTCCTGAACAAATCAGATCCGCTGAATGATCTCTGCGTGAGGATAACCGCTGCAAAGTGTCTAAAGTATTCGATTGACGACTGGCAATTTAATATAAACGACTTCATCCCGTTTGTGGACGGTATCTTTGATCAGCTAATGCTGCTTATTGACGAGGTTGACGAAACCGCGACAAAAATGTCACTCATTGAAGTTATTGGCGTCATCGCAGAACGAATGTCTCATAATGTCAGTGTTCCCTATCTAGGATCTATATGAGATTCTAACACTGGTATAGATCGCTCCATATGCCCATCGTGTCGTCAGCATTCTACCCCCTCTATGGGAGCAAACAGGAGAAGAACACCTCTTCAAGCAATCGATTCTTTCGATTCTCACGAAAATCATTTCGGCGATGAAGGATGAATCGATAAAATACCAGGAAATGGTAGTAAACCTGATCCAGTTCTCTGTAAGCCCGGAGAATGGCCTTCAAGTCTACCTTCTCGAAGATGCCCTCGAGCTCTGGGATTCCGCCGTCACATCCACGCCCGCGAGCGCCGCGCAACCACTGCTCGACCTCGTACCGTTACTCATACCCTGCCTGGAGCTGGATACGAGTTTGACTCGGAAGGTTCTCGAAGTGATCGAAGGATACATCTTGCTCGCCCCCCAGGAAATGCTAAACCTCTACGCGCTCACACTATTCAACATATTTGGCGGGATGCTAGGTAAAGGCCTTAAAGCCGATGCTGCGGAAGTTATCACCGATGCTGTGGAGCTTATTATCCGAACCGCGGGGGCAGTACAAGGGGAGGAAGGAATGAGTGCGGTAGGACAAGCGATGGTGAATAGCGGGGTCGCACAGAAACTTTTCGAAGGGGTGTATACCACGTGGGAAGCGCACCAGACTACCGGGCCGAATAAGCAGTACGCGGAGATCGAGCCGCTGGTGCTGACGAGCTACTTCCAAGTTCTGAGCAGGATTGCTATGGGGAGTTTAAACGTGTTTGTGGGTTTGTTGACTTGGATTGATGGGACCGGAGTGGGGAAGAAGGGGGTGAGGGAGTGGTTAATGGAAGAATGGTTTTCACATGTGAGTGGCTCATTTCTCTGAGTTGGTGGTCTCGATTAACAACTGGTTTTAAGTTTGCAAATATCGGGAGACCTCGGTCGAGAAAATTGAATTGTTTGGCTTTGACAAAGCTGTTGGAGCTGAACGAAGAGTGGATTCTGCTGAAAATCCAAGATTTAATGAATGTATGGACGGATGTTGTTGGAGAGCTAGTGGAGGATAATAGGGAGTATGTGAATCAATCACAACTGGATATTAGAAAGGGGCTAACGGATGACAGTAACCTCGTCTACGATATTTCGGCGGGAGAAGTAGGCCCGGAGACAGCCGAATCTGTTCGACGGAAGGAGTTGGTGGCTACCGATCCAGTTCATACTATCAATATTGTGGGGTGGATAAAGCATTACCTATTACAAGCACAGGGTAAACAAGGGCAGGATGCGTTCAAGGCCCAGTACATTGATATCGTTGATAAAGATGTCTTGGCGGATTTCATGAAACTTAATATTTTCTAGATGGTCGTTGAGAGATAAGTTTGGTTTTTGACAGAGGTAAAGGGCATTTTCACGAGCATAAGCAAGAGAGAAATCAGCCGAGATCCGTAGAAACGGCAGACAATAGATATAGAAATAGATGCCTAATGAACGCCGCTTCGATGTATCGTGATGGTTCTATATATACAACTTTTTAACCAAGTGTAAATGTGATGTATCCCACCCGTTCTATATGTGGTAACGAGACTGCTATCTGTGATCCTAGGTCTGTGTCTGGTTCTGGCTATCGTAGTAGTCGTCTACCGGAATAACGACGTCAAAGCTACCATCCCAGGAGTCCTCGTCATCCTCGTTCACAACGGCAAATGAGACTATACTGTTATCTTTGATCCCGGCGAGCTCGATGGTCCCCTTTCCGTTCTTATAGCTTGTCTCGTCGAGAGGAACGAATCCCTTCCTCGGGTCGGAGGGGTCTTTCGGTACGCCAAGTTTTAGCGAACGATGGGTGGCTGGCTGTGGAGAAGTGAGAGAGCCTGGAAGGTGGGCGGTGTTCGCAAGAATAAGGTCGTGCAGCTCGGATTGAAGGTCGTCGAAGGTGGAAGATGAGGGGATGAGGACGAAGAAGGTGGAGGTTGCGGATTTGAGGAGGAGAGAGAACGGGGCTGTTGACGGCTATATGTCGGGATTATATTAGCGGGATATCGGCGAAAAGACATATAGGTGTGTCGAATGAGACGTCTGTAATTCTGAAGGACTTACCATTTTCACGACCTGAGTCGTTGAATGTGAGATACGGGGAGCTTGAGGGTGATGTTTGAGTCTTGTTTTGCGTTCGTTGAACTCGCGTGGTTATAGTCTCGAGAACCTTGTGCGGTAAGTGCTCGTGTAAAGCGATAGCTATGACAACACAAACAGCGACTTTGATGTGTTGGAAGATGTTTTGTGATGGTGAGCAACCAACAGAGCTCGAGAGAGTTAGAAGTCGAAAGGCTTATTCTGTTATATAGGCTGAGATCTCTGGTCAATATGTAAGAGATAACTATAGATCCTACTCGGGGACTCTCGCGAATCTCGTTGGGAGACGAA
Organism: Orbilia quercus; assembly: GCA_036971405.1. NCBI lineage: Eukaryota > Fungi > Ascomycota > Orbiliomycetes > Orbiliales > Orbiliaceae > Orbilia > Orbilia quercus. The sequence continues at coordinate 975,070 of JAJTUE010000009.1, read as the reverse complement.
GGATAGCTTGGACCTCGATTAATATTATGAACGTAATTTATAAGTTAGTCTCGAGCTCTCAAATCATTTGAAATGAGTTTACCAGTAATGCAAGCAAATATGAAATATAAAATGATAATTAGGTGATAAAGTAAGTATTTGGAAATTTAGTCTGTGAAGGCTGAAATGGTATAGTTTGGAGAGCTAGCAATTTCATAACCAAGTCACTTGACATGACACGAAGTTCTTGTTCTAACTACTCAAGAAGTTGGAAGCGCGGAAGGTATTTGTATCCCTTAGTTACGAAGTTACGAAGTATCTCATAAACCGAACGCTGACCGCGAATGATCCTCAGTCTCCTTGTTCCTCTATAGATCCAGATCTAACTCCAACGTCGACGTCTTTCAGTAGTCCCGAATCAAGAAGGTCTTTCAAGAATTCTTACGTGCATAATTAAGGAATTAAATCATAGAATAAAAGAGAAAGATGAGATGACTTCTAACGTGGAGCAATTGACATTCATCGATCTCGATGCTCTTGAAAATACTTACTTAAGTATCTTTGAATCAAATACATATACGTTGATATCTACGGCGCCAGTAATATTCTAAGCTTATATAATCCCATGCATGGGGTCGACAAGCGAGGTGCCTGAATGGGTTTGTTTACTGGTGAGGCGCACGCAGGCGGGAAGCTGGTCAAGGTGCTTGCCAGTTGTTGCCCGTTGTTGGGGAAACCGACTAGCAGACTGCAGGACAACACAACACCCTGTGAGACAGCTCAACACGGAGCTGCAAGCCACGAACGAAAACATCAAAACAACATGGTCGCTTTTAAGATGGCCTGGCAGTTCCAGCCCTCTCCCTCTCCGACTCTCGGCCCTCAATCCACCCACCGACCACCGACGACAGATGACGACTCCGACGACAAATCTCATCGACCTATAATACACTTTGTCAATTACTTTGCAGTTTTACCCTGCCTCTCGACACCAAACGGCCTTTCTGCTTCATCTCAATCTTCTTTGTCGTGGCTTCTTGTTTTTGGGAATTCTAGACGAATAGCATCCCTTGATTCACATTTTTACAAAAAGAAAACCCACCCCTTTATGTTTTCAGTTACCACTACATCATCCTCGACCCTCGCCGCTACCATCACGTCTCCTGCGACGACACCCCATTTATTCACACCGTTCTGTTGGATCAGGATTCTGGACGGGATAATATCTATCGACAATGCAGTCTAGTGCTTCGTCGATTCAGGTGACGGGTACAGTCCTTAGTAACGGCTTGGGTGTCGTTAAGACTTAGCTAATTGTTTACTCCCTTACAGTCAGAGTACGACCGTTTACCATCCGTGAAGCTGCTCAAATGTGCGTTATCAGTATCCAAATCAATGTTTCTCAGTGACCGAGGAGCAAGCTAATGAAGATCCCAAATGTGCAGAACAAAAATAGATGACGGCCCAACATTTTTTGGGGATGGCAATCTTGCCGGTACCCCCAAACCATCCCTCATGAACAGAGGAATCAGAAGAGTTATCAAAGTCGTAGACGACCAGTTCCTGTGCGTATCGCCTTGAAGTTTCTCTGGATTGAAAATTTAACTTACCATCCTTTCGCAGAGTGTTCGACCCACCTGAAGAAAACCCAATCGCCCGGTTTGGCCAAAAGATCATTGGACCTCGTGGAAAGCAACAGAAGGATATGCGATTTGGTTTTGATCGGGTGTTTGACGAGAATGCTACTCAGGGAGAAGTGTATGAACAGACAACGAAGAACCTCTTGGATAGTGTCCTTGATGGATTCAACGCAACTGTTTTCGCTTACGGTGCTACTGGGTGCGGCAAGACACACACTATATCGTAAGTCAGATCACTTGAAGAACACGCAGGACTTTGGTGTGCTAATTTACTGGCTTGGCAGTGGAACAAAGCAGCAGCCGGGTATCATTTTCCTGACAATGGAAGAGCTCTTCCAGCGAATAGACGAGCTTAGGTCGGAAAAGTCAATCGAGCTGTCTCTCTCGTACCTGGAAATCTACAACGAAACAATTCGGGATCTCCTCGTGCCAGGGGGTAGCAAATTGGGCTTGAGTCTCCGAGAAGACTCCAATGCCTCAATATCGGTAGCTGGGCTATCAACACACCGACCAGGAAACGTACAGGAAGTTATGGACATGATTGTAATGGGGAACGAGAACAGGACGATGTCTCCGACAGAAGCCAACGCCACCTCTTCGAGATCTCACGCCGTTCTTCAGATTAATGTTGTACAGAAGAACAAGACCGCTGGGTTATCCGAAGACGTTTTCTCCGCGACGCTGTCCATCATCGATCTCGCCGGTAGCGAGAGGGCCAGTGTTACCAAGAATCGCGGGGATCGATTACTGGAAGGTGCAAACATCAATCGATCCCTGTTAGCCTTGGGTAACTGTATCAATGCTCTCTGCGACCCATCGAAGAAGAACCACATCCCTTATCGAGACTCAAAACTTACGAGATTGCTTAAATTCTCCCTTGGAGGCAACTGCAAGACTGTTATGATCGTCTGTGTCTCTCCATCGAGTCAACATTATGACGAAACCCATAACACTCTCAAATATGCAGACCGCGCCAAAAAAATCAAGACCAAAGTTTCGAGGAATATGATCAACGTTAATAGACACGTTAGCCAGTACGTTAAAGCCATTTACGACCTGCAACAAGAAGTTGCGGATTTGAAGAAACGTTTAGGCGACTCGGTGAAAGAAGCCATGGACAAAATCAAGAAGCAACAACAGTCGAGAGATCCTATCATGAAAGAGGGCGTCAGACGTATTCGGGCCGCGTACGATAGTAGTATTGAACTCAGGAAGCGGAAGTTGAATGATATGGGTGGCATTCGGCTAATGGACCGGAGGATTGCTACCATCAAGGCCTGGACATTCGCATTTAATAGCTACTTTTCAAACGGCTCGGTTGCAACCGAGAGTCTCGGTAACATCAGAGCCCAGGCTGAGGATGCAATCAAAGATCTCGAGGGGAAGAAGATGTGGTTGATGCAACGGTTGCAGGGAGAGCCCTGGGATAAAAGCATCGATACAGCTTTGAAGAGTGCCATTGATTCCCTTGCGAGGTTAGAAGGTGGTGCGAAGGAAGAAGATCTTGATATCCTCAATCGCGAGGCTGATTTGCAAAAAGCGATGGGTGAGAGGGATGTCATGGAAGTGCTTCTTCAAGATGAGCTCGATACCACTGCTGTCGAAAGCTTGACTAAAGCTCACTTCGAAGCAATTATGGAGCTCGAGAGGATCAGAGAGATGGAGCCAGAGAATGCGCTATCGGAGGCTCCTATGGCGCTCTTTAACCTTATCCAGTCTTGTACGATTGCGACGGGACATGTGATCACCCCCAACGGGCAGATTGCAGTTCCCGAGTACATTGCTTCGACACCGGGGAGGAAGCGTGTTAGCAGCAGCGGTTACGGATTTTCGTCGCCAGCCAAGCGGCCCAACTTTGCGCCAACCGTGACAGGACCAATATCGGAAGAATTGATCGTTCCCAAGTCGCCCGCCCGAGGCACACCTAAAAGAAAGGTACATACTCCTAGCAAGAAAAATGTTACATTCAAAAAGCGTGTTAGGTGGCGCGAAGACGTGGTCGATGTCGAGCAGAACGAAAACTCGTTGGTGAGAAAGTTCAAGAAACAGGAGTCTGAGCTGCAACAGCACATGTTGCAACAGAAACGGGGCCAGTCCCCTCCACCTCCTACTCTTTCAACTGATTCAGGAATCGGTGGAACAAACAAAGCAAAGAGGGCGAGCGTTCACGCCGCGGCTCCATCGCACGCGCACGTGGATGTTCATGTGGACAGCGACAGCGAATTGATGCCTCCTCCTCCAGCTCCTCCCATCCGAGCGTCATCATCGACTACTGGCGCGCCACCGGTCCGCAGCAGCCGAATGGCAATTGGTTTCCTATCTAAGGAAGCCGGAGAAGGAGGTACTAACTCGTCTTCATCATCGCCAGACATCAGCCGTTCAGGTGCTTTTGACAGCCTCCTCGCCGACTCCGAATCCACCGAGACCATCACTGGGCCCAACGGAGCCGGTCACCACTCTCCACTTCGAGAGACCAACATCGGAAACGCCATCAACCGTGCAGCCGGGGCAACCAGCCGAACCGCGTTTAGCAGCAACACCAGCTACACCGCCGGAGGATCGGTTGGTAGTACCTCCTCGCCGGTTACCAAGGGCCGTTCAGCAACAGTCAACAGCGTCGCCGCGGCGGCCCTCGCCGAGTCCAACGCGGATTCCTACTCCTCGTCAGACGAGCAACCCTCTACGTATCGGCCTCGATTCCAGCCTCCCAAGCTCACGGGAAGCGTTCACATCAAGTCTTCGCTTAAACGCAACTCAGTTGCACACTTTGGCCCAACAGGAGGAAGGGATAGTGACCCCGTCCGGGGGTCTGCCCGCGCCTCGGTCACGGCTTCTTTTGCCGCTCCGACAGCAAGCGTAAGAGCGAGAAGAAGAAGTCCGGTGAGAGTATCGTCACCTGAAGGCACCATCTTAAACCCCAAAAGTGGAAGCGGTGCTCGGCGAAGCATGAAGGATCCTCAAAGTCGTGTGTTGAGCCCTAGAAGCTCTGGCGTAGGTGTTCAGCGGTCAGCTAGCGGGGGCAGCAGGAGGCTCACAGTAAGTGGTGTGACCGGAGACCAGTTACTCAATGCTCTGCAGAGAGAGAAAGAGAACGTAGAGAACGGTGGAGTAAGCACTGCTGCCGTCGTCGGCATGGGCGCTCCACCCGTCCGATTGAAATAGAGATATTGAGTAGATATGTTTTTTTTTTGTACGCATTTGGGTCTTTTGTTTTTCTCGCATCGCACTTGCCGGGTAGCATTATTTTTTTTCTTTCCCTTTTTCCTCTCAAAATCTGGAGTTCCTTGTGGTGTACGGGTGGGGATTTGGACTTGTTGGTAATTCCAGAGAGCATTACTTGTAGGATAAAGTCTAAATGTTGGTTGTTTGTTTGTACGAATATTTCCTTTTGTTATACTAATTGAACTGTTTTTTCTTTTCAATTCAATTTGCTATATACATTGCTGTGGAGTTCAGAAACGATGCAATACTGTATTTTTACATTATTTTCCTACGCAGTTATCTTGGTATATATATCCTTACATTTACAAACATTGGTAATAGTAAGCGTTCAGGGTGGAACAAGTGTATGTTCGGGTGCAGACGGTAGGTCCCGTCCAGCCGATACCACCGCACTGTCCGTATAACGTTTGGCTACCGCCACTTGGTTGTGGCGTCGTGGTCGTTGTAGACTTTAGGGTTGTAACCGCTGTAGTTGTCGTCTTGATAGCTGTAGTGGTGACCGCAGTGGTAGTCGTCACTAAGGCCGTCGTAGTCACCGGTGTGGTCGCGCTGGTGGTAGTTTTCAGGGTTGTGGTGACCGGCGTGGTTGTCTACGCGGCGGTAGTGGATGAGTATGGAACAATGCTTCCGACGGTGAAGATGCCGATCCCGATTTTACGGGCCCAGGTGGATCCGTCGGCGTCCTTGATGTTGAGGGTCATATCGTCGATACCTTGCGTTGACGGTGCCTTGTACGAAGCCGTGGTTCCAGAGACGGTAATTGTACCCTTCTGCACGCTGGCGGTGAAGGTCGGGGAGTTGTAGCCTGACGCCCACTGGCTGAGAGAGATACTTGTGGTCGAACCCTGGGTTACAAAGACGTGCGGGTCCGCCATGAAGTTGAGGTAGCCGTCGAGGACGGTATAACCTGTACCGCTGGTTTCGCCGGGCCACCGGTCGGCGATACCGTCACCGTTTTTGTCCCAGTCGTTTGTGCGGGTTGTTGTGGGAAAGCTCTCGAGGCCGCCGCAGTCGGCTTCGTTGTCGATTAGACCTTTCTTTCCGCTTACGGAGCCGGTGTATCTGCATATGAGATTTATTAGAGGTGTCTTTATAGGATTGTAGGGGATTAGTTAAGTAAAACTTACGTGTAGGTGCCGCCATAGGTTTCTTTGATGATACGCTTGTCATGGTCGTCGAGGACAGGAGATTGTGCGCCTGAGTCGGACAAGACACGCTTGTAGGACTCTGTTGCGCGAAGGTTTTCGCTTACGACAGATGGGAAGAACCTATATATTGATAGTTAATTTTTATTCTTATATTCAGTTATTGATAACCAGTTCGACTATCGACTTGAGGTGGTCTGGGGACCAGACATCTAGTCCGAAGGCATTGCGACAATGCGGAGATTAATCGTGAAGTTAAACGGTGTTGCGATATCAGGATGCAACAAAGCTTGGCATTCGGAATGCAACAAGACGCAACACCAAATCTCAAATGCGGAACGAGATACCAACATTCCGAGTGTCCAATTGCCGCAGATTGGGTAATTTTACCAGAAGGCGATAAGAAGATAACGTGCGAACTTACGGTGAGGTGTAGAAAACCTGATGAGCTGGATCATAAGCTTTGGATAGATCTGCGAACAGGCACCGGCTTGTCCGGCCGATACGACCTGTGTCGACGTTTGGCTGAAAACACCAGGCATCTGGTTACCACTGCAGTAGTATGTCTGTGTGCCAGGGAAGTTATCGAACTAGAATTTTAAATTTTTTTAATCAGTTTCACTCATATTTCCTAAGGATATTACGAATAGGGAAAGAACGCCTGCGTTCGCCATTAATTCATAATTCAAGCTTGAAGCCGGGCGTCCCTTCTAGGTGTTTCCGACAAAGTTAACCTGGTGAGAACCACCATCCATAACACGGCCTCCGAAATTGTAGACGACATTATTACGTATATCCATGCGTCCAGCGAAATTGCCGTTGTTGTCCTTTTCGTTAGGTTAGTTGACATGGCTCAGGTCGTCTTGGAGAGAAGTATACAAGCCCACCAGCCATACTCCAACTTCGGCCTTCAGCGTGTGCGATCAAGTTTAGGTAGTAATTTGAAATTTCACCTCCAATGGATGCAGCATATCCGTGAGCGGTTTCGATGACAAAAGAAAGAAGCTAGTTCGGTATTAGCTTTAAACTTACCTGTGGGATAGTTTTGGTGACCGGCAACGTTCAATGGCTCGGAAATCATGTTGCGCATGAATGTGATGTTTCCTGCGTTAAGAGACGAATGACTCTCATCGACGGCCCAGCCCTAATTATACCGGTCTCGCCGTTAATAATTATAATTAAACCAAGGAAATATATGCTAGAATTAATTCTTACCATGGAGCATCGATCCATAATACAGTGATTGGAGCCTCCCAGACCCATGCCGTCAACCGTTTGGCCCGACACTTTACCAGGACGAATCCTCTTCTGGTTATTAGTACAATTTCCTAATAGGATCAGGGAAAGTCTGACATACCATATGTCTGACAATACTATCTCGAGCACCGGAGAGGCCCAATGGCCAACCTCTGATCGCAATACCCTTTTCTGGGGCGGTCTGGCCCGCGAGGGTGACGTAAGGGTCCGTAAGACTTAAACGGGAGGTAAGAGTGATCACACCTACTTTCACGATTAGCTGTGCGAAACTCACTGGGCAATTCGGAGCTTCCTCTCACCTCCAATATCGAAAATAATGTTTCTAGGTCCAGTTCTTCTTCGATCGCGTAATGGAGGGTTCCCTTAACCGCGGTTCCTGAATAATCCGCAAGACTCGTGATTTTGACGACTTTTCCACCTCGACCACCTCGTGCCCAGCGACTGCGTGTAGAATTGAAATTAATTTGACAAGAATAGCTGATTGAAACAAATTTGATCCTTACCCATAACCTTCGGCGTCTGGAAATTCTAATTGAGCAAGTCTAAACATGAAAGTTTTACCGGTAGTAATGACACCAGCGCTCGCCTTGGGATCAACGCGCCAGTAGTAAGTGTTCAGAGAGCTCAGGCCTATTTAACTTCATTAGAAGTTTATTAATAAAACGCAGAAACTAATGGGGGAGCATACCTGTGAAAGTATAGGTAAATCCAGTCTGAGCGGTGCTGACCTTGACCCAAGCGGAATCACTGTTCGTGGAAAGATAGATGTCATAACTGGCAGCACCGCCCTTAGGAGCTTGCCACTTGACCAAACCACCACCTTCGTAATGTTCATCGCCGTGTCCCGGAATCGGGTAACGAGCCTGGAGAGCGATGTTGCCAGTATCGATCTCCCAGGCATTTACGAAAGCACGCAAATCAGAGACACCTGATGTTGCAAGGGGAGTGTAAACGATTGTAACGGCCTGTGCGGCGGTGGCAGTGAAGGTAACGTATGACGATGCGGCTTCCCACAAGCTGTCCTTTCGGACCGATTGGGCCATACTCTGTGAAAAGGACTCTATTAGCGGATGGTCGAATTAAAAAGGCCCAAGAGGATGTTAAGATTTACAGATATCGCAGTTGCACCACTAACAATAACCTTGATACTCGCAACAGCGGTCAAAGCATCCCATCCATTGTGATATGTTAAAAGAGTGTGCGTTCCAGCAGCAAGTCCGGTAAGAGCCAGAGTGATTGGGACGGCAGCAGCGCCATCAGTAGACATACCCTCTCCGATGACACGTTCACCCAAGAAGGCTTGAGGTTTTGTTGAGACGATCTTGTACCTAGCCCCACGGAAAGTGGAGCTTGGGATTGTAATTTTAAAAGTGGTCCCGCTTGTGGTGAAAGATTGTGAGGTTACACCGGACATTGTCCATAGAGGGAATCCCCAGGGATCGTATGGTTCGTTCCCGACACCGAGGTCGTTTATTCTAAGTTTTACGGGGGTAGCTTGGGCCAGAAAAGCCGTGAAAGCGACGATAGCCCAAACCAATCGCATCATTTTTGGAGGGTTACAATAAACTGATGCTTGTGGATCGGAAACAGGATCAGATTATAGACGGGTGTAGTTTTGTGCTCTTTTATACATTATTTCGCATTTGAAATGCGAGAATGTTAGAATGCACTGAATCAAAGCTTGATGTTTCGCAAGATTCCGTTGATTCATGTCATCTACGGTACAGGTAGTAAACTAAATAATTTGGACTGCGGCAGCGGCGGAATCGGGTCGTCAGGATATAGCCCTGCCCTCGAGAATAAAAGAAAGGTGCGGAGACGAAACCGTCATGCCTAAGTTGCGAGACATGGGTAGCGGTACCGATCTCACAAAAGAGCAACGTGCTAAGCAATAATGTATTTTGTATTTTTTTCTTTTCTTTTTCTTCTTCCAGCAAGGCGCACCACAGTTTAATACGAGATGGAATCGTATCAATTGTGGAGTATGCATGGCCATGGCATGTTAACATTCTCGAAATGTGGTATTGGAGCTAGGCTATAGGGTGTCCGACCCTTGGCTCGCCTTCGGATGGTTGAACCATGGAACCAAGAACAAACCCCGGATTGAAGGGGAACAGCGCTGTTTTTGGCCCTCGTTAATTCAGGCTAATGGGACTTGCAGTGGATAATGTATGTTATTTCCTCTCTTGAAATTTGCGTATTGCTCTTTGTCAGCGACTTAGAGGCGAATTTTGAAGCTGTTCTGAACAGCCAAATATCTTATTATCACAGCTGCAATGGCCGCGGCTAAAACTGATCTAGATCTGAAATCTTATTTTGATATTAATGTTAATGATGTACAGCGCCGAAATTTCAACCGCTCCATATCCGCCAAGCTCAATTTCGTTCAAACTAAGAAGGATAGACAATCAGCATAGCAAACCATATTATATTACCCGTTTGGTGGATATGGATATCTCAGAGAGCGTTTATTAATGTTGTAGGGAAAGCATAGTAAGAACGGCCAAGGCTAGTTCAAGTTCTACTGGTGTACCTAATTACTCGATCCAGTCAGTTGCTAGCTAGCATTTAAACAATCGGGTTGCGCATACACGAATACATAATCTATTGTTTTCCGACTCTATACCGGCGCAGCACTGCGATTGGTTAATGCTCTATAGCTATTCACAATCTTCTACTTTTGGTTGATGGCTAAGAAATTGTGTAATTCAAGTAAAGATTCTGTGTATGGCCATGGGTGCTGGCTCAATTAGCAAATATATATGGTAATTATATCGAAAATCCCACAGTTTTGATAACTCTAGAATGCCACCATATCAATTGTCATTTATTTTAGTCAAGCTTCGGCGGAGTAAATCGAATAAATACAAGATGTCTTGCGGTCGTTCGTTGTTGTGGCTTTATTCGCAGCCACCGCCACACCAATCCAAACATCGAAATCCGTCCCACTCTGCAATGCATCATCTTGATATCGAGTTCTCCACTCCGCACATTTCACCACCAGTCCTCGATAATGTCGTCGCCGCCATCACCCTCCATAACCGGCTACCCTCTCCCCTCCCCCACCCTCCAATCCACCGACCAAACTCCCCTCCCACCAACCAGTCCTCTTCCCCACCGTCTCGGCGCACCCACCTCCATCCGCCTCCCGCTCGCCAACCTTTTCGCCTTCGCAGCCGTCTTTTTCACCACCGCTGCACGAACAGCACACAAAGCCTCCCTCCAATTCCGAGCCGAGAATGCGCACCGTCTACCGAAATCCCAGCGCGATTGGTACTTCTACCACCGTTCGAGAAACTACTATTCCTCGTCGAGCGCCGTGGTCGAGGGCTTCAAACGCGGGATCGGGATGTGTGGGTACGTGAGTGTGTTTTTACTCGTGGAGAACCAGGTGGACGTTGCGCGAGGGAGTGTGGATTTCGGGGCTACGGTATTGGCGGGGGCGGTTACCGGTGGGGTGTTTGGAACCGTTCGTACGTAACTTTACTTTTACTTGATTTTACCTTTCACTGATCGTTCATTTTACATGAGTTGTAATCTGTTCTGGTTAGGGGGTTGATCACTCTAGTTTAAATTGTAGAGGTGAGACGGCTGATGATTTGGAATTCGATAGGACGACTACCGTTCTCGACAACGGCGTTGACGGTGAAAAAGGGTTTGTGGTACGGATTCTTGTATGGGATTGTGCAGGATGTGACGCTGGCATTGCACGGGAATACCGTCTTTTGGATCGATCCTTTCGTCGGCAGGACCGGGGAGGTGATCAGACGACGGAGGAGCGGAGATGGCGATTCTGAGAGGAGTTTGCAGGACAGTGGGTGATGGTTCCGTTGGCCCAGACTCGGATATTTTTATCTGCTCATATTAGATTATGGCCAGAGTTTAATCCTCGATATGTAGCACGTACGGAGTTCGATTTATTACTCTCTACCGTGGCCTCGGCTGTTAGTTATACGGATATCGGTGTTAAATTCTTTACTACGTACGACATACGATCGCACATTGTTTCGATCTTGAGGATACGGAGAGCAGCGATAATGTGGATGAGCCGTGTCTAGACCAACCCGTCTGTTGGTTTCAATGGCGTCAATGCTAATATTTCTTCTGTATATACTATCTTGATGAGCAACATTTAAGCTCTCACTGTACAAACCACGCAGATACTGTACATACTCTGCCATTATACCGCAAGCATAGCATCTTTTACCGCCGTCTAATCCCCCCTCCAGCACCACCCTCCTTATCTCCCGTCATAACGACACTCTCCGTAACACCCAACTCCTCCAATTTCCTTTCCTCTTCTCGGACTTCCTCCCTAACATCCCACCACCTTCTCTCCGCCATCTCGAACGCCGCTGTGCGGATTTCTTTCACGCTGGTTGATTCGGCTACGCTGACGGGTTTGAATCTCAACTGTTCCACGATTTCGGCTTGGAATATTTCGGAAGTTCGGACAAAGTACTCTCGAAGGGTTTCGAAAGGTAGTGGTATTGATAAGGTTGATTCTGGTTCTGTGACTTCAGTGGGGACTAGGGATACGTCTGAGAATACGGATGCGGTTGGTGAAAGCGGTGACATTGGTGGTTCTGATTGTGAGCCTTTTCGGAGAGCCTGCAAGATACAAAATTATTATGTTACCGTTCGAAGAATAATGTGGACAGGGGGTATGGAATACCTTTGCTTTCCGTCCTTCTTCTTGCTTTCGTTTGATTTCCTCCATCTTGGCCTTCTTATCTTCATCCAACTCCTCGTCGTCTTCCTCGTCTTCCTCGTCCTCATCATCCATCTCGCTGTCGTCTTCCTCGTCTTCCTCGTCGTCATCCACATCCATTTCTTCTTCTCCACCGACTGCGCTCTCCCGCTTGAAGATCTGTATAACACCGTCCAGTTTGTCCAAGTTAACTTTATACATCTCGTCAAACGTCACCTCCTGATCGCCCTTCTCGACCGTACCCCCGTACATGAACAACCAATCTCCCTGCACCGCCAACGCGCAATTAAACCTCGCGGCTGGTAACGTCAACGAGGGTTCAACTTTTGCTAGCGGATTCTTATTCTCTTCCTCCTCAGGTTTATCCTCCGTAGCTAGTGCTATTTCGATCTCGGCATCTCGCTCAACACCCGCTTTGCTCTCCAGCAATGCCAGGTTTTTCAATAACTCGAGTTCATCTTGTTTCCCTCTATCTCGTCTACCGCCGCCGCCTCCACCATCAATATCCTTCTTTACAACCTTTTTCACTTTCCGCATCTTGACCTCCCAGAATCTGTTCTGCACGACAGCGTAGACCCACATATCCTCGAAAAATTTTGATTCGATCTGTTCGTCCGAATCTTCGACGTCGTAGACCCCACCGAACATGACACCCCGGCCTCTATGATGTGCCATGGTGATACCGACCCGGGTGGTCGGCATATTTCCCGGCTTCTTCCGTTTTTCCCAGCGAGAGAGTTTTGGCTCGGAGTGGTTGATGCGGAGTAACCAGGAATCAGCGTGGTAGTGGGGTAAATCTTTGATCTTGGGGCCCATGTTTTTCTTCTTGTGGGATTGTTGTTGTCCGGAGTTTGTTGAGGAGTTTTTCACTCGACTGTAGCCGCCGAAGAGGACGGCGCCGTGTTCGTGGGGGAGGAAGGAGAAGGAGGAGCGTGCGGCGGGGTATGCGAGGTAAGATGCTGGAGGGGGCACGGTAGTCCAGGTGTGGGTGTTTGTGTCGAAGATGTAGAGGTCGTTTAGGTATTTTGTGGTGATGTTAGAGGTGGCTTGGAAGCCGCCGAAGAGGATGATGAAGTTCTATTTTACTCTGATCGTTAGGATATATTTGATTACTGTGGTGGCATTGATGGGGGTTATACCTTCCAGTAGGTCATGCGGTGGCCGCTGCGACCTGTACGTTATCCAGAGATCGATTAGTATACCATTTACTTGGGTAGTGTGGGATTGGTATGCGGTCCTACCACTCGGCGAGTTTTTGGCTTCAATCTTCATCCATTCTTTGGTCGTGCAGTCGAGTTTCCAGAAATCGGCATAGTGGTAGAAGATCCCCTGTTTGGGACTGCTGAACTCCCCACCGAAGAGCCATAACTCAGGTTTACCCTGCCCGCCCATGGTCATGGCGGCACCGGAGCGGGGCATCGGTGCATTCGGAGAAGCGTAGGAACGCCATTCGTTGCGCTACGCTTTGAGAAAAGAACAAAGTTGGCTATTTAGTATAATTGTCGACGCGCTAAATCTGGAAGCAATACCTCTGTGTGATAGACGTATAAGTCGTTGTAGAATTTGGCTATAGGTGGAACGCCGACCCAGATCTCGCCGCCGAAGAGGAAAAGTTCCTTGGAGTTGGTGGGGTGCGGCATGAGGAGGGAATTGGCGCGCACGGGAGGCGGGTCGCAGACGGTTTCCTGGATTGCCATGTGCAATGCTTGCTAGTGTATCCATCATCGTTAATACTAATACTTGCGCGATTTGAATGACGGATCCGGAGAGAGATGCCTTTTGCTTGTACTCTTCGAGGATGGCGTCGATGTCCTGGTCGTCCGAGTCGGAGTCTTCATTGGGGCGTTTCTTTGCAATCTTCTTATCCTTCTTGGCGGATTTCTTGGACGTCTTCGCAGCGGCGCGGGCCTTTTTCTCGGCGGCCTTTGCCTTTTTGTCTTTGGCCATGATGTAGTTGATATTCGATGATGTCGTGACGTTGAAGCCGGGGATATTTCAATTTCGATGTTGTTGTTGTGGGGTATATTGGACTAAAACAACCCCGGTAGCCCGGTGCTCACGGGAGTGGCTTCCGGGTGAGCACCCCTGAGTCCGTCCGGGGCCCGTGATGGACAAGGCCGACTCCGGGGGAGAGTTGAAGCGGGGCAGCGGCGGACCGGTGCAATTTTTTGCCTGCAAGAAAGCCAGCTACCAATTAGCGAATTGGCGCACATAATAATGTAAAATATAAAATAATAATAATACTTAAATAATAAAATAAAGTAAAAGTGTAAAGAAAAGGGTAAGNCCCCCCCCCCCCCGCTGACGTACTTTTTATAAAACTCTCTCAGCCGTTTTTACGACTTTGAAACTTCTTTGTCCGTTCCTGTTCGACTGCACTTCGGTTTAGCTGGTTCTGTCGCATAAGACGCAGACAAAGCCTTGCATCGTCATCACATTATACTACTGCCGCCGTTCCCGGATATATCGAACGCTGCTTTCTCTTTTCACTCGTCTTCCATTATTTTACTTTATTTTCCTAGACTTGTCGTTTTTTAATTTTTTAATTTTAATTTATTTTATTTTTTAATGTGTGGCCGTCGGAAGCTCCTTCTTAGAACGTAGCGGTGACATAGCTTAGAATAGAACACTCCGATCCTCAACGTCATTCCAAAGTATATTATTCCCACCCCTTCTTCATCCCTCCCTTCGTACATCCTTCCCTTTCAGCTTCCACGCACGCCATCCTATCTCCAGAAACTGCCATCTTCCAGTATCCATTCGGATCTCCTTTCTAACCGTTCTACTCGTCCTCTTCTCTGTCGCAGTGTTAGGCTCCTACACTTCGTGGACCTCCAGCATGTTTGGCGGCCACGGTCCTCACATCCCTCACGTCACCGGCCGCCGTCGCGGATCCACCACCTCCAGTACGATATCCTCTCAGCTCTTCCATCCCTCACTCTTACAAGTCGCTAACCGTTATCGCAGGCCGAAAGTCAGACGAGAGCGAACATCCGGATCCAACCGGCGAAGATGATACCACCGTTGTCGACGAGGGCGAGAAGAGCAGTGAGTGTCCTACAAAATTCCATCTCATACACCAAAGTTCCGGAAGCTGTCTTCTAACTACTCCACATCCTGCTGTTGCTGGGAATGCCCTTCTTTATCACAGTGCTGCTCTCTATAATATCGCAGTTGAAACCCGGTGCCGATTTGAGCAGGATAACTCTCCCAACATTCATTCTCGAACCCAGGTCCATGCTCGAGAGAATCACAAAGTCCGTACCACAAACCCGGTCCATTCGTAGGGAGTCTCAAAGCTAATATACCAAATCTAGTTTCATGCAACACCCCGAAACACTCCTCCCGATGACCACAATAGACGATCCGGTCGAAAGATTCGTCTCCGTCGTCAAGTTCTACCTCAGCGGATGGCACCTCAAACCGCCGTATGCAGCTCTCTACCCTCTCCCAGAGACTCCGGAAACCAGAGCTGATACTTAGTTTTTTTGATCAGAGGCGTCAAGAAACCACTTAACCCCATACTCGGCGAGCAATTCGCATGCTACTGGGAGCTCCCCGACAAAACAAAAGCCTATTACATATCCGAACAGACCTCTCACCACCCACCGAAGTCTAGCTACTTTTACATGGCACCGTACCACCACATCCGGATAGATGGAACGCTGAAACCGCGATCGAGGTTTCTAGGAAACTCGGCAGCCAGTATGATGGAGGGCGTTAGTCTGTTAACTTTGATGAACAAGGGCAAGCCAGGAGTCGGCGAGAAGTAGTATGTTCATATCCCTCTATCCCGAGACCAGGTTGCATCTATCGGTGGCTGATGAAAGTCGAATAGCATCCTAAACCAACCAAACATTTACGTCCGCGGTATTCTCTTCGGCACCATGAAATACGAGCTGGGCGATTACATCTACATCAAATGTCCCGAAAACAACCTCGTCGCCGAAATCGAATTCAGAGTTAAAGGATTCTTCACGGGCACCTACAATGCTATCCACGGCACCGTAAAGAACGACAAGACCGGAGAAAAGCTATACGAGATTTCCGGCAAATGGAACGAAGACATGTATATCAAGGATGAACTGGTACAAATTCTCCTTTCCTTTCGATCGATGGTCAGAGCTAACAACAACTATAGACAGGACGATCTTCGTTGCTCTTCGATGCCACGAACGCCAAGCCCTCGTTACCCCTCGTCCGACCGATATCAGAGCAAAGCGACAAGGAGTCCCAAAGGTTGTGGGCACCTACGATCCGAGCACTCCTTAAGAAGGACCAAGACGCAGCAACGGATGAGAAGATCAAAGTCGAGGAGAAGCAGCGGTCGGATACGAGGAAACGAGAGTCCGACGATATAGAATGGGTGCCACAGCTGTTCAAGCCGACAACTGAGTACGGCCTGGACTACATCATCCACTCTAATGTGTACGTTTTTCGCACACTTTCTCTCAACACGTTCATTTTGGATGCTGACAGGAGTGACGTAGTGACGGAACGGACCCGGCGACCCTCGAAAAACAGATATTAGCCATCGCACCGATATTACCGGGCAGCCACTCGCAAGCCAAGTTTGCTATCCCGCCGCATCAGAACCTACCGACGGAACCGACTAATATTACGGAACCGGATACGGATAAAGGATCTGCCTCGACATGAGTTTGTTCTCAACGAGGGCCTGTGCAACAACAAACAGCAAACTTACGGGGTCCGCCTCATTTCGGTCGAGGCCTCGGTGGTGGGACAACCTGGTCTATATTTAGCATCCTGGGGACGGCAAGGCTGTGAAGTAGACAGATTATGGACTTTTAAACTTTTTTCGGACTTTCTGGGAGCCTTATTTTCGCCGGCTTCACATACTTTTTTAGCGACGAGAGTCGAGATACCACGGGACATCTTATTTTTGGCGCACATGCTACCATCTCGAGAAGGGTGAATAGCTTTGACGGGAAGATAAGCTTATTACCGTTCCGGCTTGGTGTTTCGTTTCTCACATCTCTCTATCTTTTCTTCCGCGCCCCGGATACATTCGGATCCGTCGACCAAGCTCCGGGTTGAGGACTCGGGCATCGGTAGATATATTCGTTCCGAGCAGGTGGGGAACACGTATTACTTTTCCTTTCTCGCTTTTTTCCCGCGACATTACACCGGCGGACCGTTCCGGTAGTTTCTTATGGCACGACCCTGAAATACTTCCGTGGTCCCCGGGTGTTCGACCCCTGGTTCCCGAGCTCGATCGTTTGGATATCGGTAGACTGGCTGGACGTTCGCTTTACTTTATTTTCCTTCATTTTCTGATATATTGTACACCGGAACTGCGAGTCGACTACGATTGTTGTTTTTGTTTGTATTCCTTTTCTTCTTTTCTCTCTTTCTTTCTATCCTTCCGTTGATCGATTGTACAGCATAGAATATCTTCGTAGCATTTATATTTTGCCTAGCTTGCGATACCGCCTGAAAAACTAAAAAAAAAGGTGTACCAGCTCCGCCGACTAGCTGTAGCGGTCTTTCTCCCTCTTCCTCTTTTTTCGTCTCTGTTTTTGAATTCTCCTTGTTTCTGTTTCCTAGGATGGCTCGAAAAATATATTCAAAAAACAATAAGTAGAAAGGGCGGGAGAGCTACATGAAAGTGGCCAGGCTAATTGCTAATACCATTCAACTGTATAGCGAGGATTCTTATGGTTTTTTGAGGAGTTCGTGTTAGCGATCGATTATTTGTATGATGATACCTTCAACGGTTGAAAATTCCCAATTTAATCTGCAATACGCAAATATACAGTTACAAAACCTCGTAACCCAACAGATATAAATTCTACAGTCTATATATCATCCAGTCAAGGCGGCCTATCCGCCATCTCACTATCACCATCACCCGCAGTACCCTCTACCGTCCGTCTAAACGTATACACCTCCCTCAACGTTTCGCGAATAAGCACCCTCTCGCGAATAATATCCTCCGCAACTCTAACCGGCCACTCGGCATCATCCCACCGTCGTAACATTTCCAATATCTGCGGTTTATAACCGGCCTTTTTCACGCCGCCGGCGTCGTAGTAGTCGTCGAATACGCCCTGAGTGACGACCGAGCGGACGAAGACCCAGAGACTTTCGTGGCCCGGGGCGGTGTTATGGCTGTATTTGAGGATTATGAGGAGTTGGTTGTAGCGTTCGGCTAGGAGGTCCGGTTTGGGCCGGGTTGCTAAGTGGGATAAATTCGCCGCTGAAGATGGCGTAGGAGTATTCGATGAAGGAGGGGATATAGATTGCTGAGGAGAAGTATTTGAAGTGTTAAGCAGTGATAGGTACTGTCTACACTCCAACCCCCACAACCAAGCGATGAACGACCAGCCGCTGATATCGCTCGGATGCTTGATACACCAGCTTATCAGATCCTCGTGGTCGAACGCTACCGTTTGCGAAGTAACCAGCCACCGTGCGTGCGTCCACGCGTAGTAGTTTTTCGGGTGTATCTCTGCCGCTCTTAGCAGCGTGGATACTTCGTTTCGTGCCCATTTACGCCATAACTTTGAGGGGGAGGAAGATGCGGTACCGGGTCTCGAAGAGGTGGTGCCGGGTCTCGAAGAGGCGGATTGAGAAGGTGGGTATTTTAATGCCGAGTAGGTGGTTATCAGCCATCGACGGTGAGCCCATAGATGTGGGGACTTGGTGTGCCGGTGGAGCGGGGAGGTGAGAAAGGATGTGAGGAAGGTGTATTCTGTCTGGGGGGTTAAGGGGAGGGTTTGGCCTCTATTGGGACCCTGGGGGGTCGGTGCCTGCGGGGGGAAAAGGGAGAGGAGGAGACGTTTGCGGGTGTTTATTGCGGTTATGTGTTCTGGATCGTGGAGGATGAGGATTGTGGAGGTTGAGATGAGGGTTTGGATTGTTGGTATGCTTGGGAGTGAAGAGGAAGTGGAGGTGGATATCGAGAGGAGAGTGGTGAAAAAGAGGGGACGGGCGTGGCGGAAGGCTTTCCAGAGGATGGATTTGGGGATGCCAACTGCTGTTGCGTCGGTATGGATTTGAGTGTCCGGGACGGGGTAGAAGGGGAGGAGTTCTATTTGACTGTTTATTTCATATTTATCCGTATATTCAGTTATCTATTCGTTGATGTTTGTAATATAGGATGATAGAGTAGAAAGTTAATATAAACAGAATGGGAGAAAGCTTACACGATGTCATGCTGGTTCCTCTGGAAGAATTCTGTGATCCGTTCGTAGACATCTCGCGAGACGTCGCCGGCTTCTCTGGCCGCCGCCATTATTGAAATGCCAAATCAGAGCGTCTATCCAGCAGTTTTCCTCTTAGCCATACGCTCGATTTCTTTCAAGATGTTGTACTTTGAGAGTTGTCAAATGTTTTCCGAAATACGTTGCTATGCTGTCGATATTGTTTATTGGTAATTATTATTGCGTTTATTTGCGTTGCGGGAGTTGTCGTACTTATACTGCCTGTCGTAGTCTCGAGTCCCCTCGATGGTTACACACCGTTTTATCAAAGCTGCATGCACGTTCGAATTCGAAATCTTTCATTCCGGTCGAGACGAATCTAAAATCCACCTCAGTGTCATGCCAGCCGCACATGTCGCAAGTCAAAAAAGAGCACTCAAATCGTCCGTTGCAAGATCGAACGCTCAAAGCTTGATCATGGGTCCATCTGCAGCAGCTGCAGCTAATCTGCATGGCATGTTGTCCGACTTAAGCTTCGAATCCGGGTATCTTGTCCCGGAAAAACCGAGGGAATGAACTGAAAAAACTTTCGAATTTAAAAAGAGGTTGTCGAGGAATGCAGCTGCAGCCGGGGTGAGCTCAAGGATGCTCCTGTATACCTCGACATCAATTCAAAAGCTTGTCGAGCAGAAGTCTGGTCGGGCTAGTACGGCCGATATGTGACCTGACAGCTTGGACTTTGGTCTAACCCGGAATCGTCCAAACTTCCGCAGATGAATCCTGGTCGTTATAGCCCTCAGCAATATTAGCGTGTGCGCCGTTTATCCGACATGTCATGATCATGCACATCATTCGTTTTTATTCTATGGATACAGTTGAATATACAGATTTACAGTTCTACATCCGCACGAATGCCGAAAAGAAAAGAAAAAATATATCTTGAAGATAACACTTTTCTGTCCTTTCGCACATCATTAAACCCAACCTAAACGCCATTATCATGCAAGAAGCCTTCCTCTCAATCTATATCTCCGCCAACCACTTCTCGAAATACACACAATTCGCCGCATTAATCGGTCCATTCTCATTACACAGATCAAAAACCGGACACCTCCCGCAAGGTGCCTCCGTAAACCCCTGCTTCACCGACCCTTCAACCTTCCGGATAGCCTTATACGCTGTCCCTCCAATCACCCTCTCCAACTTGCCATCATACATCAGCACATCCAGCAGTGCCTTAATATCCACCTCCGACAACTCCACCTCCGTCAAATTACTATTCCTAACCCACTGCGTGATATCCGACAGCGTAGGATACCCCGTATAACCTGCCTCGAATGGCAGAATCGTATTCCCCTGTCCCGGTTTCTGTTTCGGAAAACTGCGCGAGGCCACGAACCGTTCAACGGCAACGAGGAGAGCGTTGATGAAATCGGCGTCCAGTTCCGCGTCCGTGAACCAGGGCCCGCCCGTGACTTCGATCGTAGGCGTCAGATCCGACAACATGTAGATCTTCCTCGTCGGGTGTTTGACCGATTTGATCGCTTTGATGTATCGTTGCTGTTCGAGCGTTTTCAAGCATCGCTGGAGAACCGTCGGGTGCAGGTTCGTGCGCGTCTTGAGCGTTTTCGTCCAGATTCCTTCGCGCGCCGAGGATTCGATGTGCTGGTAGACCAGTGCCTCGTCGGAGGTGAGTGTGCGGGTTCTACAGTTGAGGTATTAGATTAGTACGTGGCCATCCACAGTCGATTGAGCTTGTCCGGTGTATCTTTACCTGTCGACGGCATCTTTGGTGACAAAACGGTAGACAAAGGCATCCCCTTGCTTTAGCGTTTTGAGGTACCCGCGTCCGAGAAGCTCATTGATCGTGTCGAGGAGAATCTGGGGATCCCGTTTCGGTATGTGCGCGAGAATCTCGTTCGATGTGTAGAGTTTCTGGTGGTTTGGGATGCAGGCGTCGTAGACCGTCCTTGCGGTGGCCTGGAGGTCCGTCATTTTGAGTAACTTTGACCGAAAAAATGGAATGGAATGGCCCTGCTATCGATTAGGGAAGTTCTTGGGGTCTAGTAGATGTGGTGGCATCTAGATCGATGGGTGATTGCGACGGGGTGACGCTGGAGGACGAGAAAGTTGGTCTTTTCAACTTGGAGTCATTGAAGTTTGAAGACCAAATATATTTTTAAGCCGCCTAATGTGACAACACAGGCTACACAGCTACAAAGTCACACACAAACCTCTTGAGACTAGATACTATACTATACGATATTACTTAGTAGTCCATTAAACATGCCAAAACGCCAATTCGCTATGCTAAATGTATCCCGACATTCCCATATAGTCCTAACGCCCGATTCAAATATCCTGTCTACAGACAGTCATGACCACACCCGCTTGGGCACTGCTTCATCTGCGACCCCAAATACCACTCTCGAAGACAGTCGTCGTGACCTCCATGACAGCAACCCTAGAATCCGTAATTGTCAGAACATGTAATTATTTGCATCCTATATCTCGAACATACCTGGCACATCGACCACCTCCCTCTCACGATCCGATGGCAAACCATGCACCCGTCCGCCATCCGCCTACAGCTCTCGCAATAAAGACTACCTTTGTAACTCGCCCCTCCCGTCTCTCCTTCACCCTCGAACCCAGTAGCAGCTAATCCAACCCCACCGCCACCGCTCATCATCGGTGCGTTGCAGTTCCCGCAGCTAAGATGAATAAATGTATTCGTAAGCGCTTGCGAACGCACATTTTCCACCGTTGTAGCTTTGATTACTTCCGCCGCCGGCACGTAGAGCTTAAACCGGTGAAGTAGTTCTGCAGGCGAACACCGGTCCATTAGCCATCACCATAATCATCAATAAGAGTACCGTACTATTCTTACCAACGTATCCTTCAATCCAATCCCTCATCCTCCGTTCGTCAAACTCCACAAGATCGCCGAACAACAACGCCAAGGTGGCACACATCTGAACCTCCCCTCTATCACTATAATAATCCGTCAGAACCGTCAGAAAATTCTGCAGGTTCCAAGGTAGATCTTTCATCCTGCCGTAACCGGACCCCTTTAGTTTGACGGTCGGGTGGTAATCCTTCATCATATCCTGTATCTCGCGGCCCAAGGCCTCCGCAACGCCATGTTGGTGTTGGTGTTTCAAGTTATGCGAAGACAGGTTCCGCGCCGCAGGGTTTAACGAATTCGACGGCTGGTGCTGCCCGTTTTGAAGATTGTGGCCGTGGTGATGATTATGATGGTGGTGTTCGTCATCGTCATCATCGTCGCTCACCTCTCTGTGGAAGGGGTGTGAGGAGCTAAACCGGGGCCGATTGCCAAAGCTATTCGTCGAGTCGTCGTACGAACTTGATGTTTGCTCGCTCGTCAGACCGATTGAGTACTGGCGTCCTCGAAAGCCCAAAGTCGCTCTATCACGATCCTTATCGAACGATGACGAGGTTGCAACATCAGGTGCTTCCAGATCGCTAACACCTCCTTTGGTGCCATTCCCGTTAAACGTGGTTTCCGGAGAGGAGCTGAAGATTTCTGACCGCAGAGGTGTGATTTTATCATCACTTTCTTGTTGGTCCGCAGGTTTCAAACTGAATTCCTTATCTTCGTCGATAGCTGGGGGGCTCTCGACCACAGACACCCGGCGAGAAGCCATATTAAGGATTTCGCCACCATCCGTGGATGCTGTGGAAGAAGAAACTGAGGTTCCAAAGGCCTTCGGTGGTAATGAGAGATGTTCATCGATATTCCCCGGTGGGTTCTGAGGGCCCTTTGGTGTTGGCGTGAGGACAGGTTGAAGCTGGGGTGTATCGGCCACAGGCTTAGCAAGCGGCGTAGCACCAGCAGAGCCGTTGGAACTTTTCCTATCCGTTCCGGAGACTCCTAGCGCCCGCTTCGCAAACAGCCCTGAGTCCGGATGGAGTTTCGAGGCAGTCATCTCTGCTTCTTTATTCAGTCGTTCCTCTTCTTGCTCTCGAGCTTCCAATTCCCAACCCTGGATGAGATCCAACATCTTCCAAGTCTGAGCCGTTCGGTACTGACCAATCATCCATGAGATATTTGCATTTATCTGACACGCCTCGGAGAGAGTCATTCCATCCGAAAGTGTGGTGATGTAGTGATTGGCCATTTCTTTCAACGGCTCAGAACTGAACATTGGCAATCCAACGTCGACAACAGCTTGCTGCGGAATATACTTCCCGCTCAGACTGTCTATGCCGCTTTGTTGGACACCAGCTTTCGGAGGACCCCTTCCTGCAGCCAAACTGACCGATGCCTTCTTACGACCCCCGGTCATGATCTCGTCGTCCATTTCGAACCTGACATTCCGGTCTCTCTTAGCAGGCGGAGGAGGACGCTGGCCCATAACCGCCAGGAAGCTATTGTCAGGCGCCCATGCAACCGCTGAGTGATTTAAAGAATTGATCGGATGGACGGCGTACAGCAAATCGTGCTGTACAAACATCTGATCCTTCGAGCACGACCAAAGCGTATTCTCATCCTTCCACAGCAGTCCAGAGGTGGCATTCGTATGTTCGTCGAACGCATACTTTCCAATAAACGGACGTTTGATATCCCAGACCGTGATCCTATTCTCGTGGCTCATCGCGCAGGTCGCTATCTCTCGAGTTGAAATGCCGCGCGGTCGCCAGGTAGCTCTGCCGATCGCCGCCATGGTGCTGATGGTATGAACGGGTCGTTTGTTCTGGGAATCTCCGTCTCCAAAATCCCAGACTTTGACCGTTTTGTCTCTCCCGCCGCTCGCGACATATTTCCCGTCCGGGTGCCAATCGATTGAGAAGGCCGGGCCGTTATGCGCACTAATCTTCTTAAGATACGTATTCGTCGCTCCACCCATCCTCCATTCCCATTTCTACGCAACGTTAGTCGGTGACCAACTTGATAGCCTAAAAAAAAGAAATACGTCAAGGACCCACCTGAATCGTGCCGTTGTCGAACGCTGCGGCGAAATGCACCGCATTAACAGCATTAAACTGCACGTCTCGAACGGCATCACTCTTCCCCCACAAAGTCATCGTGCTCTTCCTCTGCCTCAAATCCCAAATCTTCATCTGCCCATCCTGACTCCCGCTTATCAAAATCTTCCCATTCCCAGGGTTGAACGCAATCTTATGAACCGATCTCTGATGCTCGTGCATCACCATATCCAATTTCCCTCCTCGGTTCAAATCGTAGATGCATATATTACCGTTGGTGTTAGCCGTGGCGATGACATCCTTGGAGAAATTACAGCCCCATTTGACATCGCTGTTGGCTACAATCTTGTTGGAGGCGTTTCCAGCGCGCAAGTCCAGCCGTTCGGTGATTTCGCCTTGAAACGTCACCCGCAGAACCTTGAGAACCTCGCGACCCGCAACCACAACTAGGTCCTGATCCGGTGAGGCACTTAGAGATTGTATCGGGACTTGTAAATCGTAGCGAGCCGTTCGAGAGCCATGGTAGGAACTTGTAGATGACAAAATTATGTTAGCATGGGTGTGTGCTTCAGCCATAACGATTCTAGGAAAACATGGAAAAATAAAATGATGTGGCAGAGATATTATGTCTCGGGTTTATAGTCCGAAAATATATGCCGAAACTGCGAGAGACAAAAGTATACCTAATATTCGACGCCGATGGTGTCAGATTACCAGGTGGACCTGCCGACGTCGATGGCCGACTGGTAACCCCTCCTCCGATGAAGCGTTGAATAGCTGCTGTCGCCTTACTCGTCCCCCTGGACAGAGCCTGCTGGGTGCCAAATGTATCCATCATGCCAGGTTATAGCTCCCCCGGGAAGGAAGGGGGTGGTTGGTTGCTTCAGTCGCTAAAGGTGTGTACTATCGCCGAGAAGATATCAGTGAAACCCGGACGTGTCCCACAGTCGACAGCGATTCAACATGTTGAAAACGTCGCGTGTATTTAGTAATCGTTCTCGGTGCTCGTCGAGTTACTTTTCTCGTATTCTTTTTTGCACAGCGGGTCGCGAATGCCTTACCGATACGAATGCAAGGTTGGTTGGGTTGGTTGGCAGTACCGCCGCCGCCGTTTCGCTGCAGCTGCAGGGCTTCGTGAGAGGTATCTGATCTGAACATCTAATCTTATCTCGTGGAACCACACTCCACAACGTCGACAACACATATTAACGACATTCACAAAGTTTACGCGGGATATCTTTCTCTTTTTTTTGGCCATGTAAAAATCTTCGTCGTTATATTCTCAACAGTAAGCTAGGTGTCTTGGAAGCCTCCGACCTTCTGCTGACGGTAAATTCAACCGAAGTACATGATTTTTCTGATCAGTGCAACCTCAAAGGAATGTGTTCAGTACATGTAAGCAACCCCGTATCGATCCGCGCGTATATAAAAGACTCCAAAAAACAAGCAGATAAGGGAAACAGAAAAAAAGGATATTGAGACAGCCACCCCGCTAAGCGTTAATGAATGGTAGCAAGCAGAGTCTATAAAATCAATCGACAACAAATAAAAACAAAAGAACGGTGTGTATTAACCCAAACTCTGCACTCGATGGGTCTTGGACGAAGTCATATGTTAAGGCTATATTGGTCTATAGATTGACTCAGACAGAGCTCTCAGGGGTCGAGATTCGATTGCAAATTTAAGCAGAATAGGCCTTTAGATAGGGTCGGTTCGGTCGCAACCGAGACATTCCCAAATGCCTTTTTCCACCCTCTTATATTGCGTTCCTCCGCAAGTTAAACAAGTCCGGGTTGTGGTGTAGATTGGGCCATCAAAGATCTCAACGACCTTCGAATTGGCTTGAGCTTTAATATTTCCATTAAATTAGCTTACAATTTGTCACGACTGTCCAATTTGGAACTTGTAACTACCTTGATCCTTCTTGATGCACATTTTCGCTTTAGAGGAACTTATGTATTGAACAAATTTGGGTAGATGCGGAGTCCTTTCGAGTAATTGATATTGTTAGGGATAAGATTCAGGCGATGTAGTATTTTGAACAGCACGGTGCGAAGGTAAGATATCTGTTAGGAAGTGATCTTGGAACAGAAGAATATATATTGAAGAGAGCTTGAAGTTCGAACTATGTTATCGTGGTAATTTGCGATGATAGTGAAGAAGGAAATTTGATCTCCAAAGTCGACGAAACGGCCTCCTTATATACACATTCCCGCCTCCCGAAGTGTCCATCTCTCACACAGAGAACGTGTCTGAATTCTCGTCTCATTTCAAGTCTATGCAAGGTCTCTCCGGCGTATACCCGTCTAATTACCAAAATCATACCCTCTCGTATCTTCCCGTCACTAAACCACAAATTGCACAGATGAAATGAAAAGTTGGAAATTAATAACTATGTCTACATTCATTGGGAACGGGGCGCAGGATCACAAGAACCCGCCACGCAAGGGATACCCTAGACCCTGATGGCCAACCGTACCATTGGGCGACAAGGGAACAAGGTCAAGTAGGAATATCCCAACTGCTCGACACGATTGAACTCAAGAACTCGCAAATCAAAAAACTGGAAAACACCGATGTGATGAACAACGGCGAAACGGTAGGTGCCGCCCATCGACGAAAGAGGATAGGTACCTCGGGCTCCGCGCGCGGCAGCAGTTAAGTTGCCTTGCCTCTCGCACTCACCAAGATTTTTGCGCGAGAATTGTAAAATATTATTGGCCAGCGCATGAGTGTCGAACCATATCCTTCGTAGTGAAGCAAGGCGTCAACGCCAGCCTTGCTCCCGGTTTCCGACTTACCCGACCGAATATGTACCCACTACCCTGCATACATAGCGTGGGAACCGCGATCCTAGGTATGTTAGTACCTGATTATCTACTCTCTTAATATGATATCATAAACATTGCAATGTCACTTGGGTGACCACGTGCCAGTCTTCCCCGGTCGAACCAGAGGTTCTGGTTTTCGAGCTTTTCCTCGATAAAATATACCTTGTGTCGAACGATTAAGTTGCGAAGCTCGCAAAAATTCTGATATAAGTTACAGCATTTTTTACCCCATGAATGCGCCATCAACTCGCAACTTAGTTTAGTGTTGATATTAAGCTTGAAAACCCCGAAAAATTATATCCTAACCCGCCGAAACATCCACAAGCCACAAAAAATTCATACAATACCTATTGTTCTAAGAAAATATACGGACAAAGTGAGAAAAACGTGGGTGGGTCCAGACAAGGCCGCGAGGTACAGCACCACTAGCCGTGTCATATGTCGTCCCGTCGTTGTAGCAAACAAGTTTCAGCTGCGTCCACCGCGCACACAACAGCTCTTTCGACCCACTCCTCTACACCCCATACAATAGCGCGGCCTTTGCCACATGCATGACTTCAGAAGAGACAGAACAGAGCCCCGAAATAACTACATTGAGCTGGTCTAACTAGAAGGCCCCACTATGAGACAAGATGAATTTTTTTTTGGTTACATGGTTCTTATTCGGCGTGACCGCTTATCGCTTCCTCGCCGTCGTTTAGGTCAGGAAATTAAACCAACTACCTAAGAAAATAACAAAAGCAGTCGAATTTGAATTGATCCAGACAGACTCAAAGGCATTGTTTCCCAACATCATAAATCCGGTTTTGGTTAAAGCTATTGCCACCGATCTCTGTGCCAGAACAATTAAAGGAAATGCTCGGCTGCGCTACCCAATGGTCCATAAAGAAGCTGCCAAACATCCGCGCAAAGCTAGTCATTTTAAACCAAATGTAGCGAAAGTTCTACCCAAAGTGTTCTAGAACCAACCCGACCACCTATATGTATGGATACGAGCCGTGACCTCCCAGAACTATGACACTTCCCGCGGCCGCTCGTACCGCGCGTTCAGAGAGAGGGCAATCCATGGCAGTTCCACTAAACGGTCGAGAACGGTATATTCCTTGCCTGAGTCGGAGACGTGCTGCAGGGAAGCTGCATGCGGTGTGCGCCTGAGAACCTACAACAAGCGAATGACCTCGAATCCTCGAAACTCAGAAATTAACACACGACGAAAGAACCAACTCATACAAATGTTTTCTTTGCGTGGAGGAATCACAAAATAAAATATGACATATAGAAAAAAACAAGGAATCCATAATGAAGTATCTATCAGGCATCATAAACCAGTTACTAATCGAGTCCGCCTCGTATCATGCAAACTTAGTATAGGGGGTGGTACTGTACTTCCAACGTTACGTGTGGTGTCGGTATCGGCGGTCTGCGCATACGCCTTTACCTTGCCTCCTCCTGGTAGATGTATACCATTGATGCTACAAAGTGGTTCCGCGGTAAGAACAATGCAGTATACGTATACCAGCATTCGTGATCCCCAACAGGGAGAAAAGAAACCCCAGGCATAGCCGAAAGAAAAGAAAGGAAATAGAAGACAATATTTTCTGTAGTCACATCTCTGCAAGATAGAGGCACAGAGAGGGCTGCCTTAAGGCCTTGTTGCTTTCGGGGAAAGAATAATATTCCCAAAACCACAAACAGAGTACTGCAGTACGTAGCACATTACACATTTGAAATTTGATTAATGGCAGGCTGACAAACGTGCAAAACAAACCGAAATTTGACAGAGTTTAGATCCTTGAAAAGAGGTTTTCTATGCTCAGGGGTACCTTTAGTTAGCCAACTAGTGTTTTTGCAATCTCTGCGGGGTGGCGGCACAGCGCCTGCGCAGGCTGCTTTTCGCATATATGCAGGGATCAGAACTCTCCAGGCGAACAACCATCCTCATAACACCTCGAGTCGACTTGAAGTCACCTCAGCGCAAACTAGGGCATGAGACGAAGGTACCGTACCTTAATTCTTTATTATCAAGCTTGAAAGGTATAATCAGGTTACTTCTAGCCAGGTCGAGGCAATTATTAACGATGAATTATGACATATTATTAAGACACCACTATTATTAGCGGCGCCCCTCTCCCAACTTCAACTATGCCATATCGCATGAATGCCAGCCTGCAACCCCCTTCAAAATATGATTAGTCGACCATAATTTTGAACGTATTCCTGCACCCTGCTTCTCCCAAGACTTGCCATAATTCAGGCTATTCCAATTGTAGTAAGCGCAGGTAAACACGATGACCATATCGGCCCGACAGTCTGGGTGGTCAACATCATAGCTCAAAACCTGTTCAGCTCCATGACATCGCTTGAATTCTGCTATACCATCGGCTAGAGTGTTCCGGAGCCTCAACTAAAAAAATTATATATATATATATATAAAAGGTATCGCAACGGCGACCTAGCAGCAGGCAGTTTTTTTATTCGACGGGAGTATATTCCGGGCTGATAAGATGGTTTCTCTAACCGGTCGACGCCGTAACGAGGCTATACTTTGCCTTTCTTTCTTTGATCTTGAATTAATTGATTCCGTTCAGGATATTTTTTCTCAGTTACGGCCAGTCGGGATGACACGTTGTATAGACCACCCCGTTCTCATAATATCATACACAGGATAACATAATCTCCGAGAATGAATCATAAAATATGATAAGAGATTTATTTTTCTTCTCCTTTCTTTCAGTTCCTTGTAACTTATCCCAAGTATCTCAACTTGTCTTTGCTTCGCCTTCCAACCATCCCTTCAATCAATTGATCAACCTAGGTCCATCGATTGATATCATATGCCACAAGCCCCACTCCCTCCTCCCTCCTCCCAACGGCAATGATACATCGAAAAAGGAAGGACTGGGAGAGAAAATCGCATTGAAAATCGCCTTATTCTGAGTTTCTCTCGCCTCCTCCTCCCCTCATCAAATCTCAAGTTTGCTGCTCCTCCCCTCCCTCTGCTCCCTCAGCTTTCCCAGGACTCGTACTCCTCTGCCTCCTACCCGACGTAGTCCCTCTACCTCCCCTTCCCCGTCCGCTGGCACCGTTGGCCGCAGCCCCGCCGGCACTACCGTGTGGTCTGACAAAGGCCCAGTCCGCACTGACCGTCTGATCGAGCAGTTTTGCCCCATTGATACCCTCGATCGCGCTCTCAGCCTCCTTTCGGGTCGAGTACTCTGCCAACGCGTAGCCCTTGACGTAACCTGTTCTCCGGTCGAGGTTCAGATGTAGGTTCTGGACCTCACCGTACTCGGCAAAGAGGTCGCTGAGGTCTTCCTCACCGGCTTCTTCGTGGACGTTTGTGACTAGGACGATCCAGCCTTCGACGGAGCGGACTGGGGTCGGGTTTTTCACTGTTGCTGTGGGGCTCGCTGTCGTGTCGGCGGCCGACATTTCGACATCCACGTCGGCCATGCTGGGTGGGTGGGTGATTGGATGATGATTCCCTCGAAAGTCGTGATGTGTATCAGAAATATTAAGAGATGCGTATTATGACGACAAGGACGATGCACTAATCAGGTGTTCCGTGTTTTCGTTTTGCTTGTTCCCTGTCTTTTAATGCGATGGTGGAGGGGAGGTGATATATCTATCTCGTGACGAGTCGTGACGATGGTCGTGCGCGTCGATGGAAGGTCGTCTGTTAACAAAAGAGATAGATCAAGGATATCTATCTTCAGCCGCAGCCCGTGTGCTTTCGATATGCCAGGGGTGCGTATGCTGCGTGGGATGTGTGGTTGGAAGTGTCGATAACCAGATCGATGAGAGGAATGTCGCGCCAAGTGAAAAGCCGTGGGAGGTTGAAAGGAGAGAAAAAGCTGATCCTGGAAAAGGTCCGAGACAACACAAAACTCTGGTAACACAGCAAAGGTGGGGGAACCTCTTCATTGCATTGCATTGACCGGCGGGCTTCCGAATAGCCTGTATACCTGTAAACATGTATCAAAGTGTACATAGTGGAGCAATGCGAGATTTATCGATGTATTTCTATTTATGTCGTCATTCTCTCACAGTAGGTCAATCTACTTGTTAAGTACAGCTACCTTGTATGTATACTTCTCAGCGAGCAGCTCAGGAGTATGCATACGTCGTAGCATATAATAGCGTATATATGAAATTACATCCAAACTAGCCACAGGTACTAGCTATTCCAGATAACACTTCCGTACATTCCAAGTACTCAGTCGATCGGGTACTCTCACCGTTTCGTTCTCGCTAAGTAGCTAAGCAACCAAGCGGCTCCGGAAACCAACCGGCCGTCGTTGCCTTGAAGCAAAACATGCATTTGTATCGATTGCAAGAATAGAAAGATTGCCCGTCGCTCGGTATGTGCTTAAGTACTTAAGGATGTACCTCGAAATACTTCGCTGGAAAAGTGCAAGTCACAAACAAGCATACTTTAGCTATGCGAGGGGTGTAGCTTATTTTAACATCATGTCTTTCTAATTTAGCCACAGTGCGCCCATCCTGCCGGCGCATCATATTACGGTAAGAGAGCCTTTCCAATTTAGTAGACATTAAGTATCAACTTAACATCTTTACTATAGAAGCAGCTGTATCTTTTCGACAAAGATCAATATCAATAAATCAAATATCAATAAAAATGGAAAATATGTGTGTTCTATCGTCGCGCTGATTTCAATGATACCGAACAATAGACAATATATAAAAAACCCTTGAGAAGTTCCCTTTGAAAAAAATAAGAAACAAAATAAAATAGATTTTGCATGAATATGATCAGCCGCGAAATAAGCCTGAGGAATAACAGAAACAACATCGAGGGCCCAGATAGGATACGCACGGAGATCGGGAAGGGTGACAAGAATAAAGGGTATACTAATATATCAAAGGGAAAAAGAATAAATAAAAATATGAAATATAACAGAATACCATGCATGCATCCCCCGTTCATATCGTCGTCGTCCTTCTCAATCGTCACTTCATTAGACTTTTTCATGACCAAACCCCCCATTTTTTGTTCCGCCTCATAAAGGAAAGCTCGCGAATAAAAAGAAAAGGCAGGGGAAAAATATTCGAGAAATGCAAAGGAGCAAGAAGAAAATTTCATTGCATCCATCAATGGAGAGAGAAAAGGTGTTTAAGTTACAGCGAATAGACCTTTACTTTGGAAATTGATGCAGCATACGAATTGAAGACTACCCCGAGTTTGATGAATGCCCTTAGTCCGTAGAAAAGGCGACCTGTCAGGTATGATATAATATACCCGGAAGAAACGAAACGAAAGAACAAACAATAATATAGAAGAAATCCTAAAATTCCAAGTTTCCTAGCCCAATATTTCCACATATACCTTTGCTTGTCCCGCCCGCTACTTACTCAAACATAAAATAGAAAAAAAAAGAAGCCCATGAGATATACCCCCACACTAGACAAAAACCAAAAGGAACCACATTAATAGACAAAAAACAGAAAACCCAGCTTGATTAAAAGAGAGAAGGAGACGGGAAGATGGATAGAGAGAGAGAGAACACGAGAAGACCGATATGCCAAGCGCCCGTTTGAATCGAAAGAGAGAGGAATAAAAGAATATCCAGACTGAGAAAAGAAAGCCGATGGGGAAAAGCTCCAGGGCCGCATTGAAGTTTGCGAACGAAAGAGAAAGTCTGAAGTGATGAAACGCTAATTGGGGAGCACAGGTTTCGGTACAAGTGAGCAAATTTAGAAGAGATAGGATCAAGACCAAGAGCATAGTAGGGAAAAGAAAAATCAACCGCTAACTATGCCGATATCGCAAAGTATGATGGTGATGGCGACGAGTCGTTCCGGTGTAGAGGTGAAAAGTGTGCCATTATCGATAGATGATGATGGTGATGGTGGTAGTGGTGGTGGTATTTGTCGAGGAAAGGGAGAATTCGATGAAGAGAGTCTCGTGAAAATGTCATATCGTAACCGTCAAAAGAAACTTTTTTTGATATCATAAATCCATAGGTTTTTTTGCCTCGAAAAAATTCGTAAATATTGCCGCGTTCCTTCCCAGCCGAAGATTGGCGTAGACGCGTTGGATGCGTCGTTTTGTTGTTTTGGGAAAGCGATCACATTTTCCCAGCGAATTTGTCTTTCGCGTAAGCCTCGCATGCCTATAATATGACATATTAGCCATCGGACTAAACCGTTTTCTGACGTGATAGTGATAATGCGATATACGATAGATGGTCACTATCGCCACATGATAGAGCCCCGCATTTTTTTGGTTTGTTTTTTGTGGGCTTTCGGTACATACCTTGGCAGGTTTCCCCAGTTTCTGTCCAATGACTTTCCACTTGTTTGCGTCGTATTCTTTGATCGCCGCTAGTAGTTGAGCGCTCTATACGGATATATTAGCCAATTTTGGATTCGTATATACCATCTGGGGTATTTCTTTGACATGATTTAATCCCGTACCTCTTCTTCACCAAACTCGGCCCAATGCATATCCTATAAGTACCGACGAGTTAGCACGACAATATTCTTCGCAAGCAGTATAAATTTCGCGCTGCTCAGGTTGAAAACCCCTACCTTATACCAATGTTTTTTCACGCTTCCTTCTGTTCTCGCGGGGAATGATTTCGCAATTTCGCTCCAAGTCGCACCGGCATCTCTCATCTGCTTCAAGAGCTGTTCTTCCTGTTGCGTCCAGGCAGTATTCGTTCTCGAGCGTTTCGGAGGCGAACCCGAAGGACCGGCTTCGGCAGCACCTCCTGCAGCATTTCCTGCGGCTTTGGACGACCCGGACGGTCTCGGACGTTTCTTCGGGTTCGATTGTGTCGGCGTTTTGGGAGCTGGCGCTTGTGGGGCCTGAGGTGCTGGCGGGGCAGCGTTTTGTGTTTGAGGTGTCGGTTGAGCTGGCTGGTGCTGTTGTAAGGCGTGAGGTGGTTGGTGAGGGGCGTGGGGCATAGGTTGTAAAGGTTGGTGTTGGTGATGCTGCTGCGGACCGACGCCT
This sequence comes from Orbilia quercus, assembly GCA_036971405.1. Classification (NCBI taxonomy): domain Eukaryota; kingdom Fungi; phylum Ascomycota; class Orbiliomycetes; order Orbiliales; family Orbiliaceae; genus Orbilia; species Orbilia quercus. The sequence goes on along the minus strand of JAJTUE010000009.1, from coordinate 941,193 downwards.
AACGGGGCGTGTTCGGATACGTGCCTGAGGCCTGAACCGTATGGCATCTGCGACGGATCTATCGTGCCGTGATGCAGATCCGAGTCGCCAGCCGAGTAAGCATCCCCACCGCCGTAGTGCTTCTGATCTGTAAAGTCGGGTTGAAAAAAGGAAGTCGATTCTTCTGGTGGTGGGGCTTTGATAGGCCGGGGTTGTTTCGGCATAGTAGTATCAGGCGGATATGGCCACTGTCGATTCCAGTCAGCACACATCTTGATGGCTGTATCTTTCTTTTGCTTTTCTTCCGTTCAGTAAATTTGCCCCTCGAAGCTAGAAAGGCGAAGGATATTATTTTAGATGTTTGAAGCCAAGAAATAAAAGCCGGAGAGAGAGAAAAGAGATTTGTGTTTTATACAACAGAGAGACGAGGGACTAACAAAAAAATTGAAAAGAAAAAAGATACAGAGAAGCGAACAGGAAGCTTTCGCGAACAGGAGCAGATAGGCCGCACTAGCCCAAGTGCTCTTTAGGTCGGGCGGCGAGACGGAGTGAGAGAAAGTCAATGGGAAAGCGTGGTAGCGATCCAGCGACACCCCATATTCCGCAAAGAAGCTAGCTCTTGGGGCAAAACGACGGAAAGATACCAGACAAGCACGCAAGATGATAGATGCGAAATAGATAGATGCGTATAGTGTATAGATGTATAGAAGGTGGCAGACGAATAAGGAGAAAAGGGGATTGTATCGAGGTGCGGTGCAGTGTCAGAGATGTCTCGACGTCTCCGTGTGATAACGTGGGAAGAAGAGGATCGGGGAGATCTGCTCGATGTTCCAGATGTTGTTGTCGCCCAACGCCTCCTGGGACGATACCGTTCGATCGGTCTCGGATATTTTTGCTTAGAAAGCGAACCCTTTTGCCTTGTGTAAAGGGTTTTTGCAAGGGAAGGAAACGACGCGCCACCCCGACGAAGTTCAGACTGGTGGCAGGCGGCGTTCGTGGTTGTGGGCGGTGGTGGTTGTTTGCCTTGTTGCAGTAGCGTCGCTAGGCGTGTGGGTGGGTTGGGACAGACCGAGCTTCAGCGGCGAGTGAACACACCGAAGAAGGAAGAGCGAGAAAGAAGCGAGCAGGATGGAAGGGAAGAACGGAGAAGGGAAGAACGGAGGGGAACAGGGGAGCTGGAGGGGGGAGGGGTGGGAAGGAATAGCCTTGAGGGGTTCGCCCGCGTCGATTCGGCCAGCAGATGGGTAGACTATCAATCGCTCTGCCAGAAGAAGAGGGCAGATGTAGTTGAGTATGTATAGTGTAGTGTAGTGTGTACGATGCGTGCGGTACGTATCCTATCCTATCCTGGGATAGCAGAGTATGCTAGGGTGGCAGCAGCAGACGGGTGGTCCGGATGACAGAAAGAGGGCTGAAGGGAGACAAGAATGCAGCCTCGCACAAGGAGGAAAGGCCCGACTGCTTTGGGTATCAAGCTTGTCGCGGTGCTTCCGAGATGTTATAAAAGCATATAACAGAGATGTATTAAGCAAAGCTGAAATAATAAAAAACAAGTAAAACTATAGGAAATTAGGAAAATAGAAATTCGAAAATCAAAAATCAAAAAAAAAATTCTCCAATAAGTGTAACCGAACTGCGAAAAGTTTTCCCAAAAGAATTAATCGCCTAAGAGATGCGCTCGCAAAATTTTGTTTTGAATATTTTGTAACTTTTTTTCAGAGATCTACCATATCAGCGACGACGAGAGTCTCAGTAGACCAATAGAGTATCTTGTTGTACGGTGTATACGTAAACAAGACGCACAAACTTAAAGGCGCGGAACGGTGACAAATGTTAGAAGGAGAACAAGATGAGTGTATGTAAAGCTGCTCTGTCGAAAAACGGCACTCGCTAGTAGAAAAAGTGGCGGTTCGATGAGAGATCTCGATGATATGGCTTGTGTCCCCGCGATATAAAGCGGAGATATAAAGCTGGTTTTTTTTTCTTCGGTTGCCTCTGTCAAAAGCGAGTGCGAAAACTGCAAATTAACGAGGATGATGACTGCCTGGGTATGGCTTGTGTCAAGCAAGTGCTGTCTCTGCCAGGTACCAAGCTCTGATTTGGCCGGATGCTGGTAAAACCAAGATTAAACAGCAAGTTTTCCGTAATAAGAAACGGATATAACTAGGCGAATATGAAGAGCACCTGCGGGTGTGATCGATGCAGAGACCGAAAAATAAAAATAAATAAAAAACCGAAGGTGCGGACTCGAGTGGACCGGCGGCGTTATTTCTCGACTGGTGATGCTCGAAAAGGCCGAGATTAGACCCCAAAACGAAATAAAATAAATAAAAAGCCAAACGCTCCAGCCTATAAGATCACACAATTGTTTTGATATTTTGGAAAGAGAGAATTGTTTGAAAAACCGGTTGGCTGGATTGGATAAGATAGCGAGTGGAAAGAAGAGGGAGGGAGAAATTCAGAAGTAACTAGGCCGCGCAGCAGGCGCTGGAAAGGAACCCGGACAATAAGTACCTCTTTGCCTTCTCGTGCTTCTTGTTTCGAGAGCGATGTTGGGCTGGGACCTTCTTGTCTTTGGGTCCTAGCTTGGGAATAGCGTCGGTCACAGCCTCTTCTTGCCGAATAAGCTGGGGCGGATCGTAAACAACATCCACTACACACAACTATTATTATGTATGCACCACCATCAGACATCCAAAGTTTACTTTAATACCAGTCGACGCATTGTTTTTCTTCGCTGAACGTCTGGGATGCGTCTGTTCTCTCGGCCAGGGCAAGCCCTGGAAAATGCTGATATAGAGAAGGGAAATAAATAAAGAGAATACGTAAATAAATACGGTGTAATATCCATCTGTGTCAAACCGTCTTTGTCGACAACCCCGACTCTGTGACCTCTTTTTTTTTTTTTTTTCACTCTGACCTCGTCTAATTAATTTTCTTATTTGCGCAGGAGGACTCCCAAGTAATGCCTTTGCATTTTCCCTGTTTCTTTGCGAACAAGTGCAAGCCACAAACGGGAAGTCCTCGCTCGATGGCAAAACAGGTCTCGGCCGCAGGGTTTTGCGAGTGAGGTTGCGACAAGAGTGGATTCGAAAATGCAAGCAAGGAATCAACTCTTCCAAGAAGCAAAAAACAGAGTGGCGGAACGTGCGGCTTATGGTGCCGAGCCAGCTTCCTTTAGCAAATACGCAGATGATCAAAGTAAAAATGATAACTTTCGTTATTTTCGATCGGGAAAGCCAGGCGAACTCCCATCGATATGTTTGCCGTATGACGACTTGACCTGCCTGCAAACCGGCTAGCTAGTCATCAATGCATTGATAGGCAAAGCTTCAGAGCAATTGCTGTGGGAAATGTCATGCAGGGGGGCAATTTGGCAGCCCGAAAAATTTCACAAGAAACGACTGATAAGGCCAAATCAGATGATCGCAAAAGGAAAAGCACCACTAACGAAATTTGGATCTAATTTTACAAAACAAAATAAACAAACTTACAACTTAGAACTTAGTGTTATTTTTCCTTTCTTTCGTGAATAGTCGATGTTGGTTATAGGCGGGTGTTTGCGCCTTTGCAGATGCAGCAACAGCAGCGACCTGGCCTGGTCGAACGGCTTTCGCCCAAAGTGGAGTCAGACGAACAAACAAAACTTCCCTCCGACTCAACTATCGTAGTTATCAGCCGACGGCAGGATTTCTGGATAAAAGATATCGGGATTGCAAAAATGGTGCTGGGCTGGGTTTTTTAATTTCGGTTCTGGGACCCAGCTAGCACGATAAGGTTTGGATCAAGCGAGAAGGGAGGCTGGCACCGCAATATCTGCCCTGCCTGCTCCGTAAAATGATACGTAGATGAGGTCTCGCACAAATTTATCTGTACGATAGGTACAAGAACCTATGAAGACAGAAATTTGTCGCCGTGGATGGCTGGAAGGTTGTTGGGGTCCCGTTTCGAATTTCTGGAACCTCGAGGAACCGGAACTTGCCCGCAGGTTGGGAGCAAATAGCAGTTTTGGCTAACCGAATGCAAGGAAAATCAATTGTTTGACAGATTTACGACGGCCGGCCGAAACTTTATAGAGATTGTCGTCGATAGCCGTTCAAAGGTCCCTTAACTCGAAGGCCGTGAGGCTAAGAGGCGAAGAGGCAGGTGGTGCATTAATAGCAGGCTAATATCCAGGCGGAGAGGTCTTCAGACAACTTGGAAGGCACGTGAAAGCACTTACATCCTCACTGCATGACGTCTTTCCGTGTGCTCCAGCTTGGTTCTTTTTGTTTTTGGTTCCGGGGCCCGGTCTAATGGCGAAGGAGTGGAGGAAGCCGTCGTGAGGATGGAAATTAATTAAGAGGAGGTACCACTTCAGTTCGACGTCGACGGAGCTTTACCTCGACATCACACAAGCTCTTTAAGCTTCCCGCCCAACCTTCCTGCCCAAAGCTCCTCGACAGCATTACAACCTGAGGCGAAGATGGCATACAGATTAAAAAAAGCGGGGCTGAGCTGAGGTGTGTCCCCTCCCCCTCGCAGCTCTCCTCTAGTTACTTCGTGCTAACAGCTGCTGCAGCTCCAAGCTCGATCCCAGCCAAAATCTCGTCCTTTGATCTCGACCATGGTGGCGTCGGTCCTCCCAGGGAGCATGCTGGTTATCAGCCAACCACACCTTTCCTTCCATTCCTTTAGTGGATGGTGGGGCCTCCAAGAAACCAGATCCATGTGCATCCCACCACGTTGGGCTCGTGATTGGCTGCACCCTGCACCCTGGCTACATTCCTTAGATTTCGTCTTCCTAGCGAAGAAGAAACACCAAGTGGTGTCCGCAATTTACTTGCTTTTCCACTATGTCTGTCAGATATGACATGAATTCGGTGTATCGATGCAATATACGCGATTCTCCAATCCGCGGTTGAATACCACCCGCCAAGTCTCGAATTCCAGACCAAATATTATCCGTCCAAAATTAACACACATCGTTTGTGTTGGCAAGACTGACCCAAAGATCTGGCCAGCTGGAGAATTATTTGAAGTTTGCATTTGGATGGCTGCTGTCGAGTTCGAAGCTAATGCGGACCCGAGAATCATGCATTGCTTGGGACCCTTGATTAGTGTGAGATGTCCCCACACGAATTCAATTCGATTCGACCTAATATAACGTTATCATGATGGTTGGTTACACAATCAATTGCTCGTGATTCTCTACATTACGATATCAGAGGTTGTGCTATCGATCGAATGGTTAAATTAGAATGGCAAGAGTCGACGGACGCACCACCGTCGGATATATTTCTCAATTTATGTTTCCTCTCTGCAAAGTCTAGGTATCCCATCTCGCTGTCCAGCGTTTCGGGATATGTGCATTTTCGCACTCTCTCTACCATTACAAACTTCTTGCCACCCGGCCACATGATAACTAGACCTTCAAGTCCCCTTACTGACTGCTCTTCGTCCCAACCTGCCCCTTCGCATCCCTCGATGCCGTTGCCGGGTCAACAGTCTTCAACGGTCGATACACCGGATCCCACATCTGTGGTTTCACCCATGCCTCCAGTTTCTCGTCATCGTCGAGGGGAATCCCTTGACTAGCTGCCACTCCCTCCTCTACAGCCTTCTTGATAACCGCACAAGCAACCTTCAAGCTTATTCGTCTAACCTCCTCGACACCTGGGAGTAATCCCTGATCTGGGTCCTCCAGAGCCGGCGACTGCGCCGCCAGAGCGTGAACTGCAGATATAAGCATGCCGTCAGATAGCGTGCTCGCACGAGAAAGAACGCAGCCGAGTCCAATACCCGGGTAGACAACTGCATTGTTGCATTCAGCTGTGTGGTGTATCTGCCCGTTAGCCAAATCGCGTCTCATTGGTCGCTCGTTCAAATTAATGGAATAGAGAAGCTAATCTTAGAGTTTCCGGTAACATTTTTTCCCCACTTACCGACGACATATTTCTTTCCCTCAAAATCGACGGGTTCAAACGGCGACCCTGTGGCAATCAAAGCCTTTCCGCCGCTCCATTCGTATATATCCTTTGGTTGGGCCTCCACGAGCTTTGTAGGGTTGGAGAGAGGAAACACGATAGGTCTGTCCACGTGTTTCGTCATTTCTTTGATCGCATCTTCCGTGAAGGCGCCTTTATGGGTCGAAGTTCCAATCAGTACGTGTGGTTTCACTTTTCGGATAACCTCCACGAGAGACTTATGATCCAGATCTTCAAATTCCTCATCTGGTCGAGCATAAGGTTTTTGCCCGTTGGTAAGCTTGTCAGAGAGGGACGAAACCAGAATGCCGGGTTTGTCAACAAGCCTGCTCACCAATTCAGTTAGAACAGGACACTCCCCCCTAGCTTTCGCTTTTGACAGGACCAGATCGATGATAATGTAAACGCACCATATATTCTTCCCAGCCTCATCCTTATCAACCTTCCCGATCTCAATAATCGCGTCGCGAACCTGATCTGCGATTCCAGTCCCCGCACTGCCAGCTCCGTACACTAACATCCGAACATCCTTAATCTCCATCTTACATACCCATACAGCCGACATGATTGCCGCCAGAGTCACAGCTCCTGTGCCCTGTATGTCGTCGTTGAAGCAAGGCAGCTGTGGACGGTAGCTTTCGAGTAGTCGACGGGCGTTCGTTAGGCCAAAGTCTTCAAAGTGGAGAAATGCCTTTGGATAGTGCTTTTTCACGGCAGTCACAAATGATTCTACGAATTTGTCTTGCTAGATTGGTTAGCAAAGGTCTTTTGCTTTGTTATTCGCCGTCAGACTCACCATACCGTTCACCACGAACTCGATTCTTTCGGAGACCGAGATACAAGTCATCTTTGAGAAGATCTTCGTTCTGCAGAATATGAAGTCAGCACCGGGCCTCTACATCACAGTCGTCCTTTCACTCTAGCGTATCGTAATTAATTCATCAAAATTCAACTATATTACTTACATCTGTCCCACAATCCAAAACCACACCTAGTGTTCTATTAGGGTGAATCTATATATCAAGTTAGCGCAACCTACACCGCCCTTTAAATCTCCCAAACCAGCAGCTCTACTCACACCAGCACACAAAGTCATCAACGCCAACTTTGCCGTAGAGATCCCAATAGAGCCCACACCTTGATCACCAATTCCCAGTATCTAGTGAACAACTATTAACACCTATTTCCTCACTTATAAGTACGAATATCAAATTATAGGGCCATACCTCCTCACCATCAGTGACAACAATATAATCAATATCATCAGGGTGCGCCCACTGCCGCACAATTTCATCGACCAAATCCACATGCTCAACGCTCAGAAAGCACCCCTCAGGTCGTCTGAACAGGTGGGAGTATTGCTCGATCGCATCTCCTTCAGTCGGGGTGTAGATTACGCTGAACATTTCCTTAAGGTGGTCGGAGAGTAGCTAGAATTCGACAACGTTTAGTTATTCTTTGAACCTTGGAGTCACTTTGTCCTATAAACCAGAAGCTCGACACGAAGCTGTAACTTACCCGATAAAACAGCACCTCATTCTGATCTCTCAAGCTCTGAAGAAATTGATTCTTCGCAATAGGTAGTTCATACGATTGATACTGTTCGTACGCACGTTTCGTTTGTTCGTCTATTCATTCCACCCATCAAAAAAAATCTCTTACAAAACCGGTTTCCCGATTAGAATCAATCAAACAATCATCATTCCTTACCTAAAGAATGCACAGCAGAAGGTAACAACCCGTGAAGCTTAAACGCCCGTCTCTCATCTCTTGTAAATGCGCTTCCCTTGTTGAAACGAGGACTGTTCAACAAAGCTCTGCCTTCAAGAGCACATTCTAGCTCGTCGGAGACGGGAATGGGAGATTTTGAACGATCGATCGGGTCGCTATAGATACTAATCGAAGAAGATTAGATTGCTTGTTCTGCATATATAGGGTCGTATAACTTCTTTGAATATACCGCATACCTCTGGTTGACGCGAAGACTATTACCTGTCGCCATTGTTTCACTAGAGACTGGCGGAATACTTGATTTGTTGTACTTTGCACGCTCAAGTGTGTTGTTTTGGGTTGCACGTTGCAAAGGATCGTCGAAGATCCGGAGCAGATCTGATCTGGAAATGGTTAACGGAGCTGGTGACGGAACAACAGCCACGAACTACGCTGGGTTTTTATTCTTTCCGATTTCACCCTTAAATTCGCCTATTTTCGTTAAAAAATGGGTTCTGTTGGAAATTTCTAGAGTTACCTTCTCGTTGTACCTTGCAAGCTTTTTTGTTGCATGTGTTTGTACATGCAATCGTAGACGCATGACCGCACAATTGCAGAGTGGAGAATTTCTGACGTCAGAGTGGAAAGTTACGTCTGATAACGTGGGGTGCGGAGTTTGATCTAGAACGCCACGGTATCATGTCGAGCAGCTGGTTTATGATAGGAAAATTAACTTTATGATGCATGATGGTGTATAATATTTGATCTCAGCGTAGCATACCGTAAAATTATACAAGCTAAAAACTTAAAAATTGAAGACAGCTGCACATGTATATTGTCAATTCTGGAAGTTATATCTGCACCTGGAAGTTGCTTTATACAGTAAAATCTCGAAACTGGTAGTTGCTTATAAAGTCTATAAACTAGAACTATCATTGCGGGAAGCTCCTATATTCCGAGATATAGGTATCTTAGCTTAGACCCGTCTTCGCAGCTGGTGCTAATACTTAAGTAAGATCTCACTGTTTCATTTATATGTAACTACATCCGGACAGTTGGTTCGATACAGGCTTATCGATTATCTCAGTCGAAAATGGATTGAGCAAAATCAATCTGAAACCCAGCTGCACAAGCTTTCACCAAGCAATAAATAGATAATACACAAACTCGCGAATCCGTGAATATTTGAATCAGTTAATTTCATAAACAACATACGTTTTACTACAACATTACCCGAGCAATCAGTTTCATAGATGTGAGACGAATCTAAATATCCAACAAACCGAACATCCCAGCCGATATGCATCAGATATATTCGTTCCCCAAAGCAAACAACACTCACGACTACCAAATTAAAACTTCGGACGCAAAACCAGGGGGTATCGGCTCGGAGAAGCCCAGACCGTCCCATATTGATATAAATGAAATCTATTCTCAGATTCAAGGTGCGACCCGGCAAGGAAGTACATGGTACCTATTGATAGCTCAAAAGTTTCTATTCTCGGAATTTCCGCGGATTCGAACCGAGGCTGACTTGTACCAAAGGAATGTTTCTTTCGCTACAGGATTAGAATATAGAGCTATCTCTCGCGGTTATACTCGATTGTTCTGCAAAAATATTAAGCAGCGGGACTTCCCATCCTGCTTATATGCATAAGCTGAAAAGATCGATTCCAAACACTTCGAAATTGTTATGTTATACATTACAAATATTATCTTTATTAAAAATCTTCTTTTGCAGCCCAAGCCACGGAACAGATATCGAGCCCTTCTATCCAGAATTTGAACGAACGGCTATAGATTTGAAAATATTTGGGATGAATTGAGCAGCTTGGTAAAGCCCTGCCAAAAGAAAAAAAGAAACCTCCCCTTGACGCTACTTTCAATTCGTATCCAGTACCAGAAACTTTTATCGACACCACGATTCAAAAGAATCTCATGCCGATATATATTCCCGAAAGCAGACTACCCCGGCTGCCTATCCCGAAGACAAACGATAGCTGATTGGTGTATGCATGCACATGCACATGCAGACGAATTTATCTCACCGTCTACACCTGTCGTCGGTATACAATATATAACCCAGCCCACACAGGAAAACCCATGTCGGCAAAATATGCAACAAAACCCAAAGGAAAGCAACCATAAATTCGTCGAGCTCAGGCTAAGCTGGCATGGGCGGGCTCTTGATCTCGCTGACGTAAGTTCAGCTGATTTACCTCGTGTAGTTTGCAATCCGAAAGTCGAATATCCGTAACCCTGTGATAGAAATCAACTTATCTATATGGCGGGGTGACGCACCGATACGACACGACTTGTTCTCGTAAAACCAGATGCCCGACACGACTGGCTGTGTGTATTCGGGAAAAGAGATAGAATAGAGCCAATATATGCAAGTCCTAGACGATTCTGGATATACGAGTTACTCGAATTCGCATTATCCGATCGCTAAGATCTTGCTGACGACGACAGTGGAGAACGAGAATTTGCAGAATAAGTACAACATCTAGAGTTCGGTCGGAGAATCGGATTGTCTAACTCTAAGCCCGAGCTCATTTGTACAGGATTTAGAAGGCAAGGAAGAGTTTTGGTGATATCTTGGATTCATGCATGGCTCAGATCAGAGGGCGTAGGTGATGATCCCGTTGTGGGTCAGAGGCGCCCGCATAGTAGGGCGTCCGATCCAAACTTCTACTCGGTCCAAAGAAACCGGGCTATCGAAACTCTGTTTCTTTTGTACCTGAGGAACCTATTCATAGGTCCTTTTGCATAGCCTACTTGAAGTTCGAGATAGGTTGCAGGAAAATTTTCGGTGGCATCGGAGAGAAGAGAACGGATAAACACTATATGACACGTCATCTGCGAAGTGAGGCCGAACATATTGATTTTACACAGAAGCAGTTGGAGTTTTATGAGTTCATCCATATTCTAGAAAAGGGATTTACCGAAAACTTAAAGGTGTGTCAAAAAAAGATAGACGAATTAATTCCATCATTTGATTTTTTGGATTGCAATCCGACTCCGGCACCGGTTCGGCGGAAGCACAGAGGTTTAAACTGCAGATAATAGTAGTACAAAATATTGAACAATAGAAGTGAAAAGTTAAATATAGGATTCAACATGAAGGAGCAAGAAGAACCGGGTCTCCACAAGCATGGCCTTGCATCATAACAGCAAGGCAGCTACGCTCGAATGTTTCGTTCGACACACCTCGATTGCCAAGCTGTACAGCCATGCGTGCTTTAGCATTTCGAACTCGTACATTCGATATATCTCCTTCATATTACGTTTGAAGTCCGCTGGATGCATCGCCTCGCGCCGCCGCCTTTTCCTTCTCAACGGAAGCCTCCCAGTTTTGCCCGTCGAACGGGATGATTTTGTACGATCCGAAAGTTGACTTATCAAGCCACCGAAGGTGGATCTATGATATCGATGTGTTGGAAGAAGGTACCACCCGGGCACGGCAGCCGATATTAGCCAAGAGCTTTAGTATTGCTGAAAACCTGCGAACTCTGGCCGAAGCTTACGACAGCTCCCGATGCTTGCGGATATAGAGAAACAAAACAAACAAAAAAACATCCTGAGATCCGAGCGGTGCCGAGGAACAGCTTGGTAGTTTGAGACTTACAGTGTATCCGTCAGGGTTGGAACGTGGAATGTGTAGTGGGGATGCTCCGCAATACTCGCAGAACCAATGCTTGGCGATTTTCTTATTAAACGTATACTCCTTGAGATGTTCTTTGCCTTCAAACTTTACGAGTCTTGAAGCCGGGATGCCGACCCCAATCACGCCTATTCTTGCAGTTTAGCAAAGAATACACAAGTGCTTACCTAAGGGTAACCCCAGGTATATCTGCAACTATTGAGATGGAAAGAATAAACGGGTATGTGGAAGCAAAGGGAGTATATATGAAATTGGGGATGTCACCTAGAGCGTAGCAAATTGAGCAATTGCATTCTTCGAAAATAAGGTCCCTCGGTGCCTCAAAGGCGATTTTGACGATGCCGCAATGACATTGCCCGTTGTGCACCACAATTTCGGTCTCATCCTCGTACGATGCAGGATCAACCGACATTATTGTCTATCTCTCTTTGAGTATAAGAGAGAAAAGGTGGCTTGCAAAAAAAGCTGATTAATGACTTGTGTAAGCGAAATAATATAGTTTCATTCGATGGGAACGGCGATATGAGCGATGAGACGGTTAGACGGCACGACATAATGCGTGGACATAATGGTGTTGCATTGGACGAGACAATTCAATCGAAAGCTTAAGGTTCCGTCGAGGACTGGAGGCTTGGCGGCTACGGACAAGCTATGAACAAGCTTCGACAGCGATTTGCAATTTCGGTCCTAAAGCAATCTTGGAATGCAGACGCCCTGCATTTTCCAAAGTTTCTTGGACTTGAAGAAACAGTGCGACCAGTCAATTTCGTTAGGGTTCATGTGGGGAACGTGAATCTTGAATTCGGTATTGACTCCCAGCTAGCAATAAGCGGCATTCTAGCTTGATATCTGGCAAGAGGCATGGCCTGAGAGGTGTTCCGCCAAGACAATATGTCTCGCGATTGCCGTTTTAAATGGTTTTGCAGTGGGGCTGCTTGCCGACCTATCGGGCAAAACGCCAAACAGAGTGCGCATCGCTGGGGATGAAACGCGCTTCAGGTAGCAGGAGGGGAACTAGGGGTCTTCCTTAAGTTTTCTAGGCTTGAACAAAAAATTTAAAAGAGCTTAAGAGAGAGCAAATACTGTTCGACCTCACGCCAGTTTCATGCTATACCCAAACTAGTGTCAAAACTTTTCTTTATTCCTTCTCTGTTCGATGGGCATCGATGAAGGGTCGTTTCTTAAACCCCATGCACTGGGCGAATTCAAACAGACAGATAATATCAAAACCAACATGTCAAATTAGATTTCTAATTTGCGAATTGAGCAGGATTTTGCGATCAAGTACGAGATTGATTGAGTTTACGAGCCGCACGAGTCGGTCAATGTCAGTTGATTCTCGAGCCATAATCCGAGCTATAATCCCGTTCGGCTTTCAAGAAGCCGTCCTTGGGCGTCTTCTTTCTGGGTTTTGCTGTTCTAGCAACGGAAACAGATTGGTTACCGATCTTGGCGCCCCATAGGGTTACGCAAGCTCATGCAACTCTCTAGATCCATCTGGGTGGGAATTAGCCGCTGAGGGCATCAGCAATCTTTCCAAAGCGGTCTTGTTTCCGTCTCTTTTTTTTTGTTTTCCGTGGGAAGAGATCATGAGTGGACGGGGAAACCAAAACATCGGGCTTGGATCGATCGGGCAACTGGAAGCAGAATACGCGATCGGGAGTAGCCTCGAAAGCCCATGCCTGAAGACGTAAGTGGCACTGCTGTGTCGGGTGTGATGCATCAGTATGGTTTGCCAATGGGCGAGAGGCACAGAACACAAGATTTGAGACCATTGAAGAGAAGGTAGGGAAAATATAAATAAATAAAGAGGCGAAATAAGAAATAAGCGATCGATAAAAATAAAATAAAAAGGTAGAAGGCTTGTCTGCATGCCGACGCAAGATGCGTCCGTATGAACAATCCAACAGAACAGGAAGGCTGTCAATGCGTTTCCGGGCGGTGCTATTGAGTTCTTTTCTATTCTGAATGGGAAGAAAAAAAAGCCATGAATATATATTGATATCTCGAACGAATAAGCAACGGATTCGATAATGTCCAACAACGACTCATTTTGGGACATCTGCCAGCGACACAGCCGCCGCACAATCTTGAAGAGGCAAGTGAGATTGTGGTCACGGTCCAATGATACAACAGGTTAAAAATTCTCCGGTATCCCGTTTCGCCAGCTTGGTTGGACGAGGATATTCGCTTGGGAAACAGGTTGGATATGCTCGATCCGGCAGCCCAGTTCGCCGCATCGTCGGCAGTGGGGTCACATCCAACCTGGCTCCTGACGACGTTTCTCGCTTCAGGAGCTCGATCTGGGGTCTTGGCTGCGCCGGGTGCGTTTGGGACCAACAGTCCCTTTGATTCCTCGAGAATGGCCCGCGGCAAGCCATGCTGGTAATCAGGACGAAGTGCATGTTCATCGTTCCGTTCTGTTGTTTTTCGGAATCGACGAGGGAAGTACCATCGAGAGCCTCCTGGCTGCTTCAAATCACTATCTGCGTCAGGCAGTGGGATGCAGTGTCGTAAACGTGTTTGGGCATTATTACATACTGCCGGTTTGCATCGACGTGCCTAGCATGTGCTTGGGCTTCCCGAGCTGACGGGATGCCAGGCCGGTGTTTCCTTTAGCGGTGCGCAGGACGGTAAGCTGGGTGTCATGAATCGTGCCCACCACCTGCCCACCACGCCTTTGGACGGATTGCCATCCGGCTATCGTTGTATGAGGCATCCAACTGAGGATGGTTTGGAAAGTACCGTGTACATGTGCAGGCAAGTACCGGTCGGGCCTTAGAGCGGGTGCTATTATTGTCTCCACGCTGGTGGGATGGGGCTCTCGTCAAAAGATGTAAAATGTTGGATGCCACCCCGGCAGCAAGCATAGGGACGCCCTTCTCAGGTCTGTTTCGGTTGCAATTGGCGGGCCTTTCGAAAGAGCGAATTGATTTCTCAGTGAGATCATAAAAAGCTGGATGGAGTCCACGTTCTTTTTATTTATTTTTCTATTTTTCTATTTTTCTATGTTGCATATTCCTAATCTGCTGAATTGGTAAACGGTCTTGAAGCCCTATTTTTGAAAGTATTTATCGGATTAGTTGACATACATATTCCTCATATCCATCGGGCAACAACAACAAAATATTAAACGTCCCTCACCCAACTATCCTGCACACTATAACCCTCAGGACTACGCAGAATAGTTAATAGATAGAATCTATTACATTTCGATTCCACAAAACGAGCATAAAAGAATTCCAAACATCCAAACAAAAACACAATCCAAACACACACAAGGAAGAAAGAAAGAAAGAAAAGACTCCGTAGTACAGCACTGGCACCGTTTCCGAACGTATCAGCTTGAGTCGGTTAACTTCTAAAACTCGAACCCGCCACAGGCCCAATCAGTTCTTCTCGCCCTTCGCTGGCTAATTCATGCAGCACAGCAACGCAGCCCTCAAACCGACCTTACGTTTACGCTGCTGCTGCTGCTGCCCCTTCCGCCCCGTACTGAGCATAGCGTCGTCGGTGGCTTCGGCTTAGTCGTGATTATTTGTTTCCTTCCTAACCCCCTTCTGTCAACTTTCCAAACCTGACCAAACTATTTTGGGCCGTTCTTACTCGAAAGAGCAAAGGAAACATCCCCCTAAACACACCAGCTCAAGCTAAGCTGCTGCACCTGAGAATATTCGATTCGAATCCGAGGCGTTGGAGTGTGCAACACCTTCGACTTCTGCTCCCTTTTTCTCTTTTCTCTCTTAGTCTCTCTTCTAGCTCCGGCGGTTTTAGTTTCTACAATTCTCCGCGGTTCTTAATTCTTCTTTGGCTTCGATTGTGTTAGCGGCTGATACATGGACTGGTCTTTAAGTATAGTCCATCGGCCCGTCTCTAATCCCAGTCTTTCTTCCTCTCCTCGTTACCAAATTCCCGATTTCCATTCCCGATTATAACAGAAGGAGCCTTTGCTAAGGTTCTGTGACGCTGGACTGTCCGCCTTCTCATCTTCACTTCCATTCTAGCCGGCCTAGTTGCAGTCAGAGCCTTTGATAGGTGTTCCACTGCTCTTTTTAAACGACTTTTTTTCTTCCTCCTTTTTACTTTATTCATATTAATTTACGACCAAACAGGCTGGACCTATTTTAATTTCTACTCTTCATTTTTATTTTTATTTTTTACTTCTTATTTTTATTTTTATTTTCAACTACGAGTAAAGGACGCCGTTCTTCGTTGTCCCTTTGCTTTTTAATTTATTCCTCATTTATCCCTTGCCGAAAAGCCCTCTCTCGTTCTCATACATATACTCTCCCCTTCCAACTTCTTATTACAAGGCTATATCATACGAACCTGAATCAAAGGATCTCTTACACAGCCTGCCGTTGCTTTCACTATCGTTTTAGGAAATTCTCAACGTGCTGCCTTGTACCTTTTTTTTCCATTTCAAATTCATTTAAATCTGTGCTTCCACCCGCGGACTATAAGAGACAACCGCCTTTCCGACACCGAACGCTCGCGATAATACGAATTTCCCCCTAGTCCAGCGGCACACATACGTACATTGTCTCTCGGCAAACTAAAAAGGTTTTTATAATTACTTAGTACTCTATCCGCTTCATACTAGATCGTTTATCTTGATCTATATAGTCGCTACACTGTTCTAGTCTTAGAATCATCCACACTTCTATCACTCTCTTTTTACTTTTATTTTATATATATTTATATCACTACAATGGAATACGAGCAGATGATCCCGGCTTCTCAAAAGGTATTCACTACTTCTTTATTTTCTATATACACTTCAGATAATTAACTTGTATTCGTTGAATAGGTTCATGCCACTGGCGGCGGCAAAGCCTGGTCCGAAGAAGAGGAGGCCTTCCTCCTCCAAAAGCGGGCTGAAAAGGTTGCCTACAAGAAGATTGCTCTCCAGCTCAGCAAGACTGAACTCGCCTGTCGTCTGCATTTCCATCAGCTCCAGCGTGGAAACAACCGTCGACGACGAAACCTGTCCATGTCTTCAAGCGAAAGCACTAGCTCTCTCTATGCTACCACTAGCTATCCAACATCCAACTATGGCGACATCATTCGAAGATCGGCCAGTCCGGGAGGTTCACCACCAGCACCTGAACTCCGATACAGAGAAAGAAGCACATTCTCTCCTAGTCACTCGAGGCACTCGAGCTGGACATCCTCGCCTAGCGGCTTCACCGCCAGACAGCTCGATAACCCATCCAACATTGACTACTCCAGACTCCACACTCTAGTTGACCATCACAAGCGCAACATGTGGGCAGCCGTCGCGGCTGACTACGGTGAGGGAGCTACTCCTGAATTCTTGGAATCCATCTGGAACAGACAGCAAGCCGTCCGACAAGAGTACGAGCGCAAGCAGCCAGCCGCTGGCACTCCACCAACCCCCATGGTCTCCCCACACGCCGAAGCCGCGCAAATCGCAACCGGCCGCGGTGCCTCCCCTGCTTTATCCCACCATCTCAACCAGCACTCACGCAAGGCAACCAGAGAAGGCTGTCGACCCTGGGAGCTCGAAACCCCAGTGGTCGGCCCCACATCTTCTCCAGAGAGAAAGAGGTACGAGCTCTTTGGACCGGAGCTGCACGGTAGCGGCAGCGGATATGCTCACCCTGCCGCTGTTGCCGCTGGAGTCGCAATTGCTGAGATGTCAAGATACTCCCCAGAGAGGAGCTTAAGCAACAGGCCGTCTTCTCACAGTTCGCACAGATCCATCTCTGTTGAAAGCATCATTACTCCTCCAGAAGTTGTCATGACCCGTGTCTAGACCCAGCTCGTTCTATTCTGGTAAGCCTGAAAAAAGCTGTCGGCGAAATCCCATACAGACATGCAAGTGGGTCCTCAAATGTGGGGGGATGCCTAGCCGGCGAAGAAGAAAAAAAAGCTAACGGTTCTGACTGCTGTGATGTACATAGGATTGCGAACTGTATTTTGCTTTTTGAAATTCATTTCTTTTTTGGGAAGGCTTCGGGTTTCTATTTTTCTTCTTTTCATTTCTCCGTAGCATGTTTTATACCCTTTCACTTCTAGAACACCTTGAAATGGAGTCGTCCGGTGTCCAAAGCAAGCGAAAAGTTCACTCTTTCTTTGTATTCCTTTACAATATTGGAAGGGATTTCCTTTTCTGCTTTCTTTCTTTTCTTCTCTCTTTCTCTATTACTAATGTTAATGTTCACGAGGCGTCTTATTATTATATCATCTTTATCATATCATTTACAGGTTACGGGATCGCTTCTTGCTCTTTTTTTTTTCCTTCTACAAAAATATCTCTCTGTACATTTTCTTATACTCGTTCGGTTTTCTTTTTTATACACATATATAGATCTACATATTGGGCGTTATATCATGCATATTGGGTTGCTTCTTTTTTAAATTTAATGTTCGGTGGGCAAAGTTCCTCTCATTCTATACTATTATTCGAGCCTTCCATCTCTGATAGGTGAACCATGTAACTATATCGAACACACAAGGAAGAACAAGACTTTCTTCCAATAAAAGTTCAGAATAAACGAGAATCCTCCCGTCTTCATCCTTGTGAATCAAGTCTATGAGTTCTGTTAAAGGTAGTCGATTAGGTACCAGCAATTTCAAAACACAGTCTAGCAGAAATAAACCTTGGAGAGAAAGAAACGGCCCAGGCTGCTGGAACTGTGGTAATGAGACACACCATAGGACCAACCTTGAAGCAGACTGGCTCGAGCGGGCAGCATGAACTCACTTCGTTTTCCTACGTAACACAAGAAACAGGTACGGATACAGCCATGTAAGCTACCTGATACCCAACTACCAAAGCGCTCAAACTAGGAATTCTATCTTATCTAATCTTCATTTCATTCCTTTCAAGACTAATACACAACAGTTTGTTTCCTCAACCGTTCTCATACGTCCAACTGCCAATGCATCGGACCCAACATTCATAATAGTTTCCCACCAGCGGGTAATACATTTTCCTCTCAGCCCCTCAGTTCTGATATCTTTAACTGGTCAGTGTGGTTTACCATGATGGCGGTGAGTTCTAAAATCACCAAACGTATTAAAAAACTCAGCGAAGAAGAAGCAAAAGATGGTGGGAGAAAAGAAGTAATCCTGTGCCATTTGTTTCATCACGGATCCTTTCGCTATGCACGCCTAGTGCATGTTGTCAATCCCGAAAGAGAAAAAACAAGATATAACCTATAACACCGTCCACAACTTGCATGCACATACAGATTGCAGAGACACCTATGCATGCGCCAAATCTTTCTTTCTTGTTGGAAATCTGCACGGTATCTAGGCAAACCCCGTAACTCCGGTCTGAGCGACATGAAACATATCACGCCGGCCAACGGGCTGGAAGCGGGGAAGACGATGGGTAGACAGATAGAAGAAGGAACCAACAAGGCAACTTCGACTTGGGCGCGTGTGCGTGTGTATGTACCATTTACATTCGCAGATATTCTCAGCTGATAGTACCATCACGTTCGATTCCAGATCTAGCCTTGGCCGCCCCAACCATCTCCAGATAGCTGGATATGAATGGATCCAACATGTTTTGTTTCAGGTCTACAAGTCCGGAATAGCCCAGCAGGGCTCTGTCGACCTTTCATTTTCCCGGATTGCGAGTAATATTATCAATGGCAGATTAACTGGTAGTTAGCGCAGTGCAGAGCTGCCGCAGCAAGCGCGAATGTTGTAATTACGGCCCTAGGCGAGTACAGTTACATATCCTCATGCTTCATCAATTGGTTTATATATGGAATATAAGGCACTGCATGAGAATATCAATGCTCTGCCAGAGCCTCATTCCATTCACGCCTCATGATATGCCGTATTTCTTTGTCACTGTAAACAGCTGACATGACAGCAGCTCAAAAGAGCTATATTTACATATCCGATTCATTGCAACGGAGTATCCGGCCCGAGTCATGTATGTACGTGATATGTAAGTTGAAATAAATGCATCGGCACAGACTCCACATAGTTGCGTTCATTCTTACATATTATTTAAACGGCTCGTGAACTTTTTTTTTTGAAGAAGTTTGTGCCGCTTGTAGGAGGTTCGGTGCGGATATCCCGTACGGGTGCGAACATGCATAAAAGTGTGGGTTTGAATCACACATATGTTCGTTCGGCAATTGGCAATTTCAATTCAACTGCATGCCTGAATAGCTTTCTTGATTGGTAATTGTTATGTTGCTGCCCATCATGTTGGGGACGCATGGCGTACGGTTTCAATTTGCGAACACGATACGATTGGTTGAATAAGCAACGAAAGGGCTAGCTAGAATAGAAATCCCGAGTTTGATGGGATCCACGGATCAACAAGTTACTTGCCTACTATACAACCAGCGGCATCAATCGGAAAAAATATAAAATATAAAAAATAAACATCTCACTTGCTATAGCTACTTACTGATGCTAAGTACCAAACCGAACAATCAAAAGTACACATCCTTGTTTAAATTTAGCGTCCACTGATTTCCTTTCATTCCCCGTTCCGCGCCGCTTTTAAACTTCTTGGTCGTCGGCAAAACTAACTACACTATACTGTATCGATACGTCCCCGAGACAGGTCACTCAAGTCAACTCCCTCATATCATGTACGGTAAACCTGTATCGCGGTCTCCACCAATCGAAACCACCTTATTCCCGGAATAAGGAAGAGGAAGGAGCCTGTCAAGAACGTATCCTACACAAGTGAAGTTTCGGACAGAGTGATCGGGATAATCAAAGGATAGGCACATTAATTGCTTACTAGCATGCATTCACGTCGAGTAAGTAAGTCAGTAGCTCTGACGAAGAGTTAAATTATCACGAGCTATTTTAGAATAAATGCGTGCAATTTTTCATACGTATTAGGTCTTGGATAACCGTATAACCCTAGATTAAATAAATAAAAACTAGTTATTGTCGGCCTGAAAGAATGCCTACATCTAGGCCCACCTTCTGGAGGCATTTTAGCTTTTTTTCGTCTCTTGCCTCGTAAATTGGTACAGTCCGTAAAACAGTCAAAAACGGTACATTCGATCCGTACCGTCCTAGTTTCACATCCAAAGGATTTCTTTCCATCATGTCATGATGAGCGAAGAGAAAAATCAAAATAAGTTAAAAACTCGCCTTTGTCAGACGAGACGCGAGCGAGATAAAACAAAAAACAAAAAAACAAAAAAACAAAGGCTAGGTGACGATCTAATTTGTAGGCCTTCTAGAAATCAAAAAGAATAATATATTTATAACTCTCTGCACGAGCTTGGTCGTGTGCCATATGCAGGTATCGCGGCCACTGATTGGTCGGTAATCCGGAGTTTCCATGAAAATGAAAAAAAAAAACATAATAATAGCAGATGAGAATATTATAGACGCACGATTAATTACAGGTCAAGTAATTAAACATGTTTACTCGATCTCAATTCGCTTCCACTTCTTATCCATTGTACATGTACATAATCATATTCCAGTTGAAATATGTCCCCGTGGAATGGATCCGAGGACCAGTCTCCTTTCATATACGTGGTAGATGCATCTGCCCTATACCCAGCATATGATGATCATATGAAAGCACCACATAATCTGGAGGAGAGACAAAAAATATAAAAAAAATCTAGAGGCCTGAAGCTAGTTGACGCCCCAAAATGTTTTACGTGAGTAATCCTCCGCAAAAGCGAAAGAAAAGGAAGGTGTGTCGATATATATAAATATCAACTTACTCAGTCGAATATAAGACATCACCATTACGTGATGTGAGAAAGAACGAAGGAAGAGAGAGAGAGAAGTAAAGGAAAGGGATGGGTAGAGGAAACAAACCGGATCTAAGGAGAGAAGTTCGAAAAAGACGAAATAATAATAACAATCATAATAGATATAAAAATAAAATAAAATACACGCGCGCGCGCAGAAGAAGGATAGAAAAATGGGAGCCTAGAGTTAGATCGAGCCTCCACCCGAGCCATCAAGGCGGAGCCGCAGTCCTGTTTACCCCAAAAATGCAACAGGGACCCACCAGATGTGTTGTTTCTGCGTTCGCTTGAGCCTGGTTCGACTGCGGAATTTGAGGCTGATCGTGAAACGGACCAGGAATACTCGCATACACCTACCTCGGCGAAACCACATGGACTCGACGACACTCGTACATTACATTTGCATACATTATATTATACATACATATATACATACAGACAGACATGATGCATACGATAAGGCCCCCCATTTTACGCCATCAGCGTTTAGCGAACGTAAAAGAAAACGCTGTAGTGGGGATTTGCACCCACTCCCCCCGGCAATTGACAGCTTCAGTGGATGGTTGTTTTTGGGTGTATGTGTGGTGTGCGAAAGGATTGTTTGGGTCGGTGGGGCGAGATCACTTTGGTCCCTTTTGGGGTATGGATGAGACCTAGGCGGTGGTCGACTGGCCATATTGGGGACGGTTTGTTCGGCAACGACTGTTTGCAAATCTGCAAGGCTTATGCCCTGCATGCTGCACCTCTATTCGAAGTAATCTGAAAGAAAACAAAAAAAAATGATATCTAGGCTTTTGGGTGTTCGAAAAAGGAAAACATTTTGTATTACGGAGTATATTATATTATACCTTACATACATTACATAGTAAGTACATTACCTGACTGACCGACTTATATATTCGCCATGACCTATGAGCATGGAATTGTCGACATGTACCGACAAATTCTTGGCTTTCCTAGAACTAACATCCATTAGGCTTCGGACTGCGCGGATCCATATTGTTGTACACGTTTTGTGTTTTACTGAGCGGCTCAAAATGATCTCGTGGCATTCTTGGGGGTGGGAAGGTGTAGTCTTGATGGTATTGTATTATAATAGAAAGATTATATTGCGTATATTACTGATATCAATGCCTGGGCTCTAATTCGACGTTTCTGGTTCGTGGGTTTTTTGTTTTCGGAATTTTGTCTACCATTTAGGCGAGAACGTTTTATCCGCATAGCATCGTATTTCTATATATATAGGATCTTTATTGTATTCATTTTTTATTTGCTGAATTTACACTCCTTTAGAATCTTATCTCTATTTTCAGATGCAGTTTAAACCCAGAGATGATTCTATCCTCTCGCTGTCAATCCAGACCTCAAATTCGCCTGAAATGCAAACCTGAAAATCGATTACATATACACCATCCGTAGGAAACGAAACAGAAACGTCAAAAACCCCAGTCTATAATATATCAACTTATGAGTGGGCGTGCTGGTTCCATTAGCGAGACTAGTTTGGGGGCAGTGAAGTGGTTGACGTGATGTGATGTTAACATGGCACAAAAAACAAAACAAAGTGCTTCTATGGATGGAACTCCACTGTGCGTTTCTGCGCGATATATGCGTAATTGTGCCGGTTTGACTATTGGTGCATGTGGGCCGATGTGATATCAACCGCGTCGTGAGAAATCTTCGGGTGGGAATGTTCGCCGGCTACGTTTCAAACTTCGGCGACGTAAACTCGGAATCGGCCCGTGACCGGGTACCAAAGTGGTATCGGGATTTGTAATTGTTATCGATGCATCTTCAATTCCTATCTCTACTCCACAGGCTACTATTGCTACCAATCGGTCTCTCGAGCTAGTTTCCATAGGTTCATCCATTGCTGGATGACAGAAAGAGGCCGGATTACCAGACAAAATCTATCGAGTCTATTGATATTCACGATGACCTTGCATGCAAGCCAAGCTATATAATTATCTCATACGAGGCAAGTTGGAGAATGTATTGTCTCGTAACCAGAACCTTCCCCAGTAGGTAAATGTATAAATTAAAATGCACCTAGGTTAGGTACTTATATACAGATCCAATATCTACATAAAAAAGTAATAGAGAAAAGAAATACAATCCCTCATCCTAACCCCCCAAACTGTCCCCTTAAATATACAATATAAAAACGAGAGTGTAGAACCAAAAAAAAAATACTCCGGGCGGTAAATGATAGATAATAATGATGATGTGGACCGGTTGGAAGAAAGAGACTAGAAGATAAGATATCAAGATACGAGGCGGCGTAAAAAGAAAAAAAAGAAGATTCCGTGAGCGCCTCGATACAACCCCATGCGAAGAAACAACTATCTAAAATCCTACATACATACGAACAAACTCCCCGCCTGGTATATCGGTATATCTGTGCATGTATATGAACTCAGCCTGGCAAGAAAAGGACAAGCTCGAAGTGGACAAGTGACGAGCGAAGGAAACAAAGAAGAAAAAGGAAGACAGACCCAGAATCCGAACATTAAGCACTTTTTTTTTGCGACCCATGAAATGAACGGAAAAAGAATAAGAAGTCCAAAAGAAATAAAACAGAAAGATGAGAACATGGTAATGGTAATCGAGGGAAAGGATAAATATTGTCTGTGCTGACGATGGCTGTCGGTGTTTCGAAGTGCATCGGCGAAACCGTCTCGAATTCATCTCCCAGCCTTAGAAGAAAAAGAAGTGCCCTATCGTAATCTCTCCAGTTCCTCTCTGAGAAGCTTTAACGTAAGTGGTTTGGGTAGGAAATGATCACTACCGGCGTCCATGCACTCCTTCTGACTCTGCGAGTCAACGTTTGCGGTCAAGCTGATGATTTTCAGCCGACCTGGTAGCTCCCCGGTCGCCTCCATCTGTCGTATTCGCCGACAAGTGCTCGGCCCACTGAGAACCGGCATCTGCGAGTCCATCAGAACGAGCGAGTACTGTTGTCGATTCCGCATAATCTTGTCCAGCGCCACCTGACCGTTCTCTGCAACATCAACCGTCCGTCCAAGTTTCTTCAACATCTTAATCCCCAGCTGTTGATTAACCGGATTATCCTCCACAAGGAGTATGATATCCTCCGTGGCAGTCAGATCCGGCGGGATTTCCAATATCGGACTTTGCACTAACGGACTCGGTGCTGCAACGATCCTCTTCAGCTCCTCAAGCGCAGGATTGCCTCCGATGCTGACCTTCCTTTCTTGCGAAGGTTCCACCCGTCCTCTGGTTAGCTGCTTGATCAATATATCGTCCACGCAGATCGGTCTCTTCAGTAGCAACACATGCTCCAGATTTCGCAGTTCGTTGACACTCTCATCTCCGCGAAGGATGAACCACTTGATTTCCCCTTCACCCCTCACGATTTCCGAAACAATCTGAGGTGTTAAACACTTGATATCCACAAGAACTCTCTCGACACCGCGCAAGCTCCTCATATACTCCATCGGATCCACGGACGTGACGTTGAAATACGCGGAAAGAGCCCATTGAACGACGGTACTGCTCCTCTTGCTCCTCAGCCACACGGCGACCTTGATCTTACTCTGGATCGCAGCGCGCATATGGTAATTCGCCGGCAACCCTGGTACTACAACGGTAAACTCGGATCCTTTGCCTTCCTCACTTTCCAGTGTGATCCGCCCGTTCATCTTTGCTACCAGTTGCCGACAGATAGCCAAACCCAAGCCGGTACCCAAGTGCTTCCGCGTTAAACTAGTATCAGCCTGTCGAAACGGCTCGAACACGATCTTTTGACACGATGGCGAAATTCCGATTCCAGTATCGCTGACGGAGATACATATCGAATCTTCGTCAGCGCACGTCCACAGTCGGACAAGAATATATCCTCTTCGCGTAAACTTCATGGCGTTTCCAACCAAGTTCATCAAAACTCTGGCGAAATAAGTTTCGTCAACGTGGAAAACATCCGGAACATCTCGGTCGACTATGAGGATGATGTCCACGCCCAGGGTGTTCGAAATCCTAGCCATACACGTCTGGAGCATGTCAAACACCAAGTCTTTGATTCGGACATCTGTTGACGACGCTGCGGTTTCCGAGTGATCGTTTTCAAGCCGCGTAAAGTCGAGAACATTCTTCGTGATTAGATCTAAAGCGTGGCAGCTACCCTGGATGGATCTTACAAAGCTCATTTGCTCTTCATTGAGGGGCGTCAGGGCGAGTAGGTCGACATATCCGGTGATGGCGTGTAGAGGTGTGCGTAGTTCATGGCTGGCGACTGAGATAAACTCAGTCTTGACTTTATCGTTGCGCTCTGCGGCTTCCTTTTCCGCGATAGCCTTCCACAGTTTTCTTTTCGTTACAATCATTTCAGCAAGGCGGTCACGGGATTGCGTTATCGTGCGGGCTAAGACCACGTAGGACAAAAGACAGCTGATAATCGCGATAAAGGCAACGCTGAGGGGTAGGACAGTGGGAATGGAGCCTTGATCCCACGGCGGAGGGCGGGTGGTGGAAAACGTGGCAGCCCATATGCCGGTCCAGTGCATGAGGTTGATACCGAGAGCTGCGACGATCGCAAAGGCGAACTGGTTGGTGCTATCGGATTCATTCGGGAGAAAGATCAAAGCAACCATGGATACGATATAGGCGACAATGACAGAGAGGATAACGAGAAATTGGTTCCACTCGACCTCGCCGTCAAAGTACATCGCCTTCATTCCCACGTAATGCATGGCACATATGCTCAAGCTCATAATACCACCAACAACAAAGACTCGCATATTCAGTCCCCGCCGGAGGTGACTGATAACCTGTACGACAAGCGGAGTTCCATCATCCTGCATGCCTCTCGATAGCAGCGCACTCGCAAGATTAAGTACGGTCCCCATTTCCGATGTCGAGCTCTCATATTCGGGCGTATCGATCGGTTTCCGAGCCGAGTCACCATTCACTCGAGAGAATCCACTAATAGTCATGCCGTGCTCGGATGCGGTGTCGTTATTCGATATGGGCAAGTACATGTCGGTTCGTCCTTTGCGCTTCTTGATCCAGATGTTGCTGGCGAGGCCGCCGAGCATGCCCACAATGGCAACAATAGCCGAGAATATCGTCATCGGGAGGTTGAAATTAATTGGGACCCCAATATCAAGGGCAATCATGGCGACGAAATGGTAGGCCCAGATGGCACAGCCGCCAAACTCGACGGCAGCGAGGACCATCCAGCCAATGCGGTGGGCAGTCCATGTTGATTGTCGGCACTGGACGTATAGTTGCGTGGTTGTGTAAGCACCTAGAAAGCTAACAAAGAAGGAGAGGACGATGAGCCACGGCCGCCAACGCTTCACGAGGATAAAGACCTCCGGCGACGGGGCCTCGTCGTCAGACATATTATGAGTGAGTGAGTGGTAGAATTGGTAAAGGATAGACAGGTAGAAGGGGTGAAGTTGGGTCGGTGTCGAATGAGTGTCTGTGTTGAGACGTGCGTAGGTCTGTGTAACCGGTGCTCTTGGTGTTGACCGGAGGGAGTGTGCAACGAGCAAGGGTGTTGTGGCCAAGGAGCCCTAGCAAGCTGATGTCGAAGGCATATTATATTCCCGCTGTCAAGGTTTTCGAGATGACGTTGTAGATGTCCTCCTCTCCCACCAGAGTTGTTGAGCTGTTGCGTTTGTTTAGTTCTATTGTTACTATATTTTTTCGTCAGGGGAGAGTCCTAAAGGAGGAAGGAAAATGATCAAGATTTAAGATCTTTAGATCTGGTGGTGGCTGGTTGGGCTGCTGGCTTTCGGCACCTTCAATTAAAAGGGTACTTTGGTGGTCAAAGTAACTTCGCTTGAGCAAGCCCCCAGCAAGCTCCGAGTTAATTGTTTGGATTGGATTCTGATGAAGCCGGGGGTGTTACGTTTGTGCAGTGCCCTCTTTTTAAAATTTTTATGATTGAAAGAAAACGGTGAGAAGAGAAATAGTTGAAAATGAGATATAAGAAAAATCGATGCTGGGTCCCAAAAAAAACCAAGCGGAAGAGAGGGCGGAATAAGTTGCACAAGAAAGCAGCTGCCGCTTCCAAGCAAGGAGGTGGAAACAAGGCAAGAAAATATGCAGCGCCGACGAGGTATTCCGTCAAGCAAAAAGCTGGGAAGTAGAGGTTGAATAACGTATGCACCGTATGGTCGGGAGATTTTGCCTGCCGCCGTAACGTACATATGCACATGCCGTGACTTCTGTATCAGATTGCCCCGTAGATTCCGGTTGGGTCTGAAATCGCCATCGAGCGGGTTCTAAGCAACCAGGGAGACTAAAGGAAATATAATGTGGAAATTATAGCTTTCACCCGAGGCGATGCCACTTGCATGCATCTTATGGTTCTGTTCGGACCACTTAGCTTTCGGCGGTCCATGCCAAAATGCATCCAATAATTCATGACCAGTCAGACCAAATAAGAGAGGTGTGTTAAGATTTGAATTGATCGGAAAGTAAAAACGGAACTTAAAATTGCTCTTTGCATGCTTTCGAAATATTTCGAGGAAAGGTCCCTGGTGGTACAAACCCTAAACTACCGATTTCCCGGTTGACTTAGTCTCGGGCGGTTGACCCAAAAAGTAGAGAAACAAAAGAAGACACGCAAAACGTGGATATCATATCTCTCGGGAGCGGACCACAGTGCATGAAAGGATTCCCGAGAGGACAAACTCCCGAGGGAGAACATGGTTCTTTTGTTTCGTATTAGCTGGTCCCGTGAAGAAGGTCGCATTAGTGCGAGAAACAGAAAAACCATCCTCATCAACCTAGCATGCACTGCCAGTCGCAAAAAAAAAAAACTAGCAATTCCGAGATCAGTCGGAGATCATTTTCTCAAAAGGGTTCCCCCTTATAATCTCAGCTGAACAGAAATTGGTTGCCTGTGCTGCAGCAGGATGCATGGGCCAAAAGATTGCGGTCTGAAGCACTGAGGCCATAGATCTTGGCTGTCTCGGCCGTGGGCTAGAACAGAAGGAACCCGCAAAATCCGTACAAAGTCTTCTTTTCCGGATGGATGAGAGAGGTCAGGCCGCAGTTAGGACCCTATTATCATAAAAGACTCGCCAAATTCACCCGCAAACACACCAGCAACGAAACTGGACCCTGGACGAAAGATAGTGAGGGGAAACAATGAATATAACTGAGCGGGGAATGTGGAGCTTGCCCTCGACCGTCAACGTCACTCACAAGTCATTCCGGAGCTTTGCGAATTCTGGCCAGTGTCCCTTCCATAAGGTACCCAGTTGTTTATATTGTCCGACAAACCACCAATTTCGATTTTGAATGTTTCTAGAACTCTCTTCGTATTGGGGAAGCAGATAGTCTGCTTCTCGAGGAATCAAAATTAACATTCAGGAACAAAGTTTGAATCCAAGACAGATGATGTAAACACCAGGCGGTGCAATGAGCGATTCCGAGGTCGTGCGAAGCATGAAGATGCCAATATAATGCCAGGAGGCGACTAGATTTGTTGTCGTAGGGACGTTATGTCCGCTATTTGTCAGACAAAATTCCTCCGTGTTGCGGGCGTTGTGACGGGCGCAGGCACAACACACCAAACAGATTCCATCAGCATCATCAGCATCAAAGCAGGGCAGCATCGAGAACAGCTAGTGCAACTGGCGTAGGTATGCTTCTACTGCGCCTGCCTCCACTGGTTGCATTGAAGCGATGGATATATTTACACAAGGCCGCTTCTTTACAAATTAGCCTCCCCAATTACAATATTCGATACTCGACGCACCTGCTGTGATTGGAGTGCGAGCCGATAGTCTCCCTTGCCATGCCTTGCTAAACAGTTAAGCTCATGCTGGGCGCTCTTGGCCCCACCTCACGAGCAACTTGATGATTGATTTGGTTTGAGCGTAAAGATGCCTGGCCTCGACGGGGCGGGCAGGGACGGTGACGTGACAGGGGCCCAGAAAGACACCAATCTCAAATAACAGAGTTACTTGACTCGGAGTCGAAGCTGAAGATAAGGAGGCGGCAATGCCGGGGGGTAATTCGTGCATGACTAAGTCGTTCGTCGTACTCGACTTGATACGATGATGTGTGCTTCGTACCTGGACGGACGTTGGTTAGCAGGCAGTGTCACGCTCGTGCGATGGATGTCACGATCAGAACATGCTAGATAGCCTGGATAAGTATACGTGTAACTGCGCCGTAATTACAATTCTGGCTAAGCGGGAATATTATCTTTGTCATCCGGTTAGTTATGCGCATAGCGCGGGGTGGGAAGATGGTGGTTGTGTTAGTATGCGGTATAAATATCCAGCTTGAGTCCCAGCACTTAACTAAACGTGGTCCATCGACACACCTCTCACCGACGTTACGCTCTTTGACCTCTTCTTCTCAAATACAAATACAAATACAAATATACACAACCGATAAGGCCGTCACTCGACACCAATCGTCCAAAATGTCTTCCTTTTTCACTCGTCTGACCAGGCATTTCGCCAGCAGTAATACTATCGGCGTGATCGGCGAGGGCGGTGGTTCTGCTATACCTGCCAATGCCGAGACCGCAACTGTCGCAGCAGGATGTTT
This sequence comes from Orbilia quercus, assembly GCA_036971405.1. NCBI lineage: Eukaryota > Fungi > Ascomycota > Orbiliomycetes > Orbiliales > Orbiliaceae > Orbilia > Orbilia quercus. Next base: position 911,608 of record JAJTUE010000009.1, on the reverse strand, counting down.
CTGGGGTACGTTCTTCATTCACTCACATCTCACTCTACTGAAAATCTCGACCGTGATATACATACATTATATGTGTGAATAACAGGGTCTGACCACACGCGTTACCGATGTAGGAGTCGAGCATATCTATCGCAAGAACTTCGGAGGTAAAGGTCTTCTAGACGCCCGAGTCGGATATATCGGCGGCGACGTAAAAAATCCATCGTATTCAAAAGTCTGCGGCGGTGGGACGAGTCGTAAGTTCAGAATATCCCATCATATCATACCGCCTCAGAAGTGCTAATACGATGGTTTTCTATAAATAGATGCCGAGGCCTTGCAAATAATCTACGACCCAACCCAAGTCTCCTATCGCACCCTCATCGAGTTTCTGTACAAGATCCACGACCCGACAACTCTCAACCGTCAGGGTGCCGACGCGGGTACCCAGTACCGCTCTGCGATATTCTATCACAGTCCCGAACAAAAGCGGATCGCTGAGGAGGTAACCAAGATGGCGAACGAGAATTGGTGGCATAACAAGATCTCCACAGCAATTATCGGCGCGACGGATTGGTGGGATGCTGAGAAGTACCATCAGAAATATCTCGACCACAATCCTGGCGGGTACGAGTGTCCCACGCACTATGTGAGGAAATTCGAGACGCCACCAGGCTATCCTGCCGAGGAAACTCCAGCTGAGGAGCAAAGTTGAGCGTTTGCCACGATATCACATCACGAAATACTTAGGTTGTTCTGAGCGTGTCTGTTTTTTTTAGCGTATGATGCTGTTATAATTGAAAGAAGTTGTCTTTTCCGGTTCGCGATAGTACAAGCTTTTTAAATACCTAATATTCTCACATTTTCTACAGTAGTACACCGATTATAAACAATTCAATAAAATAAAATAACAAATAAGAATAAGAATAAGAATAATAAGAATAATAAGAATACCGCTTCTGGCTAGTTGTGAAGCCGTGGAAGGTTCTAGAGACGCCCAAACGTGGGGCAGAGAATTCGATCCTGCCAAACGCCCCACCAACAAACCACCAACAAACCACCAACAAACCACCAGCAGGTCATCCCCGCGATATAAGTAAACTTTTTTATACTCGCGCGAAACCCACCTTCTTATTATTCTCATCTCATCTCAATTCCTCATTCCACCTGTCGCTTTCACCATGGCAGACGCAGTATGTATTCTCCAACAGTACCTAGCTACCAGGTCAAAATCAAACTGACCGTTTTGTCTCGTCGCAGTTGAAAGCCCAAGGCAACGCTGCCTTCTCGGCCAAGGACTTCCCGAAAGCCATGTGCGTACCATACCACGGCTACGTTATATACCCTCTGCCTTGCAGAATATATATATTGACGGCTTTGTAGCGAATACTTCTCGCAGGCTATCGAGCTTGACCCGACAAATCACGTTCTCTACTCCAACCGTTCTGGCAGTTACGCCTCTCTTAAGCGATTCGACGAGGCCCTCAAGGATGCCACCAAGTGTACTGGTGCGAACATTTATTTCCCCTTTCCGTCCTGTGATAAACCAAAGGCAACATCGCTCATATTATTATTTAAACCACAGACATCAAACCCGACTGGGGAAAGGGTTGGTCTCGTAAAGGCGCGGCATTACACGGAATAGGCAACCTCAGTACGCTTCCCTCTCACAATATACCCTACCCAACATCTCGTACCCTCCTAACACTCAAATATAGTCGGTGCCCTCGATGCCTACGAAGAGGCCCTTAAACTCGACCCTGCAAATGCTCAGGCTAAGCAAGGTCTGCAAGCCGTCAACAATGCCATCCACCGAGAAAAAGAAAACGACGGCCCACGAGGAAGCCCCGGCGGTTTGGGCTTGGACAACCTCTTCGGCGACCCGATGCTCATCCCCAAGCTCGCCGCCAATCCAGACACAAGAGAACTGATGCAGGATCCTGAAGTCCTCGCCAAGCTCCAGCGGATAAGGCAAAACCCAACTGATATCCAGAGGTATGATCCATATTCCACCGCAGCAATATATGCATGCAATAACTAACTAACTCCATTTCTTTCCAGCATCATCAGCGATCCACAGATGATGACAATACTGGCAACCCTTATGGGCGTACCAAAGAAGGACAGTGGGCCTCCTGGGTACGAGAGAGAAGATACGCCGGTATACACCCAGACCGTATTCTCAAGACCTCGTTCGTATCTCTAACAATATTTATAGATGACCGAAGCCCCGAAGCCGAAGACTCCACCTCCACCAAAAGAGCCAACCCCAGAACCCGAAGACAAGGAAGCCAAGGCCAAACGTGAAGCAAAGGAAGCCGCCGACAAGGAAAAGGCCCTCGGAAACGCCGCCTACAAGAAGCGCGAATTTGACACCGCGATCGAACACTACAACAAAGCCTGGGAGCTACACAAGGACATCACATACCTGAACAACCTTGCCGCTGCCAAATTCGAGGCCGGCGACTACGAAGGATGTATCAAGGAGTGTGAAAAAGCTGTTGCCGAAGGTCGTGAAGTCCACGCCGACTTCAAACTCGTCGCAAAGTAACATAACCTTGCTCCTCCAGTCTCCTACACCTTTTTCCATATGCACATACTTATCATTCCAACGAATAGAGCCCTGGGCCGTATGGGCACTGCCTACCAAAAACTCGACGACCTTTCCAAAGCCATCGAATATTACAACGGCTCCCTCCTCGAACACCGCACCCCAGATATCCTAGGCAAACTCCGCGCCGCCGAAAAACTCAAAATCACATCCGCAAAGCAAGCTTACCTCTCCCCCGAAAAGGCCGAAGAAGCCCGTCTGCTCGGAAACGAAAGATTCAAAAACTCAGACTGGCCCGGCGCCGTCGAAGCCTACACCGAGATGATCAAACGTGCCCCCGACGACGCCAGAGGCTACACCAATCGTGCCGCTGCCCTCCAAAAGCTCATGAGCTTCCCCAGCTCCATCGACGACTGCAAGAAAGCCATCGAGTTAGACCCCGGTTTCATGCGTGCCTACATCAGACTCGCACAAGGCCACTACGGTCTAAAGGAGTACAACAAAGTTATCGACGCACTCGCCGACGCAACAGCCGCCGACAAAGACAACAAACATACCCGAGAAATCGAAGACCTGAACCAGAAGGCCATGTCGGCATTGTATTCCGCCCACGAGAACGAAACGGAAGAACAGGCGAGGGAGAGAATCCAGAATGATCCAGAAGTATGTCCCCTTCCGCTCCACTCACGACTACTTATATCGATGGCTAATGATATCCCTCTATTGTGATTAGATCCAATTAATTCTCTCGAATCCAGTCATAAATATAATCCTCCAGCAAGCCAAGAACGACCCACAAGCGCTGCAGGAACACTTGAAAAACCCAGCTGTCAAGGTTAAAATACAGAAGTTGATCGCAGCAGGTGTAATCCGGATAGGAAGGTAGACGATAACCACAAAGTCTAGCACTTAAGAATCTGGCGTGATAGGGGGAATATTACGGAACAATTAATTAAAAAATAAAAAAAAGATTGCAAGATGATCAAAGCTCATTTCTTCTTTTACGTAGCCAAATTAATTAAACCCAAACGGGTCACACGGTATTTGATGAATTTCAGTCTGTTTTCCAAATCCACTCCATCTGTTAAAATCCCGGTCTTCACGGGGTACTACAAAGCAGCACTCAGTCTTTCCTTCTAAGAAGCCTACCTCGCCTTCGTCTTCATTTTGTATTAGCGACAAAATATCTTTAATTCATATCTATCACCAGTGCCAGCTGAACATCTGGGTGACATGCGTCCAATAGGCATTGAATCCAATAAACCTTATCATGCGGATAATCCATCGCTCTTATACTCCCATACAATACCATCAAGCCTTTCCGATAACCTTCCATCTACCAAATATATGCCCTACCAGATACCCATAAAAGATAAGAAAATTGAAATCTACAATCACATTCACATTTTCAACCACAAAATCAAACATCAAACATCCATTCAAGAAAATAATACGTATAAAATAACTTTGAGGAGTGTATATAGATAGTATAATCAGAACTAACATAAAAAATAAAACAAAACAAAAAATCCAGCAGATATAAGACGCCATCATTGAGCAAAACCAAGAGTAGGTCAAATAAGTAAAGAGCTAGACATACACTGAAATATAATATAATACCAGACCCCAGGCTTTAACTTCAGACCTGCAAGGATATAAAGGAAACAAAAATATATAAAAAAACGATAACAGAAATAGCAAAATAAATAAATAAATAAATACAGAGAAAAAGGATATCAAAACCGAAAAAAAAGAAATGAAAAGTAAAGTAAACGGCTCACATCAACAGAGAAGATAAAAATATGTACTCACGAAGCGCGTCTACCACCACCCGAACCCGGTACCCTCGGTATAAATATGTATCC
>JAJTUE010000009.1:721631-907183 GCA_036971405.1 Orbilia quercus | reverse complement strand
CTAAAAAAAAAGCCAGCCAACCAACCAGCCAACCCCGTATCCGAATCACCGCATCCTATCACCAGCCAGCGTATTCCTCGCAACAACATCAAACCGAATATCCCGCTTCAACATCCTCCTACACCGCTCAACCCCGCCACCTTCCAACCACCTCGTCAAGTTCTTACACTGACTAACATCAAAACTATCCAGCTTCGTGCACCCCTCGACCACAGCCTCCACGCCCACCCCGGTAACCCGCACGCACCCACGAACAGATAACTCCCGCAGCTCGAGTAGATGTAAACTGATAGCTCGTAACGACGAATCGCTAACCGCAGAGCCGCAGAACGATAGTTTCAGCGACACGAGCGACTGGCAGCCTAACGAGAGAACTTCCGTCGCCGTATCCGATAGCGCGCAACAGAACGACTATATTTCAAATATAACAAATTAGCCACCTTTTTCCAAAAAAATCATTGCAAGCAAAGTTGCTGAGGGAAAAAAAAAAAACCAATACCAAATCAAGCACCTTCAACCCCTTCGCCGCATTCGTCAAAAACACAATCGCGCTATCCGTCAAATACGTGCAGTCGGCAAGACACAAATGCGTCAGATTCGGAAACCGGGTAATACTCCAGTGCTGAAACCCCTGATCGGTTATCGTTGTGCATCGCGTCAAATCCACCCTCTCCAACCTCGCGGCCGCGTGTACCGCCAAATGCGACATCGTCCGGTCCGTAACGTGCTTACAATAGGACAACGTCATGTTTTTCAGCTTCGAACAGCCGATAACCGTACCCGGCGGGGGGTATAGCATCTCGTGCTGTTTCTGCTTCACGGGATCGTTCTGGAATTGCATTTGCGCGTACATCGGGTGCATCTCCGGTACTACCCACCCGGTAACCCGTGCGAGCAAAGTATCGCTGACTTTCCGGCAATTGCTCAGATCGATCTCTTCGAGTCCCTTCGCTTTGTTTGACATTTCCAAGATGGCTTGCCCGGTGATATCCCACACGCTCTTCATCTTCCATATCTTCGAATTGGGCGCGCATACGTTGGCTAGGACGGTGAATCCTTCATCTGTAAGGTGGTAGCAATTGCTGATATCTACGATCTCTGGTCGCGAACCAACAAATGGAACGATGACGTTGATCAAGATTTCGTCGGTCACGACCCGGTTATAGGGCTTCAAGTCGAGAATACGCAGGATCTCGCGGTTGGTATTCACAAGCTTGGCCCAATGAGTCGATACCTGCCGTAAACGCATCAGCTCGTGCAGTTCCATGTACTCAAAAACTTTGATCAGTATATCGTCTTTGAGAGCCCCCTTGTTGAATTGGGTCGTTCTTCGCTGGACGATGCGGGCTCGTTTGGCGCTGGTATAGTGTTCGGGAGGGGTTGCAGGGTGTTTCGATTTATTCGGTGACGGTGATATCGGTCTCTCAATACCGGAGTCCCCAGTTGGAACTGATGGTGCAGGAGGTGGTGGTGCTAACGAGCCTCTCCGACTCTTTGCTCTCATCGACTCAAATTCAGCTGGCAGGAACGGGTCGGGGTCAAGCGGTTCGATAACATTAATGCCCGGGAACGTAGTTTCCGGCTGCTCGGACGTCGGAGCAGCTAAGGACTGTTTTAGCGGAGAATCGGCGTGTGCCGTATCCTTTAAATGAGTGGCTAGTTTTGCCGAAGCATCGGCAAGGTCCATTCGAGATATCGAGTAGGTCGGCGTTGATCTTCCGCTATCACCAGTGGAGAGTGGGTCGAGCTCCATCTTGTCGGCATCGATCGAATCTGCCGTCGACAATCTCCTCCTCGCGGTCGCCTCGACTTCTCGTTTCATTTCCGTGTTCCACCGTCGCCATAGCTCCTCCAGCACGTTTCCTTCGATAACCAGGCATTCTACCGAACTAATCGTCCGAACGGTCGCCATTCGTTTAGCCGTAAGTCCTAAACCTGCAACCTCACCAAAATGGTCGCCTTTCCGTAGTTTCGCCACCACCTTCCCACTTTCGGGCGAAAAGGATGGCGTATGATTACCGGCTAGCGATATCTCGGCGCTGTGGTCGACGACTTCGACTTCTCCTTGTATTATAAAGAAAATTTCCGTACCAGGCGAATTCTGTAACACAATCGGCGTGAAGGGTGGATAGGTCATTGGCGTGGCGTTCATACCCAGGAAATGTAATATCTCAGCGGGCAGATTGGCGAAGAGCGGTAGCTCCTTCAGTACCTGTCGGATATTCAGCTCTCCAGTCGCTAAGACGGACTCGCTCGTCGTGTTCCTCATCGCTCCGGCGGATACGACGAACGACGAACTTCCTGCTTCCGCCGGTAGCATCGAAGCGCCAATTGGTGTCGACTGTTCGCCGCCACCGGCATGCACGAGACCTATCGCGCCGGGCAATTTCAACTTCCCAGCCCCTTCTCGCTTCTTCTTCTCCAGAATCGCTAAGCGTTCCATAGCCTCTTCCCGAATCGACTTTTCCACATCCGGAAATCTGGGCAGTTCTCGACGTAAGGCATCTTTGGTAAGGACGACTAGCAGACACCGGGTTCTGGCGATAATTGTTGCCGTTCTCGGAATGTCCATCAGGATTCCAATCTCGCCAAAGAACGCACCGGGCTTAAGCTCGAAGTACGTGCTTTCACCGTCTCTCGACGTCACAGCGACAGCACCTCGAACCAGCCAGTACATCGCTTTAGCTTCATCTCCCTCCGTGAGAATGTAGTCTCTCGGGGCGTGCTGCTGCGGACGTATGTGGGCCGCTATCGCGGCTAGGAACTCCTCGGGCGCGGTCTGGAATAACGGGAATGACCTCAGTCTCTCCAGAAGATCTAACGGCATGCCGGATTGGTGCGTTGTTAACGGTGACGGCCTGACCGGCCGCGCTGGGTTCATCTCCTGGTCGAATGTGTGCAGTATGCTTAGCGGGCTCGACCCAGCGGCCGGTGCTACTGGGGCACCTCGCCGCCTCATAACCGCGGTTGGAGACTTTAATGACTTCCGCTTCGTTTTCGCCTTGTATGGATGGGAGTTGTAGCTGTGGCGACGAGCGTCTCGAGATCTTCGAACTGAAGCTTGCCCGGTCTCCACGATTGCTGTTGTTTCGGAAATTTTGGAGGGGATATGGGGGCGTGGTGTTCTTTCCGAGGCAAGAACACCTGTTGCTCGGGATTGTGAAGGTATGGGATTGTATATGGTGTCGTATGGTATGAACCTGTCACAGAAGGAAACAAAAAGGATCGGTTAGCTGGGACTCAAGTGCAATGATCACGGTAATATGCGTACCACGGGAGCTCTTGAGCTTTGTGGTAAGTATAATAGCTATTTTAGTAGCTAAGAAGGAAGACTACCGTTGATATATCGTTTTTAAGTCTTGTCGGAGAAATCTTTGTGGAGTTGCTGACAGTAGAGAATAAAAGAAAGAGCTCGTGAGACCAGTGAGTGTATCGTTCTTTTGGCAATGATTGAAAATTTGAGTTGCAGGATGGAGCTTTGGTATCGCAAAGCAAGGGGAGGAAATGGAAGAAAAAAATATAGAAAACTCTCATATAAGTCCTAATCGAGGCACATCTTGTCCAGTTATACTATCCTTCGAATTCACCAGGCCGGACCAAAAGCGGTAGGACTTTTGAGCAGTGGGAGCTTTTCAACTAGCCGGACAGCCTTTGGGAAGTGTTCTGGCCGCGTGAGAAGCAAGAAGTTAAAAGTCAAGCCCCTGGTCAAAATGAAATGCTTGCTACGGCAGCTATCCCACACGAAGAGCGATGTCTCTCCGGGGGTCCCTATGAACCTCCTTGCGAAACCAAGAGAGAAAAATATATAAAAGGATGCTGTAATTAAAATATGCTTTTATGCGGGATGTCGGGGTCCTATCGCAACGGGTGGCGGGAATGGGTTCTCGGGCGTGTGGTTGGGCGGTTGGATTGCTGTTACTATTATTTTTTTTCTGTCCGGTTGTGTTTTACTTGCTTCGAAGCGACTTTCTAGAAGGATTTGAGACGAGGTGAACCCTGGGAGACGAGAGACTTGGGGCTGACGAATTGAGCGAACGGGGTTTCAACTGCCTAGGCCACCAGCTTTTGCTTTTCTCCTCGAAGAAAGGGCCTAAGAATTTAAAGGACGGCCTGATAATTTCCTGATCTCGTAATTGAACGAATTCCTCTTTCGGTGTAATGGTTTATTTCCAAGTAGGCAAGAGAGAGGGGAGAGTGGGTGAAGAGGAGAAAAAAAAACGGTCGTTTCCACAGACAAAACAAAAAAAGTCTCGGCTGGAGCGAAAATCTTCAGGCGGGCGATAAACGAAAAAGAGACACCACGTTTATGTGTCGTACGCCGTGGGCAAAAAAGAAAAATAGGCTGTGACTGATCGATTTCCCTTTTTCACTCTCTATCTATCTTCTGGTGTCAGAGTTGTGTGGTGAATAGGACAGGACGTCAGCCCGTTGCTTTAGCTCGCGAGCCGTATCTTAATTTAGAGCTCCTGCTTGGTGGTTTGCGTTTGGATGACGGAATTGCAGCGATATGGAGTAGCCTTTTTGTTTGATATTAAAAGGGGTGGTGCTTGATGCGTTTCAGGAAGTTAAAGCTGTATGCAGATACGAACTAAAAGAAAAATCGACAGATGTCGCGCGGTGAAGCTCGATTAATTTAATTTTTGTGTTCAATTCCCGATCTCTGCCTCTGGGTACGTAAAGTAAGTGTAGAAACGGACGAAATGTTGGGTCGTGGTTGGTATCGGTTTATTGGATTGGGTGCGAGCGGGTGTTTGTGACAACTAAAAGTTCCACCAGATATCGGACGTTAGAAAACCAAGGAAGGATAATCCGAAAGAACAGAAAGAAAGAACTCTTGGGGGAAAGATGCGATTTCTCTTGCACACTGAAAAGCTGCACCGACGGGACTAGCATAGCACGGTGAGGTAAAAGAAAGGGGAAAAAAGTAAAAACCCCAGTTTAAAAGAAAAAAACCCGGCGTCTGGACGTCGTCGGGCGTTTAAGGTGTGTGTGTCTTTCTGGGTGCTGCAGGGTGTGTGTGTGTGGACACCTATTCGGAGACAGATCGCATGGCAGTTTTGCAAGGTAAGGAAAAATTGGAGAGAGAGAAAAAATGAAAGCACCGATGCAAGGTCGATGCGCGGGTGTGGGTTCTGGATAATAAGAAGCCCAGCCATGCAGAAGGGAGCGAGCACCTGCAGAACCACAGACGAGCAGGTATATGTACAGGCGACCAGGAACAAGTGCGAGTGAATCAGGAACGAGCAACAGAACGAGAGACCGAATAGCTTAGAACCAAGTTCCAGAGACGGCCCACCGTCGGTTTGTCCCCTCCGCTCGGTTGAAGCACGAGATCAGCGTTCGAGCTGGAGCCAACAGCAACCAGAGCAGCGGCTCGTGTAGCTCGCTACCCTTCGTCCCAACACTGCAGGAAGCTTGCCAGGACTCTGCGTTTGGGCTTTCCGAGTTGAGTTTGATCGTGCGAGCGGGTACGAGGAATTGGCGTGCGCGCTCCGCTGCCAGCTGAACCGGGAAGCTCTTCTTTTCGGAGAAGGCCAATATCGGTCGTATCATCTCTCCGAAGGACGAGATCTTTAGATTCTCCTTGAAAGGATGACGTTTGGACACCCTCTCGTGGGGGAAACTGTGACAAAATGTTTTTACATGATGGGCAGCTTGTCACCTCCTAGCTTGTCCACCAAGGGCAGTTACTTACGTGAGAACGGGCGTACTATAACAGTACACCTTTGTGTGAACGATTCGAAAGGACGGGTCGGGAGAGAGAGCTCAATCGATGAGATGGTGGTGGTGGGGCAGCGCAGGGACGTTTGTTTCGGATGAATTTGAACTCAACTGTGAATAATTCTGGGAATGTCGACAGGAAGGAAGAAAATTAAAAGGAAACAGCTAGACAGACGGCAGACGGCAATATCAGTATATCAGGCGTCTGCTATAGTCTCGCCTCGTCAGATAAGTTTTAAAACCTCCTGGCTATTCTATCTTGTTTGACATCCAACTAACGGACGGTCCACTCAGTCATGAACACTGAAAGCTACGCAACTGCCTCGAAACCTCGCCAAGCTGGTCCGGCGACCACGACATGGCATGACACGACTCGCCATGACACGACTCGACACGACATCTTCTATGGCTTCTCCCGTGGCTTGTTCCTGTCCAGTTCTCACCGTCGGACTTTGACGGTCCAGCACCATCGGGAAAGAGCCTAAATGCAGCAAACATGTCGACATACTTTGGGCCTTCCGTCGGAAGTACCTGCCACTACTCATTCACACGTTCCAAGCTGAGCTGGTGCAGCTGCGGCATAAGGTTCACAGCGGAGTGGAGCAAGCGAGAAGCCCGAGGATTCTAGAAGCCGGTGTGGAACCTTCTTTTGGGGGCAAACCCTGGCCAGCGAGCCTCTTTCTGTCCGAGAGTCGGTGGAGCCCGCTCAGACCCCAGCAGCTTAAGGGGTACATACATACAGCTCATCATCAGATATACAAAAACTTATCTTATTCGCAGGGAATGAAGAAAAAGAAAAGAACAAACATGTCCATTCTGCTATTTTCTTGTCAGCTCTAGCTTGTCTGCGAAGAAGCTTTATTTCGAGCCTTGTCGCTTATTACCTAAGCCGAGTCTCGATCCCAAGCACGCATATACGGCACAGAAAACTTGAACAAGCAAGGTACATGTACCGAGGTACTTGGTACTTATTAATCATTTGACCTGATGGGCATGTATATCATTGTTGTCTCTGCAGCCTCAATGAAAACACTGAAACTCAAGACTTGGTTTACCCTTATTTGTGTAACCAATCTCATACCGAGTGGTACAGAATATCCAGGAAAAGATATCCAGAAAGTTGTTAGCCTCGAGTCCAGGAAAGCCGTATCAAGATTCTCAAGGCTACTGCATGCTGTATGTATCCAAAGGATCACTCCCTAAATACAAGACCCAGCCCCGGCAATCAAACCACCAGACAAAAGGGTAATCAAATCATCGTCCTCGTGCCACGATATATCTCCACGTTCCATACCGCATAGCAATCAAAAAAATGCCAAATTCGCCACACCCTCGAAGGCCGGCGGCACTTCACTCCCCCTCCGCCTCCAGCTTCTCCTTCCCGTACCTCCTCACCTCCTTATCCATGATCCCCCTCACTCTAGCACACCCACTGACCCCAACAGCAATCATCGCCTCCAACCGCTCAATCCGCACTTTACTCTCCATACTCAACGCCACAATCTTCTCCGAATCCCCCACCGTTGCAACCGTCAACGACGGAATATCGCTTTCCTCGAGGTAATTCACATCAAGCCACGGATCGGGACCCCCGCCCCCATCATCGAAAATACTCGTCGATTGCCCCGCCGTACACGCGCACACGTAATCCGTCAGCGGAATCCCCGCATCGATTAACGCTAGTGTCGCGGCGTTGATACATGCCGCGAGCGTACCCCCGTCCTGGGAGAGGATGTGTACCGATATCGTGATCTCCGAGCGCGCGAACAACTGCGTCAGAATGACGGATGCGAACGTCTTCTGGATAGCAGTTTGCAGTTCCTGTACTTTCCTATTATTAACACGCGCAAATAAATTAGCAATCATCATCAATCACCATCCATCCACGCGATTGCCTACCCGCCTTTGCCGTATCATCTCATCTCTCCTTCCACATCTCTCTCATAAGAAAGATAAAACGAAGAAATACACAAAGCATAGATAGAAAACCAAATAACAAACAGACAAAAAAAAAAAAAGAAAAGAAACATACTTATCCCCCCTCCCCCTCCTAATCCTATCAGTCCCACTAAACGCCGCAAAATAAACCTCACAGCTAACCGTCGCCCCGTCCTGCTTAACTCTCTGCCGATTCGTCGGCTCAGCCGGTCCCGTCACGTTGCATATCACCTTCGTAAACCCTTGCTCGATGTAAGAGCTACCGTCTGCGTTCGTGCTGCTGGTCGAGAGCTGGCAATGGATCCGGCGCAGTTCGTTCCATCTTCTGCCGTCGTTGCGGAGGCCTTCCATCGTTGTGGTCTTATGAAAGTTTTCTTTTTTGTTGTTTCGGTTGGAGAATTTGAATGTTTTCGCGGTGGTAGCGTGTGTGCATGGGTGTGTTGATGGAGAAAGAAAGAAGCAAATATGATGTGCTGAATCAATCCAACGAGGAACGCAAAGAGCGAACCGCGCTATCGATACTATATATTGCAATCGCACCCGAGAAAGAAAGATCAAATCAAAAATAAACATATCAGATACTTAATTAATAGAACCATAGAAATTCGATTCGTAGCTGCTAAGTACATGCCTCGAAGGAAACCTACGAGAAATGACAATATAATAATACAGCATTTCTGAATAAAATATAACAAAAGAAAAGATATCAGGAAAGGATCAAGTTATTCAGTCAATAATAACCTCACTCCAAATAAAAAAGTAATAAAACAGCATTAGAATCATCTCAGCATCCAAAAAGATACAGAAGCAAAGTGCCAATGTTAAAGCCACTCCTCCACCTGACGGTAGTCTTCGTAATCAGTCCGCATCTCCTTCCCCGGAACAACCAAGATCCTCCCCCCAACATTATTCCCACGAGCCCAAGCACCATTCACAACAAAAGCCGCCCAGTGTGGATTCCCAACCTCGAGCTCCCCGCGGACCTGAAGAATAGCAAGCCGAACTGCCCTCCCGATATCCCAAACTCTCTCCGGATCCCCCCGACAGTGCGTATGAAAAATATCATAGAATAGTTCCGAAAACCGTCCAGCAATATGAGCAGGGACTGGCCACAAGGTGGAAACCACGGTCGAAGCACCTGCTTGGATAAACGCTGAAACGAGGCCGTCAGGAATATTCGCAATCGTAGCGTTCTCACAGAGATGCGTCGGTTGCTGCGCAATAATAGAAACGACCGGAGAGCTGCTGGCCTGGAAACGTAATCCCGTTGATATCTCTCGAGCGGTCAGTCGCATCCCCAACCCGATCGCAACAGCTGCGTTTTTTGGATCGTTGTCGCGCGGGTTCAAGACCACTTCACCAGCGTAGTGCAAGAAATCGATCGTTCTCATCAGCTGTTCTTTGATCTCATTTTTATCCGCTACGTATCCCGTGAACGACGAGATCTTCTCGCCTTGAAAGCCTCTCGCCAAATTTTGTAAAGTGTAACGCGTTCTCTTTTGAGTAAATTCGCTGGTCCCCGGTCCCGGAATAGCGCACATGCTGACTCGAACCATCCCTCGAGGGATCTTTGGTCGACCTCGGTATTTACCAAGACGATCCATACAGTTCTTCGTAGCTAAAAAGCTCGGGGTATACACGATGGTAGCAAAATCGCCGAGTATGAAGGGACAGTCGCGACGAGACCAATCTCCCAGTGGGATGGCGTGGAACGGAAACCGGCCCGCGAAGAATCCGGTTCCGATGATGATCGTGTCCCCCATTCTAGCGATTTTGGTGATATAACGGCCCAGAGCTTTTGCGAGAAAGAGGTCCTCGGTGATAGACTTCCCATGGAGCGCCTTGTTCAACAGTTCCTCGGACAAGCTTTTGATAAACGTGGCGGAGATCCCCAGTCGTGCAGAACCCGTACGGCATATTGGATCTCTCGTGAAGGAGGTTCTATGGTAATTCTCGACATTCCACAACATATAGACCTCATCGTTGATTTCGACATAATCCACAAACACGACCGAGTATCCCTCGGTCTTGTATTCGCGGATGGCGAAAATATCTTCTCGATAGGTTGTAGATCCGGTAAAAACTGAAAGCGGTGCTCGAAGCGTGGCATTCCTGGTGAGCTCGATCATGGAAATCTTCATCTGGAAAGTCTGGAAGGCTTGAGAATCCGCGATCTGGTCCCAGCGTGTATACCAGCGTCCGTGGCCGCCTCCGGGGGCTAAAATTCGAATAACATGATCAACATACTCTGTCGTCTCGCTTCTCATGGGTGGGCGACTGAACGCCACGAGATCTTGGAGCTCGTAGAGAACCATCGTCGCATCTTCCCAAAGTGTTCTCGCTCCTAGCGTACGGCGAAAGTCTTGTCCCTTGAGAATTTGAGCCCAAACCCACATCTCAAAACAGTCTATCGGCTCGATTTCCGGCAATTTACCACCGCCTTTTCTACTGTCCCTGCTGTTGTGTCGACTGTGCCCGTTCTTCAATTCTTCAATTCTAAGTGGCACTCTCTCTTCGACCGCATCTGTTCTAGCCTTCTCAGCCTTGATCCTCTCGTCCTCTATCTTCAATTCGAATTCCAGATCTCGCATCTCTTTTAAACCGATATGACACCCAAGAGCCCTCCCGACGACGGTCTCGTACGTAGGACGTCTCATAAATGTTGGAATATAAGAGCTAGCTTTAAAACTGGTGCACCCGTAAAGGTCTACATCGGATAGATTCTCAATCGCAAGGTTGTAAAACCCCAAAGCTTCTTGCCAACGAGATCGGCCTTCGCAAAGGGACCCCATGGTGTAATATACCGTAGCAAGACGCTCTTTGTCCCCTTCCTCAAGACAGTGTTTGATCAACGAGTCAGCCACGCCCCAGAAGGTCGCATGTTTGCAGTGAGGAATACGAGAATCTAACTTCTTGCTGATCTCTGCATCGACAAGATACTCCTGCCAGCCTTGGACGTGGAGAATGAGGAACAAAAGTTGCCAGTTTGCGTGGAGGGTCAACTTCTTCTCAGCATATTCGGGAGCATACAGTTCTCTGACGCGTCGATGAAACTCGAACTCTGTAGCCTTTCTCTTCGCTTTTCTGATGGAAGAATCAAGACAACCCGCATAGGCGTCATTGATACACTGGAAAAACTCAACATGTTCCAACAGCTCCTCCGGGGCGTTTCGTCTGAAGACTTTGTTGCGGATGTAATGATCAAGCTGACATTTCGACTCAAGTACCATCGTGAGCCTGTCTTTACCCCGAAGCTCCCAAGTATCCGACAAGAAAACGCCAAGTAAGATGATCTTCTCGAAAACCTCTGGGCCTGTGGGACTCCATTCCATATCCTTCTGAATGAACACCCCGAATTCGCCTGCTAGCTTTCTCAAGTATGTCAAACGGCTCGGCGGGTCGATTTTGCTCATGAGATCTGCCTTGAGAAACAAATATTGATATCGAGCCTTGGACAACTCAGTTTTCATCTCGTGCTCCGTGCAATATTCCATCAACTCCCCCCCAGCAGCGATACCCTGATTCAGTAGCCCCAAACTGTGGCAAACGGTCATCTGTGACATCAGAAGTTTGTTGCGCTCATCGAATTCGAGATTCTTCTTACTGTACTCATCAATGGACTCCAGAGCATAGACGAGATCGATACGTCTTTCCGCAAGATCAATAGCGGCCCAGTACGGATAATTACCATAAGTATCGCCGGTGACATTTTTATAGTGAGCCCAGGCAGGTATGAGCACCCTCTCCGCACCTTTTACTCCAGTAAGGGCAAGGACGCTGTCAAAATGTTCAAGAATGGTGCCAATACGGCTCGCATCGTCTTTAGCAGCGTAGAACTCGAAAGTACTTTGGAAAAAGGCGACCATGTCTTCGAACTGGTACTTGAAACGACCTTGCCACGCCTTTATATTTTTTGTGCGTGCTCGTTCAACTTTGAGGTTTTCCTTGAGGATGAATTTGAACCAGGTCGACTCTGCGAGGACGATTTGATCACCTGCATCCATGGCGGACTTGGAAGCTTGAGAGAAAAGATCGTCAACGAGGTTTATAGACTCTTTAGTTATTGTCCCTCCAGCATTCATCTCCTGTAGCAGATTCTTGCCGGATGCTAGGTAAAGGTCGGAAAGTGTCTTGTGCCAAAGTGTTTGTGTTGGCGGGAAGCCGTCATGTATCTCCCCAATTTTGACAACGAGGTCTGTGAGGGTAAAACTGGTGGATACTCGCTTCAAAATATATCTGAACAGTGTATAACCTGCAAAGTAGTGGCCTTCTTGGATGTGATTAGCGATTATTTTGACGATCTGGCGTCTCTCAAGCTCTGCAGCATCAGGCGGTAGGTTCCCGCTATGTCTGACGATATATTGATACTCGAGGTAGAGATGGTAGAGATCGCACTATAAGCTCATTAGTACTTAACTTCCAGAGCTATCTTTCATTTCTATCAATTACTTGGATTTCAACTCACATGGAAGTATCCGATATCCCGCTCATGACGGTCCTTGATGTAAAGATCATAAGAATTGCCAAGAAGCGTTTGGAATTCAACGCTCGTCTGGGTTGAAGACTCGTCACCACGGAGGTGTACAAGTTGCATGAGAGCCTTCAGGACCATAGATTCTTCACTTCGACTGAGAAAAGTATCGGTATATCCGATGAAGCATTCGTGGGCCTTTTGACGGTGGAAAGCAGCGTACTTGTGGTAACCTTGCTGGGCTCTCAGACGAGCGAAGAGGTAATGATAGGACGGCGAAGATGAAACTAGGATGGGCCACCTTTTACCGATTGAGTTCATGAACTCAACCGCCATGCGATAGTTGCAAATGACGATTTCCCACTCCGTGCGACGGAAGAGGCGTGTGAGCTCCCAGTAGTTCCCATCATCATGACCAAGTAGGAAGGCAGTGATCCGTTCCTTCACTAATGGATGATGTTCTTTGATGGATGGCTCAGAGTATGCAATATCTTCCGCGTCCAGGATAGGAACAAAGAAGATTTTGGTGATGAATGAAGGGATGTGATTGTAAATTGTTTCCAAGATGGTTTTAGCTTTTTCCTCCATCGTCACTGTTTCTAGATGATGGATGGGTAGTTCTTTTGGTGGTGATAGTTGATTCTGAAAACGAATATTGAAGAATTGATTGAACGTAAACGTAGGTAGTGGTCAAGAACGAGATATCGGATAGCTCTTAAAGAATTTCTGATAACGATATGACTTTTAGATGCGTTCTGAAAGATGGATCGATGGATTCGATGGCTTGGCAGATGATGATGATAGAGATGTTGGCCAGATAACGGAGTGGGTGATGATGGAAAGACGTATGTTTGGGTCAAAACATTTGTAGTCGTGAATACTTTCAATAAACAAGACCAAAACTAAGCAACCGTTGCTCAGTAACCCCAACGACACAATTTTATAATTTATATTCGAACAATTTTCTAATGAAACAGCTAGTTTGATACTCTACGGAAGTATTCGATAGCTGACTTTGTAATGACATTTTCGACTCCTGCTCTCTTTAAATGCTCAAGTCCAAACCTCGGGATCTCAACAACCGTAAAATAATTTCTTATTTTTGGTTGAGACTCATGATAGTTAGCTGATCGAGTTTTATTATTTCATTCCTTACAAAATGCAATTGATAACTTGACCAATTGATTAAAACTCCATTTTAATGTTAGATTTATGGCAACGCATATAGCGAAAAGACAGTGTTGTAATATACACAGAACCGATTATATAATCATATTTGCTCAGTCGGCCGAAAGATCATTACATTGTTAACTTACACTGCATTGTATAAGAATCGAATCTCGAATATCTGAATTCTGAGCAGATAGAGAGTCAAAGTCATTTTTACAATGGCCGCTATCCGTAAACTCAACAGTTCGATTTTCAATCCTTCACTGTACCAAGGCATTCGTGACCTCTGGTTTGGCACCCTTCCATGGGGCGCCAATTCCCCCACGGAAGAAGCAACCCAACGTTGGTTCACGGGCTCCAAAGAAGCGAAAGCGAAATTCGACCAAATCTGCCACCAAAAGCTAAACACCGCCATAGACTCTATCTCTCCTTCGAACTTTCCGATCACGGGGCTTTCCGACGCCGAAATCGCCGCCCCGTTTGTTTCTGAAATCGAGGCCACGCAAAGTGGAGACGAGGAGAAGACCAAAACCGCCTTGAGCCTAATGCTACTGTTAGATCAAATTCCTCGAAATTTATACAGGACGCAGGATACATTGAAGCTTGTCTACGCCCATTACGATCCTATCGCCGTATCTCTTGCGCAGCATATTCTATCCAGTCCTACATCTCGGAGGCTAGATCTCTATTCCAGCATTAAAGGCTCTCTTCCTTACCGACAATGGTTCTACATGCCGTTAATGCACTCCGAAAAAATTTCCGATCACCGTGTTTTGAACAATATATTGATTGAAATGATGGATAATTGCAAAGAAGATGAAGAAATCGCGGGTTCCGTGGAGAATATACAAAGGTTTGAATTAATGCACGTCAAGATCATTGAGAGATTCGGTCGATATCCGCACCGAAATGGTTGCCTCGGAAGAGAAACCACGGCAGAAGAGAAGGAATGGTTGGAAAATGGTGGAGAGAGATTTGGAACTGGATAGTCTTAACTGTATCATATTATATGGTGGAATTCTTGTAACGTGTGTTATTTGTCAGATGGATCTACAGAAGAGACTTCGCCGAATGATGGTCTACCAAATTCACAATACATAAAAGACGTTTGTATTCATTTGATACTAGTACTCGAACGAATCAGCCCCATATTTAAACGACATGATATCTACGCATTAATTGTGATCCCTAACCCCGAAATATCCGTTTATGGTGCAGTATCCAAGAAAGTGTACAAAGTTTGAATCTTGCCATCCTTCATAGTAACAACATCCAAACCAGCCACCTCCGCCTTCTCACCAGGCAATCCGAACTCCCAACTAAGCCTCGCAACGGCAAGCTCGCTTCCCGGCGGAGAAATCACATCTACGGGGCCTATATTGAAATTATACGAAGTGTTCCATTAGATAAAACCCCAGAAATATCTATACGCGTAGTGCGGGGTAGGATTAGAACATACTTAGCTCCTTAAATACCCAACCTGGCCTCAAGAACCCCACGATAGTTTTAGAGATATCCTCGTGGGTATCAGCCATACTTTGAGGGTCGATAAATAATCCATCGGGATGCCACAGCCTAGCAAGGTTCTTCAAACGTTCTTCGTGAGAGTGGTTGCCAAATATGTCGTATAAGTTGCTCCTGACAACGGCTGTTACTTCTTCGATTGTCGTCATTTTTTATTAGACTTTAGACTTGATCGGAATTTTATAGAATGCGAATGTCGACTAGTCAGGTAAGATTTATAGATATTAAAGATTGGATAATCGCATATACTAATGCTCGGGGGATCAGAGATTGAAGAAAGAAAGCTATACTGAACTACAAGTTATATTACGGAATTCCCAACCATTTTTATACGAATCCATAGCATCAACTTAATTCGAACACCAAGAATCGAGCAAGGATGTCCTAGACGTTCTTGGCAGTGTTGCTGATTGATGTGTTGATTACTCATGGTTGCCAATCGACCCTACTGATTGCTCGGTAAGCCAAAGTCGCAATGCGGTTAACTATTCCAAGTCGTCACCTTCTTGATAGACTAACGGAAAGCTTGTTCTGAGATTAGATAATACGCATGTATAGCTGCACGGTAAGATTTACTAATCGCGTTAGATATCCACTATTATCAATCCAATGTGCACAGCAGTTGTGGTAAAATCGCTCTGGTAACGTGTTTTTCTTGTGAAGATATTAAAATAATCGTGACTTTTGAGTTATGGCCGGAGGGATATGGAGGTGATTATCAATCGGGCCCTTGGAACTGCAGACACGCCTATATTGGTTCCTAGGCAACCATATTGATTGTTCCAGCTCGTTTGCTACACAAAAGTGCGATGCTTAACATTGGGCTTACTTACGAACCAGGCTGTATGTATTAGGAAATCTCAAGACTTCAAGCCTCGTATATTAGCTTATAATGGACTCGAGATTTAATTAATCGATCTGCTGGCTTACTTGTGACAGTTTGACCGCTGGAGACGACACAAAAATGCTAACCTTTTGATTCTCGAACCTATTTAGTGCTTACCGTGCCTCTGTGCAGACCACTTAAGTAGTTTTCGAGACCATGGTTACTTCCTACTTACCTATGTCTATCTCATCATAATATTTCAACCGCCTCTAGACTGTGTGAAAGAATTTTTTTGTTTATGGAAATCAATTGACGGGAGTTATTTTTATTGCCAAACAAAACTCTATCTCGTGCGACTCGAGAATTTATAATCCATGATCTATCATTATATAGACAGACACCTGACTCGGCTACTTCTCTAGATCTACTGTTCGCTATCAAGCTAAAGATTATAGAACAATTCACTATATTCGAATATTCTGTGTTTTTTTCTTTCATGACGGTCGCATCGGACTCTCCACATCGGCTTATCATAATCCCGAATTTGCGAACTATATATCGCACCGTACATCCCGAGATAGCTAAATCCGAAGTTATCTCTCATCAGCCTCTATATTGTTTTCCTCTTTGGTACCTCATTTCACCCCCAAAAGACCGACGCCGCGCGCCAAGTCCAACGTCACCAAAGATAGAAGAAATATTGTGCAATTTTAGTCGTCCGGAGCCAGCTTTCAAAACTTAAATTGCCCCCGAACCGACTATCCCTCATCGGGACATCAGTCTCTAGCCAATGACATCCCTCGAGACCCAAAGTCTTGGCAGTTAGTTGATATTACCACATGCTACAACATTTTAGCCCAGGATACATCAATATAGCCTCGAGTCACATCGATATCTGAGAACCCAAACGGCTAGAACGTGGATGTGTGAGTAATGGAACAGACGGAGAAAAGGTTGGACAAGAGCTTTCTTTGTTATATAGGCGATACCCTTATCTCCGGATAAGCAGATGATCGAGCTCTAGCGTATGTAAACTCGCAAACTGTGCACGTACGTACGAGCTTTGTATTAACATTGAGGGCAGGATGAGTCGATATCCGAGTTAATATCATGATGCTTTAAACTTCACTAGCTGGTTTAAAAACGGGGGGTTAATGGACGGATTTAGGGACTTAAACTTTTCAAATCCGGATGTTTAACTTCGTTCACTCAAATTAAAGGAAGATGGGGACTCGCACGATATAATTATAATGCAAATATATATAGATCGATAGATCACATTATCGATTCCCCTGCCTATAGGTTTCTGAATAACTCGTTTCGCAAAAAATATATACTCCAAGCTTTGCTTAATAAGACAACCAGTTAACTTAAAGAACAATTCCCACGAGCACAATGGGTTTCATGGATCTCGTCGCCGCCCAATACACCACTCTCCCAGTAGTACCCACCAAAGAACTCTGTGCCGGCAAAACCTTCATAGTCACAGGCGCAAATATCGGCCTAGGCTACGAAGCAGCGAAACGCCTCGTCTCCTTCTCCTCCGGGCGAGTAATTCTCGCAGTCCGCTCACTAGAAAAGGGTCGAACCGCCGTATCCTCGATCGAAGCCGAAACAAATAAACCCGGTATCGCGGAGGTCTGGGAACTAGACCTCACCTCCTACGCTTCCGTCAAGGCCTTTGCGAAAGGGGTCCAAACTCTCGACCGTTTAGATGCTATCATTGAAAATGCCGGCGTGGCGCTGGCGAAACACACCCTCGCCGAAGACCTCGAGACCACCCTTACGGTCAATGTTACCGGAACGTACCTCCTCGCCGCTCTCGTCCTTCCCAAATTGAAAGAAACGGCAAAGAGACTCGGTACCCCGACACGCTTAACTATCATCGGGAGCGGTGTTGCGTTCTACGTCCCCGGAAAGCTGGAGGCTATCGAAGGCGACATATTGGATCAACTGACCGCCGATACCAACGGTATGCAAGACCGATACTCGGTGTCAAAGCTGCTCCAATTTTATAGCGCGAGAGAATTCGCAAAGCAGAATCCGGTGGAGAAAACGGGTGTAATCGTCAACTGGGTGAATCCGGGATTGTGCTATTCCGCGCTGACCAGAAACGCCCCGTTCTTTTTCCGCCAACAGATTAACCTGATGCGTCTATTTTTGGCTCGGAGCACGGAAGTCGGAAGTCGAACGCTTCTGCACGCTGCATTCGCTGGTGAGGAGACGCATGGGAAGTATTTGTCCGAATGTATCGTCAAAGAGTAAGTTCTTCTCGTGTCAAAACTTTGCCAGATTCCAAGAGCTCTTGCTGATATGTGATAATGGTAGGAGCGGCGTTCCGAGTTGGGTGACGAATGACTCTGGCAAGCAGATACAGCAGCGAGTATGGGATAGTGTATTGAGGAAGTTGAATGCTACACAGTCGGGATATGTATGATTTGCAATCTTGATCGATCCTGATATCTAAGGCGACGGCGTGCTTGCGAGACTTGTATGAAATGTCTTTCAATTTTCCTGTACCCGAATACTTTCTGTTCCCCGAACACTATTCCAGAAATCCAATCCAATCTCATCATGGAAAAACTGAATCCACGGATATTTCTTAAGCACCGTCCTTGCATCCTGCCAACTCTCAAGTTTTAATTCAGCTATGCAACTTTTTATCATAGGCATCAGCCACACCTCATCTTGATCCTCATAAACCGAAACCCCGCCAACAACTAAAATCCAAAACAAGTAAGAGTAATCAACCAAAGGATTCTTGACAATCTGATTCGTAGCACGCTGCAACAAACTAGCTATCAAGGGATACGTCTCCAGCTTCGTCTTATGCAACCGTATCAGCATTGTAGTAGTCACAGCCATCAGCGTCAGACGGCACGCGGTTTCTTCCGCGCTATCGGGTCGCTGCTCGAGTAGTCCGTACGGATGAAGCAATCGAAACGCCACCGATATCTGTATTTCCTGGAATGAATACGGGTCTAGTTTTGGATGCGACGTGTGGGCGGCATCCAGAAACCTCGAAGCGCACAATAAATCCCGGAAGACGATCTGAAGCTCGATATTGTATACCTGCGCGTTAGTCGTAGTGACGAAGGACTCGTAACAGTATTCGTCCCACGTCGGCATCGCGCGAAGGACAGAGTATGGGAATTCGTCGCGGTAGAACCGAGGACGGCACCCAGTTTGCAGAGAGTATTCAATATCAGTCCTACTTTATACTTAGCATATATCCAAAATTCGGTCTAGACAGCAAGTTAAACAATCCTACCGGCATATTTTATGCACCAACAGCCGACTGGGCATAACGAACGAGTTAATCCCACCGCGCATCTCCACCATCCGGTGAAGGGCCCTCATATGTGGTTCAGCTCCTCCGGGCGCCCTGAGCAGGTTATGGTGCATAGCGATAGACATAACAGCCGCAACGGTGGGATTCGACAGCGTTTGCTGAGTCTTCAGATTCTCGTTGACGCAGCGATACGTATTGATGAGATGTTTTAGGGTTCTTTGCGATTCCTGCCGGGGTATATTACGTGGACCGGCACGCCAGTCCGCAAATGCCTGTGCCATGGCTAAAAGGCAGTGGAAGACTAGATTATCCCAAATATCAGGTTTCTTCGCTCGTGATATCTTCATACGATCGACTTACAAGCTTCATCTTGCTGAAAATACTTGAAAAAAGTGACATGCGAATCTTCCACGCGAAGACAAATATCTTTCGGATAGAGAATATTACTCGTCATATCCATAACTTCAGAAACAACTTCAAGTCAGCCAAATTCTCCCAGTACAGTGACCATGCATTTACAATATACAACGGTGGCAAACACTCACACTGAACCAAAATCCTCTGCATATAAGGCTCCATCGGCCTCGGGAACACCACAGAAGAAAAATCGTTCCCAACACTCGCAATCAACCGATTAACAGCCTCGATTTCCTCCCAAACTTCATCGCTGCTCGTACTCGCACTATCCGACACTCTCTGTCCAAAATACGGTATCAAAGCTCGCGGTTTCGCAAGGCGTGTTGCGGCTTTCCTTTCACGCTTCTTGCCCGCATTTCGCCCAATCATGACAGAGGATCGAATCTGCTTGCGGGTTGAAGCATCGATATTCGTGCCGTCGATGAACTGGAACTGCATGTTTGGGAAATCAGTATGTGTATATGGAGCATTGCTGGATATTCTATTAATCTCGCTGAAGTTAAGTGCGCGGAATGTTATGGAGATGGTATGCATACAATATCCGGATCTGAGATTAGGCTTCAAGACGCGGTTAGCGCAAGTTATCTCCGTTCTCATATCTCAGGCGGCAGAAAAACTAGTCTCAGGCGGCAGAAAAACTAGTGGAAACCAAGTGCCATTAGATGCATGATTTGAAGCAATGGCAATTAATGATAGAATGCTTTAAGTATGTAATTCTTTGACTTTACCTGAGATACAATCCCAGCAGGTTATTATAAAACAAAGGAGAGATATTCCAGCGGTAAAATACTCGTGAAAGGAATGACTTCGCTTCCGTCAACAAGCTCGCAAGCTCAGCAATCTGACTGGCAGCGCTGGGATACCAAAATAATCGTCCCAGATACCACATCTTCACAATACTAAAAATGAGATAAAAAAAAAACAAAAGAAAAGGGTACGCTGAATGAGCCTAACGTCCAATCCATCCCTTCCATGTCCATATCCTTGTCCTTCCTATTCCCTTCTGTGATAAAAAAACACCTAACTTGGTCCCACAGCCCATTTGGAAAAATAGAAACACCTGTGAAAAAAAGTGAACCCAAACACCGAACACCATGCAATACTGAAGTTGTGAGAGAAAGAAAGAAAAAAGAAAAAGAACAAAAACCAAAAAAGCCCTCCTCATTATCCTTAAACCTGTGTTCTACACATTAAATTCTAGGGCGTCTCCTCGTTGCTTATTGCCAAGGGTACCCGTTGACACCATATCCACTTGTACTACCACCAGCTTGACCACTTCCCCGAGAACTCATGCTCCCATACCCGTGTCCGTGTCGTCCACTAGTCTGCCCTGTATAAAACCCCATTGGTAGGGGTGGTGGCGGGACACCGTTTGTGAATCCCCAGCCTCCATTGCCCACCTGCGATCCGCCAGATTGACTTTGGCTCTGTTGTTGCTGTTGCTGTTGCTGTTGCTGCTGTTGAGCTTGTTGCTGGGCTTGTTGCTGAGCCTGTTGCTGCTCCAGCCTCTTACGCTGGGTTTGATGAAAGATGATATTATCAATGGCATCCTTCTGCATGTCCGCGGTCGCACTTGCGAACTCTGCGTAGAATGCCTGTGGAAATTCCTGTGGGTTCAACCCCGCTTCGAGTAGAGTGTCCGTCGCACGCTGTATCTGCTCACGACTAGGATACGTTGATATTTGAGATCTCCTAGTCGAAGACGGGGGAGGTGGTGGCGGTGGGTGATGTGCCATGTGCATCCTGTTTGAGAACGGGTTCGATGATGCCAGTGATGGTTCTCGGTATTGACTCCTCACACTGCCATCGTCCCGGTGGCTATAGGTTTCCTCTAGTGAAGGGAATGGATGTGGTGGTGCTACGCCAAAGGTATTTCCGCGTGTGCTAGCAGATGAGATATACGGAGAAGGGTATTGTTCAACCGAAGGGCCGGTACCTCGGCTTCCTCTTGGAGGAAAGAATGGTCCATCTTCATCGAGTAGCGATCGTCTCCCCCTTGGGGCAGTGGCGGTAGTCATATCGTCTTCAAGCGTGAGACTTCGAGGTTGGCCGTGGGCACCTCCCCATGAGCCTTGGGTAGATGCGGGAGATGATACTCTAGAGAGAGGCGCACTGGTAACTAGCGTCTGCTTCATCCACATTTTCTTAGCTTCATCTTCTTCTCGAGAAATAATACTCGGGCTGCTAATCGGCGATCTTCCAGGAAGAGGGTCATGGCCCTTATGGAAACCATAGATTCCAAACTTTGGACGCTGGAGATGAGGATTCGGGAGTGGCTTAGCTGCGACGCCTTGAAGAGGAATGAAAGCGCTTGTTCGTACCTTGGGTTCCACGAGAGCTGGTGGGGCTGGGTGAGGAGGAGATGGGCCGGAAATATCGACGAGTGGGTGAGACTGTTCGGTAGCTCGGGGTGGAATTTCTGCAGGTCGGCTGTGGCTCCACGGATTATTAGACCGTGAGCGAGATGACCCAGTCTTCTCGAATGATACGTTTTCTTCTTCTGGTATTGAGACGATTCTTCCATCCTCGACAACGCGACTCGAGACCGGACGTGGAACTGGTGTTGGGGCTGCGGATGATAAGATTTCCCGACCAGCTGGTGTTTCATCGAGCGCACGGCGAAGAACGTTATAATCTATCGATTTCGCTAAGGCTTGGAGAATAGGGTCTCCGGTGTTAGAGTTCCCCGTCTTCAGGTCTTTCAAAAAAGTGTGAATGGCTTCTTGGCTCTTTTGCTGTTTTTCTGTTTGTTCTGGAATCACACTTGTATCAGATGGCATGTCAGTCAAGGGTTGATAGACACTCTTGGTTCCCGTGACATGAGATTTAACGTTCATTGGCGATGGGAAGGCAGGAGATTCAGAGCGAGGTCCTTTGTCTGCAAAAGCGTTATTTATGGCTCCAGTTGCTGATTGAGGGTACCTGAAATACAAACCTTGGTCGAGAGGCCGCATTAGAAACTCGTCTAAGTACAGCGGTGTCGGCTTCTCCTTGTCAAGGAGACTTTCGAATTCACGACCGTCGCCAACAATCATTTTTTTCGTCTCGTCCTCGTCTTCATCCTCATCTTCGGTTGACTCGTCGACTCGCAGAGTGTCAATTCCGCTGCCGACCATTTCGTACTGGTGCGTACGAGTATCAACTTCAGATGTATGTATTCGAGTTTGTTCCTCGACATCACGAAGATCCCGTGTAACTAAATGGGGCGACATGGCATTCATCACGGAGCCAGCCTCCAGTTCGACTCCCTGATCTCTCTCGTCGTCATCCTCAACATCATTGCGAAGATCTTCAACATCAAGGCCTTCTTCATTGTCAGTACTAGTTCGTAACAATGGTTGGCGAACCCGAGCGTAAGCCGCAATCACAGAAGCCGATGAACCCTGTCGGCTGGTGTATAGTCCGCTGGCATGGCCGGATACCCTCGTCATGGTATCATCCTTGTCGATCAGAGAAGCAGTTTTGACGGTGGCTCTCGACCCATCCATCTGGCTAAGTTGATCATTAATCCTCTCTAGCTCCTTGGCTGCGTCAAAATATGGAACTGATGGCTCATCAGCTTCCGAAGCAGGAACGTATTCCGGGGATCGGACACGCGATCTCCCACGAGGTGGTGATGCCGTGCTCACGGACTCTTCTTCAGCAATATCGCTCGTTGCCGGTCGGGCACTGGATATACTATACGAATGAGATCTACGAAGAAGAGAAGAAGTGACGCTGGAGGGTTGACGACCCCAAATAGCGGAGGATCTTGTTGTACGAACGGTAGACGCTGTGGGTGGAGGTTCGTCATATGATGTCTGAGTATGCGATTCCGGAATTTGAGAAATGCTGATTGACGAAGGTTTTCCCTTGTGCTGCGGGGGTGGAGACACACAGGCAATCAGGTCATCAGTTTTATTAAATCTCGATAACCACTTGTCTTCCGTGATCTCTTCACCGTTCAGGTCACCTTTACCAAAGAATAGTAGTCGCGTACAACTATCTAAGTTTAGCGAGAGGCGGTAAGTCAATGCTGAATCAACTGAGGAAGAGTGTATCGAGTCCTTAGATCTTAAGAAGGCGAGATAGTTGCCGATAGCGCACCGAACGCTCTTTGTCAGTGCGGTATACGAAGCTCCTGGGTGAGGCACTCTGATCGATGGTACATCGTAGGCGGTATTGAAGGATACGAACCGCAAGCTGACTTGAATGTAACCAGGAGGCGAACGGTGTTCTTCGAGAACGGTAGGGATAGTCGAGTGTCGAGAGGCAGGTCTAACAGTTTCTTGAACGCTAGCGGCTCGTTCCTCGGTTTCCGCAACGATCACTTTTTCTTGTAATAACTCGTTCATTCGCTTCACGTCGCTGATTTCAAGGATCAAATTTTCTATCTGTTGACCATAGCTTCGATGCAAACCCTGGACTAGTTCAGCAGTTGCTCCTTCTTTCTTGACATTGACCATCTGCTTCGTATGCTCTTCTCTCAGCTGTAATATATCTTCATGGTGTTTCGTGGATAATCGGAAGAGGAGGTCGTCTTGTTCTTTTTGGTGCCGGGATTCCATCAAAGAGATCTCTTGGTCTTGTTTCGCACGTGCCATTTCGAGATTCTAGTGTACTGGTTAGCAAAGCGAAGTATCGGAGGCACGAAATACCAATGCAAACCTTAAGCTTTTCCTCCATCTCTTTGAGGGTTTGGCCCATCAACTCCCTTAGCTCACGGCGCGTTTGGTCATTGCTAGTACGTCGATAACCTCTCCGCGGCCGGGCATCCGTGGTGATCTCCGATCTAGTATCAGAAGACATCATCTTTCCTGTTTCCGACTCGCTATCGTCTTCCTCTTCTCGTGTCTCTTTCTTTGGGTAAAACTTCTCTTGTAGAGACTGGCCAAATGTATTGTAATGATAAGATCCGGAGCGCGCGGGTGTGGTGGTAGTGGTAGTGTTTGTTTCTTCGTCGTCTTCGGAAGCTGTGCTTGGAGGAGTGTATATGACTTCAGCGGATTTGCCTTTTCCGACCGTTAGATTCGCGTGTTGTTCGTATTCCGCGATCAGCTCGGTGTTTTGATGATCGGGCATTACCAGTTGGGTTGCCTCAGCGTCGTCGGCTTTTTGTTGGGTTCCTTCGTCTTCGTCGTCGTAGGAGACAGTGATCTTGGCCCGAGCGGTGGTCGCACGATGTTGCTTGTTGGCAAGGAGTTCAGCCGCGAGTGGCCTTCGTTGGAACGGGTTTAAGGATACTCCAGAGTGGTGAGACCTGGTAGTCGGGGCTCCAATGGTGAATTCGCGATGAACCTGGTAGTCTCCGATTTCACTGTGCCCAATCGTAACCGGCATCTAGAGGTTCCCTTGTTACTTCTGCCAATTTTGACCGATTATTCGCAGGCGGTGTTTGAATTGCAGAACGATTCGCGGAAGCTGTCGATCGAAGAGTGAACAAAAATAGGTGAAAAAAGTCCGAGAGAAAAGGAAATCCCTAGAAACCGAATCCAGCCTGGAAATCTTCCTTTCTACCGGTCTTAAACCACTTGACGTGTGATCCTTTCACTTCGAAAGAGTGCTATTGCTTTCTCCAACCTCCCCAGCTCGTGCTTGCTACGTTTTAGTTACGTGTAACTCTGAGTATTGTTGTGTCGAACCGTCGCTGGTGGAATGCTACAGTCTTTTTATTGCGGCCGGCGCCTTCTCGAGTGAAAGTGCGTGTTTAGGACGTATGACAGCTCAGCATATCCAAGACTATTGGTGGGGAGGACAAGGGGTGCGGTCCAGGTCCCTTGAGGCGAGGAAAGAGCGGAGGCGGGCTAGCAAGCCAAAGTTGACCAGGACCCCCGTTTGGATTCCAATTCCAGCAGGCCTCCAAGGTTTCACTGAGAGAACCGAACAACGTGAGGTTTGGGGGGGGGGGGTCGTTTTGTTTTCTTTTCGATCGGAAACGAGTAGCCAAACAGGCTTTTTTTGGGAGGATTGCTCGGCCACCTCGACAGAATATAGAGAAGCGTTGAAGTTGGTGAAGCTGCAGAGGACTGGTCTTTGCATGCAGGAAGGACGCCAGCTAATGCAGGCGGATGTAGCGGACAGCGGACAGCGGCGACCTTGAAGCGATATCCAGCAGGTTTTCGATGAAAGATGAAGATGAGGATGGGCTTCAGTCGAACACGGACTCTCCTGCAATATTGGCAGCGAGTATTGCAGGAAGTTGAGAGAAATCCAGGTTTTGTATATCGGAGAGAAGGAGGATGAAGGGAGGAAGGAGGATGAAGGTTGGGTTAATATTTGGCGATGGCGATGGAAACGAGGTTGCTGGCTGGGACAGATAAGGCAAGGCTGCCCTTGCCGCTTCCACTCAAAGTGGGGACGACCAACACAATCACAAAATCGTTAAATCTCCGTTCTTCAATTCAACCAACTTCATTCATGTGATATATACCACCGACATTCCGAGGAGCTCTCATAGGTAACCGTTCTCTCTTCTCTTGCAGAATTTGCATATTTGGTGATGCCGAGAAGCTAACATCAGTAAATAATATTTAGAATAAATATACTCCTGTCGTCGACTCATTTCACAAGAGAAAAAAACTTGAAAATAAATTAACTGCTAGCATATCTGCAGCATACCGCAATCAATGCAATCAGCATTCTGATGCCATCATTAGTGCATATCGGCTCGGACAAAGTGCTCAGGCTCAGAGTCATCTACTTGAGCAAAACCAATCGTCACTCCTGGTTCCTGAAGGGTCACTCGCAGCCGACAATGTTACGAGGGTGATACCATGCGCTGACGTGGAATGTTGAACAGGTCCGGTCCTGGTTCGTATCAAGATATCAGTTGCGGCAAGGTTCTAATACGATAAGTGGGCTAAATCGGCTCTGGGTGGCATTTGCATCCTGATAACTGAAGAATTGATATGTACTGTCGGTCTTTTACTAATTACCGTTCATTCCTTAGAATTAAATAAACGGCGAACTGAACTCCTCTCCACACAAAGAAGAAACCTTGTTACAAGGAGAGATAAGGTTTCCGCTTCAGATTATTTTCGAGGCGAACATTTTGTTGGATCTTCAATCACGAACAACAAATCAGCCTGGCGATCGACTCAGCAGATTCCGAGATAAACCCCACACAGAGATAAACATCTTAGGACGCACGTGCATAAAACAAGTCAAAATTAACATTTTACGAATTCGAGCTAATACTTAAATTATTGGAGATAGTTTTATTGAAAGATTTCTGTACCTGACTGTTTATAGACTAGGAGATGGTGGATATATTCGATCTTAGTCTGGGACCAGTCGAGCACAGAAATTTTTCAATAAAATTCAACCTACCAGTCAAAACTAATCTGAATGAGCTAGCGTTTCGTGCAACCTGTGCTTTATTCAAAAATCTCTGTGCTCGGCTGGTCCCAGACTAAACCTGTGCAACAATAAAGTTGTAACCGGCTGGACAGCCAAAATAGCAGACAAACTTGCGACTCCTAAACCGGACCTCAGCAGGCATATATTCCATGATACTTTATGCTTCACCATTCCATGCGAATTCTCTTGGGCAATCCAAACCAGAATCTACTATTCTATACTTTCTCGAAGCGCGGTGTCCCTGAATCGAAACCTCCAGATACTGGTACTAAATATTTAGGAATCAGAGCCTGGTCGCTTTAACATTCCAGTCGTTATCCCCCGAATAGGATCGGATAGTTTAATATTACTAAGTGCTTCCATGGATAAAACCAGTGCATATATATAAGCCTACACAAAATGTCATTCTCAATACCTCCATTCTCTTAACATACCCAACTTGAAGTCTAAGTCCTAAAGTACCCCATCGTGAAAAACTTGCGACTTCACATATAGCTACCCAGTATACCGTCATACCGAGACAGGATGCGTAGTAAACCTATGTCTCTGAGGCTCGAGAGCTTCAATACATGCATCCAAGTCAATGATGTCTTGATCATATCCTTCAGGCGAACGATCAGAGTCCCAGACAACAAAGAGGGCTCAGATCTACCGCCAGATCTGGGTCCCATGCAGCTCACCAATGTCAGCAGCGTGGCATCAAAGTTACCAGAAAAAATGCGTGAAAAAGGAAGGCTACTACTCCCTATGTACTGTACGTAAACTGCACTAAAAATATTATAATTATCTCCTATAGCTCCTCGCATCATATGATATCCGCGTACTAACAAAATACGTAACACC
The DNA here is from genome assembly GCA_036971405.1 of Orbilia quercus. NCBI lineage: Eukaryota > Fungi > Ascomycota > Orbiliomycetes > Orbiliales > Orbiliaceae > Orbilia > Orbilia quercus. The sequence goes on along the minus strand of JAJTUE010000009.1, from coordinate 879,643 downwards.
AATAGAAAAAGAAGCAATGTGGAATCGATTTCCACTCCACTTCTACCAGGCACTACGCTATAAAAACCTTTGTAGGGGGTATCAACGCTATATCAGGTGAACCGGAAATCGAAACGCCAGAATCACAGCAGCGCCAGAAATCCCCCCTGGTAAATAAAATATCCGTGCAAGACTACGTCGTCGTCCCCGGCCAGCGCTGGCTCGACGGTATCGCCACAGCACCAGGCAAAGTGAAGCAGTTCGTTGCAACGACGCTAGGGAAAGGCCTAACCGTCGAAGCCCAGATCACTGGTGCCAAAAATACCGGCAATATAAGATTTGAGATCACACCGACTTTAGACCCGCCGCGGCCGCGATCATGGGCATCTGTGAAGGTAAGACTAGACTCCACCGTTCCGGTTGTGGAGATAATACCACCGGCTTAACTGTGCTTCATACGGAACCTGGTTAACTTGTCAAATATGTACTAGAACCCACCCAGTACGATCGTAGATTTCAAAATCAACGTCAAAACCCTAACAGGAAAGATAATAATCATTGAAACTAGAAGTGACGATACGATCTATTGCGTAAAAGCAAAGATCCAGGATAAAGAAGGCATCCCACCCGACACACAGCGCCTAACCTTCGGTGGCCAACAGCTAGAAGATGGAAAGTGTAAGTTATCATCAACCCTCTTTTCATATACACCGCACGTATGCGGCCAAACTTCTCGAACTTACAATCAAAATAATTAGTTTTGTGGGAGTACGGCTTAAAAAGAGAGGATACCATCCACATAATTCTCGGGCTGCGCGGCGGCGGTACCGTCGAAACCGAAATGGGAATCGCGGCAGGAGGAACGATCCGCCAATCGATCGTTCAAGATCAAGTCGACAGCAGCCGATGGGATAGAACGAGAAGTACAGGGTTCAACGTACAAATCTTGAACGCAGTATTGTACACCGTCGTAACGGGATATACTAACCCCAATATCCCCCTCGATCCGGAAGTATACGCTGGCCTTGGTGGTGTCTTTTTCGATCTGGAGGAGGAAGAGACCGAGATCCACGGTGAATTCGGTGGCGTGAAAAGTATAGGAGAACTCACAGGGGATAATGATCCAAAGATCGAATTTCAGACAGTGAAGATAGGGTCGAGCGTGGGGGTGGATTTAGGTAGTCGAGGTCCATCAACTCGAGGGGAGAGTCTGGAACATTCGGATATCTTGTATAGTCCGAACGAGCCCGCGGAGTTCAGGTCGGTATCTGAGATTATGCGAGACTTATACAAGCTGGAAGTTTTGTGAACTTGAAAGGGGTTTTTTGTGGGCACGTTCCCATAGGTTGTATTCAATTATATCAATCCAGACTACTAATATTATTTTAGAATGAATGTGTTAGATAACGAATTCTAAGATCTCATACATTCTGCCCATCCCGCGCTCCCATAACAGTACAAATAAACTTCTTTAGACTAGTAAATCAACCAGCTGCGGTACCAGCAACAATGTATACACGAAAGAACAATATTATCAAAGGAATATTAAGGAAAAAATTTTAGATCCCGGAACAGCTACGTGAAAGAAATATATATCGCGAGAAGAAAAGGCCAAATTGGAAACAAACAATCCATCATAACGCCAAACCTGAAAACTGGCCAAACATAGCGCCAAAGAGCTCCTGCGCTTTCTCTTCATCCGATTTACCATCAGACCCGCCCGATGAAGCGGCCTGTTGTTGCACTTGCGACAGCATTTGGAGCAATAACTCTTGATCGTCTTGGTCGTGAAAAGAAGATGGTGTTAGCGGTGAAAACAAAGAGTCACGGGATAGAGTGTATTCGCATAATTCATTCAGCTTACCATTCGGCGTATCTTGCGTTCTCGGCACCAAATCCGATTTGGGATCCTGCTTGGAATTCTGCGTCTTCGGTAGATACCCAGGACTTGTCGGCGTCCATAACAACTGAGGATCGATAGCTTGCGGTGGTTTTATCGGCGTTCTGACGGCCGCCACCGCCTTTGATTGTTCCAGCGATTCCGCACGTGATACTGATTTCTCAGCGGGTAAAGTGGCTTCCGGCGAGCTGCCGTACCGACCGTCCGGTGACGACTGGTTTTCGATATCGGTAGTATCGGTTTCTACCAGTTCGATCATTTCTTCCGCCTTCTCGTTCTCGAGGTCGTGCACGGCTCTTACGTGCTGCTTCGCGTTATCTTTGCGAGAGAACGGTCGCTCTCGGCCTCTATCGCACTCGTATTTCTTGCAAATGTAGAATTTCCTGGGGGTTTTCGGTGTCGGACCTGTGACCCCGCTGTGGATAGCGGTCTGGTGCCGTCGCAGATCGCGTCTGGTGTGGAATCCCATCCCGCATGTGTCACAGAAAAACCGACGAGGGTCGTGAATATACATGTGCTTCCTGCATATGTAGAAGATGCATCGAGTTAGAAGAGGGAAGAAGTCTGGAATGGGTGATAATGGAAGACTGACCGTAGAGAGGTTTTATCTTTGCAACCGACGGTACACGATGGACAGCGAAAAGCCATTTCATCGCTCGCACGGGCATCGCTCTTTCTTTTCTCTTTCTTTGTCTTGCCATCCTTTGGCTCTTTCCCTTTCCTTTTGACGGAGGGTTCTGATCCATCACTGAAGCTTGACCGGTTGTCTCTTTGCCCAAAATTCAGTGCTTCTTTTCCGTTAGAGTCCTTCCCGTTCAGAAGACGGTTAGACTCTCGGGAGAGGTTTGAGACCCATATTCTGTGCAGTTCAACTTGCTCTTGTAGGCTGAATCCCTTAGTCTCAGTGCTTTGAACTACTAATTTCTGCTGCTCTGATAGAGGAAGAGTCTTGAATATCTGGAGGTAAGTTAAGAAGCCGGCGTCGAAACCAGATTCCAGGCTAGCACTGTTATCGAAGCCCGTTAAAGGCGAAGAGGGCTGAAAACCGAGACCCAAGGCATCACCAGAATTTATATTTAATGACCGAGGAGACGACGCATCGTTTCCCCCCCAGCTGAAATTTGGGAAAAGAGTATTCGACGGCGGCTGTGTTACGGGCGAGATGTTGTAGATATCAACAGCTGGTTGCTGCGACATTGGGAAAAATGGAGTAAACTGCCATGCAGATATATCTACAAAACAAGAAGTCTTTAGTACACTCAACTTCGATTAAGAAATTAAACGGATGAAGCTTACTTACCGTCGCCCAAAAAGGTCTCAAGATCCAAAAGAGGATCGAAATCCTGGCCTTGCGTTGGGTTGCCCATAATTAATTGAAATCGGTCTAACCACGGAACAGCCTATCTGGGAAAATAGATGCAAGGGAAACTGCAATAGTGTTAGTGAGAGGAAATTGTAGTGGGGGGCACGATGGGTGTGGGGGGTTAATTCTCGCGATTGTATAAGAATTACTTTGAGGCTCAAGTCTCGATCAGAGTGTCTCGAGTCTCGTATATGTCTATTTATTCGTCCGGTGACCGACGGTATGGACTTGACTTGACGCTGAATACCAGGAAAGGAATTCAAAGACTCCAAGCACACGAGCGCTCGAGCGAGCTAGTGCCCTGGCCTGGAACAATTCGAGTATCTCACCGCTAGAACCGTCGCTTGGGTCAACTTACTAATTGTCGCGGTGGAGGGATCCTTTCTCACCCGTTTGCAGTACGATCCTCCGGCGGGATGGATACCTCGGTCTTATCGATTACGATACCTTTCTGCCAGGTGCGGGGGCGATGATGGTGTGCATTGACTTGGTCACGACCAGCCGTTCCTGCGGGGATATTAACGTGAAAGGAGAAGCGCGTAAGACTCTCTCAGGCCCGACGCAGCTTTACCGATTCTTAAAAGATATCACTTCACAGGAGAAAGTCGAAATCGACGTCCAATCCGAGGCTCAACCTTCTGAAACATCTTACTCATCCTGGGCCGCCTATTCTGTTTTGGGAAACGATAGCGGGATATCTCGTATCTAGAAACCACTCTCTGCCGACGAAGCCTCAACCAGGCCGTCTTCCAAATTTGGTCACATCTGGCTTGATATGAAATCATGGAAAATACAGATTTGGGATAAATTAATCGCTGCGGGCGCGGCCCGGTGGGTCCTCTTTTCTATGACCGGTCCTTTAATTGCCGCGCCAATACTTACGTTGCTTTTGGTCTTGCAGCATGAGTCCGATCACCAGGAAGCGTATACGCGTATGCTTCCCCGCAGATATATTTAAAGGGCCCGACAAATAGCTGTTGAAGAATGTAATCTATCGATATGCATTATTACTTATTAATATCTACGAATCTACCCTATATTACATGTGCGCATAAAATATTTGATTCATTCTTGTTCTCCTCGATTCTCGGTTATTTTTGGGCAACCATTCTTGGCATATGTTAGCATGATATACCCCAAAATTCACAATGCTCTAAATGTTGAAGATCTGAGTGTTGGATCCTTCATTTGATCAGTGAGTAGATTTACGTCTTCGCACTTGGTGACGAGACTGGGAACGGGACCGGTTTACGTTGATAGTTTTCCTTTCGGCTGGGAGTTTCCTGTGGCTTGATAATTCCAATTGAGGCCTGCCTTGGATGGAGTTTTGCAATCCCATGCTCGAGGCTGAGGCGAGGTTGTACCATCAAGAGTCTAATAACAAACACACCTTTATATATTTTACGGGAGAATTAAAAGCACATGCACTTTCATGTTGAAAAATAGTGTCTACAAAATCAATAATGCCTCGTGGAAATGTATCAAGCACGCCTGATCTATACTATCAAAACAGCAAAGGAAAAGACACAAGAGAGGTAACATGGTAGTATTCAAAGAATAAAAATTTTGGCCAGATGCACTGCGAAGGACTTTCGTGCTGCCTTGTGTGAAAACACTTGCAGCATGCGCATGGCTCTTTTGTGCACGAGTTTTAGCTTCAAGATCCTGTGTAATCATCTTGCCAATAATATATTCTGAAATTGTTCTGGGATGGGATCTGTTTGCGTTAGACACATTGGAGCCTTCAATGCCTCTCCCTAGCTCAGACGGCGATATGACCTCCCGGTAATGCGTATTATAAATTCATAGCAGCGGTGGTTGCAGTTGTAGAGAATGCATTAAAGACTTGAATGTGACTATGGGGTATCATAGTGTATCTTAGATGGTGGTGTGCCGACGTATTCTTGCAGCCTCGATACGATAAAAGTTCCGCTCTCGATTGGGGAATTTGAAGTGCAATCGTCGACGTCAGGCAGACATTTCGCTGTGTCCCCGTAAACTAGATAGCTAAAGTCTTCGAAATATCTTTATTTTTAGATAATATTCTCCCCTTTGCTTTGGCTGTCAGGGTCGTCCGTAAGTCTGTATAGGCCGGCGTCCTTAGACCAATTAATAATACCTTCGTTGTAGCAGATTCTGGCACTCACGTCCCCCAGGTAGATACAAAGGAGGAGGGGGATCGACGATGTCGCCGGTATCCGGGTGGGGGCATCGGTTTGACTACGTCGGCTTCAATCTCATCCTCGGACGTCGCAGCGAGAGAGATCACATAATCTTCAACCTAGGATGGGAGCAGGACCGATTGAAAGTAATTTTAGCCATGCTACTATCGATCCCGTGAACTGACGTAACGTGGTGTTTGGCATTATTTCCTCTGTTGAATGGTCGGTCTGCAGCTCGCGAACGTCCGGACACTGTGCACAGGAACTGAAAACGTCTGGGGATGGAAATAGTCTAGAATTTGGGCCAACGATGTATTCCTCTAGGCGGTGTGTATATTTGGAGCTGTGGCGGTTTCTACGAACAGACACGTATATCTTGGAGCTATCGTGGGAGGTTTTGTGTCACCTGTCACAAAATGTTATATGTAATGCTGGATATTTCTTTGATGTTTGCGCCAAGCTGTATACTGTATTCTGACTTAGACTCTTTCCAATCCTGAGATTACTTGCACATATAGGAAGGTCTGGAAGAGAATGAGAATCGGTGACGTTAAAGGCACGAAAACCAATGCAGGGTTGATAGTCAATCACAAGTCATCCAATCTTTCTGACCACTAACCAGGAGAGTTACCTATGAACTTCTAAACCGCTAGGAACCCGTGGAACTGGATTCTTACATGTTAATGGCCACAGAGAAGCTGGTTCTGACGCGAAATCAACATCTGATACGTCTGTTACTCTAGATATTCAGACAAATGTCGAGTCAGTGTGTGTGAGCTATTTTAAGTCGAGAACGTCAAAGAGGACGAAAGGCTTCGATATTCCATTCAAATAGACATTTGACTCACCCTATTATATTTCTGACGTGTCGGCATAGTATTGACAAGAAGCTGGGTTCAAGTTCTCGCTCGACCTAGTGTTGGTAGTATGATCGATTGGTTCATCCTTGATATGTCTTGTGAATCAGCTGCGACGCATAACTTCCTTGAAGGGGCGTGAAATAAGCCCTTATTTGACGAAGAAACTTGCATCGCTGCTCGCGATATCTCAGAAACGTGAGTTAGATACCCCAGAGAAAAATAGTAAGCAATTAAAGAACGGTGTCCTGAGAGCTGGGACGATAGGATTTATATTTATATACGTGGAGATCTATCGATCTTGAGAGGGATAATAAGAAATTTAGAATCGTAATATGACATCTGATCAGATAGATTCATACTTTGTGACAGTGCGGATATCCATTGGTGCACCTCAGTTTGCTTTATTCCATTTATACACATTTAGGAATTGCCGTGCTTGCCTTAATACTTAAGCCAAACGGAAGGCTGACTATCCAGCCATCGATCTACAAAGGCGCAAGCGCACCCGCATAAGCTGCATGAATATGTATGCGGGCGTCGTAGGTACCTACGTTCAGCACTGCAGTGAGAAGATAAAAAAGAATATTCTGTCACATGTATGGAATCCATGACGATATCAAACTCTGCCAGGCCAGGTAGCGTTACCCGATTCGTATGTGCCTTTGCTGTCGCATTTCGTCGGATTTAGAGGATATTGTGTTGTGCTGCCTTGCCCGGGGCGTAAGTTTCCAGTAATATATCCGACCACCAGATACCGATTCGTCGGTCCAGAGTGTCTTGCATTGTCTAGATGTGATTACGAGGCTGTTCAGAACTCAGGTAAACAGTCTATAATATTAGGGCTGGCTATACTAGCTACCGTTGAGGCAAAGCAAAGGGGACAAAACGCATGATATCCATCTAGGTAAACTCCGACGCAGTGTTCCGTCGGCTGGAATCACTAGATATTGTTTTGATATTAGTTTCTAGACACGTACACCCGCGATTACTCAGTGTACGTGCGCTAAGAAGTTTAGAGAGGGCTGTTTCCCAGGACTATAATTTAGAAAGAAAGGTCGTTGGTCTCGACGATGTGTATTGCGGCAAAGCGTATTTCCTAAGCACAATCCCTTTCATAACTGGCGCTTTTAGTATTCCAGAAATTCTGAGAGTCATCAGGTCCTCAGGACTTATTCTACAGGTGTACGTTTGGGGTCATCATTTGGTTAGTTAATTGATGTTGCTGCCATGCATCGCTATCCGGGCTCTTTTGTACATTTTTGCTTTGGTGATAGGATCTCAACGCCACCGCTGTGATAGTTGTTGCTTTGATTCCAGTGTAACTACTTAAGTATTAGTTGGGGCATACAACTGTTAAGAGCTTGAGTTTAGAGCCCCTTCGCGCTCTCCCTATCGGTAGATGCCGAAACTGCGTAATTTTTATCAAACAAAATACACAAAAATTCCAGCGGATGAACAGATTATTCTGATCAATGATATAACTCGGTTACAAGATCTCGACTACATCCAGCTCTGAGGTAGCTTTCGACACTCGCTCTGAGCTGAGGCGTGCTGTGCCCGAACTACAATGCAACACGAAAATGTGTTGCCATATCAAAGCTAACCATAAGCATACTAGCCGCACTAGTCTACTTGGAGAAACGAAGAAGTGGGACCGCTAGCAAGATCGCAGGGTTCCGTCGACGAGACTAGGCGGTTGGACAACGTTTAGACCATGTGGGGCCAACGATGAACAAATCCAGTTTTTCGTGAGGATATTGTTTGTGGTCATCAATCCTGGACGTAAGCACCTCATTTCTCCGCAGAAGAAGAGATATCCAACTTATCATTTAGCGAGACGACTTGCCGAGCCGGAGACCCAGCCGGCAAGCTAAAAGTGTCTTTCCTAGACACGTGAAGCAGGAAGTGAAATACGTTGTTCAACAGGTTATGTTGTTGCGTCCAATATCAAGCACAGCCACTTTTGCAAATTCTTTGCAATTTGCGATGTTACCGCTAACGTTATAACAGAAAATTTAGAAACTCAGATAATACAAACTATATACGGAGCTTCGTTTCCGATATCGATAGGCAGCTAGCTGGCAGGGAATACAAATATTACATGATGTAAATGATTTGCTTCCGGGTAAAGATTTTCCTTTTAACCTAATATTGCCAGCTGGAGGTTTCCGAATATCTGGAAATTGTCGGTTAACGCGAGCCCCTGCCAGGTCATGCAGCTAGATGCACAAGTGATGGTTTTGCACAATGTTCTGGGATTTGGATTTGCAGGGTGGGGGAACTAATTGCTTCGCTCTCACCGAGCATATCTGCTCATTCGCCACTTTTTTCTTCGCACCTCAAAAGCTTGACCAAACTTTTCTTGCTTTCAGCTTAACCCCTCTTTCGGCCAGTGTCCCAAGAAACTTCATTGCTAAAGGGCAAAAAGCGCTCGGTCGAAACACTCTGTTAGGGTTAAACGACTATTTAACTTTATTTTTAGCAAGTATTAGTTTACAATCAACGAAGGGCCTGTGCGGTCAGCTTTGTGGGGACTTTGGTATCAATTCCGCAGACAAGGTCACCAGATACCTTTCTCATCAAATTCTGGACGCGAGGAGGGAAATTCCCTGAAGCAATATGAAACCTTTGGAAATAAATCCCACGCGAAGGCACTGGATTACATTCTTTGCTCGCTTCATCGATCTGCGAGTCCGGATGGGGTCTCTAGCGCATCCGGAAAAGCTTGCGCGCCAAGATATTGGATCGATACGGTGCGCAGCGTGGTTGGCGCTGTGGCTCTCGCCAGCGCAATCCGAATGCTCCTCGTCTTCATGGAGCCTTTGGACTGCGCAGTCAATCACGGGCGTTCTGGACCCACCACACCAGCTTTCCATGGGATTTGTACTGCCAATTGTGCAGGTGGAATGAGATCTAGGCAAGGAACCGGTCTTAGCTTTGTGTAATGGCTTTGGCTGTCTTTTTAATTTTTTAATTTTTTAATTTTTTTTTAGTGTGGTGGAGAGGTTTATGGTCAGCTAGGCCCGGAAAGTCGTAGCAGGATGGCATGCTGCAGGCTGGTCGCCCTGACCCGTGAATCAGGAATCGAATATGATCCCGATTTACCTTTAAATGCATAGAAGGGCCCTTCTCCTCTCATCGAGCTGGAACTTTCTCCACTTCTCAGATCTTGTACAACATTCACTCTGGGCGAACTAGAATCGAATCGTGTCTGTCGCTATCCGGTCGATTCGATGCGGTGGAATCGCGCTCTCTAATTAGTTGGCCGACGTCTCTGCAACACATCTCGAGAGCTCAAAGAGGCTCGCTCGGGTCGTCGCTCCAAGCCATGCTCTCTCCTCCTCACCCTCAGACCGACGAGGACAGGGCGTATATCCTGTCGCTCGTTCCAATCTTCAGAGAATGGCCTCCAAACTTCGAATTCCCCCTGGTCGCCATTCCGGGATACAAGCCACCGAACAATACGCTCTACTCTCTGGTCATTTCTTTCATTGTGGTCTCTATAGCCACAACGATTGTCAGCTTACGGTTTTGGGTGAGATTTAAAGCACGGTCGACAATGGGAATGGACGACTATGTGATGGTGCCGACGTTTGTAAGTAATCCAAGAGGCCTTTACTGGAATGTGACTCTAATTACTTGCTTTCAAATCAGATGCTCTACTGCGCCTTTACGATTAATAACACTTATGGTAAGATATATCAATCTTCTGTAGGTATTGTTATATATTTATCTTACAATGCTAACCGTTCGGATCGATAAGCTGTTTTTGGCACCGGCTTTGGATTTCATATCTACGATCTCTCCAGGAGAGATATCAAGGGCAATCTCATCGTACGTCTATAAAGACTCTCAATCCAATTTTATATTTTATTAATGATAACTAATCAAAAACCTCAAGGTCACTTACTTGCATGTGATATTCTCATTTTCATCGCTGCACCTTTGCAGAATATCCATCCAGCATCTCCTTCTACGTCTCACACCACCACACTACTCCGTCTCTCGACGATGGTATCTCTACATCCTCTTGGGTGCGTCATATAGCTTTGCCTTAGCTGCACTGCTAACCCAAATCTTCCAATGCGGCCTTCCAATCTCAAACGCGTTTAACCTTCGCGAAGCGCTGGATGGCACCTGCGTCAGCATGCACTCTATTACCGTATACGCCGTCTTTATGACAGGCCATATCCTCCTCGACGCGCTAACCCTCTTCCCACCCATTTTCGTGCTTTTCAAACTACCAATGTCCGATAAGAAAAAGTACAACCTCATCTTCCTTCTCTTTTTGGGGGTTATAACCATGGTCCTCAGCGCGATCAAGCCATTCCTGTTTTACGCCAGAATGGTCCAGTCATACGACGTCTCTTGGAACTCCGTTGTCGTTGGGTTTATCGGCATCTTGGAGCTCAGCCTTGCCATAACAATCGCCTCCTTGCCCGCATTAAACCGACACATTGTACGTATCGCAAGACGAATCTTCAAGGGAACTCCGGATCAGCCGTCGAGAATACGGACCGTCACCGCCAGGTTTGGCGCTATCAAATTCCCCCAAAGGGATGCCGCTCAAAGGAAGCCGCCGAAAAAGTTGTTCAGTTTCACCCTGAGCACTACCCTAGCCACAAACCTAACCGGCTCCACACAAGACGTATCCCATAGCTACCTCGAGCTAGGGGACGTCAAGCCCACGGAGACGGAAGACCCGGCGCCGCCTAACAACATTGACGAAGACGACGTCGCTAAGCCCATGCCCATGCCAGATCCTAACAGCATAGGACGGAGGGGTTCCATCTCTGCTGGTCGGAAATTATCTGTCCAGCCGATACCCGAAGAAGGCGAAGACGAAGGCGAAGACCTGTCTCGTAAATCAAGCGGAGAAAGTGACAAGAAAAGACTGGCGCGAGCGAGTCGGCAGAACTCCCACGTCTCGTTCGCAGAAACACCTAGTGTGCCCCCGCCTGCAAAAACTCGGCTCGGCTCGGTTTCCAGCTCTCTGCGGCGTCCATCAGTAACGCCTCCATGAACCTCCTTTTCACGACGATTGAAATTGCTAGATCTTAATGACTCGCGGAAATATCCTTATATATCTTTATGTTTCTTTTTCTATAATACCCTCTCATAGCTACCTTTCCTTAATATAGTAGGATTTTAAGAGCTGGAACATACATCCCAGGGTTCGCACCCTGCATTTCATTTTCATAATTCAATGGTACGGCGTTTAGCATTTAATTTTTTTTTAGAAAAGAGCCTTCTACCTCACGAAATTTTTATGTATTCTCATACACATGTACATTGGCTTGGGCGTTTTAGCGTTGACGTTTTCGGGAATGAATCGGAGCGAGATATCCTTTATTTTATAATTCTGTTGCTTCGCCGCAACCAAACAGTTATAGTTACAAGACTGATTCTGTTGATTGCTGCGTTCTATTATACGTATATAAGTTGCAAAGAAATATTCAAAACTTTTAAATTTGTGCCATTCGGAATTATAATACTAAAATCTTGTCCCGTGAACCAGACGTGCTTACTAAGATCCAGAACTTACATTTGCTGATTTGACCAAGCTAATTAGTTCTAGTTTACAAGACAATAATGTAAAATCTTGAAATACTAAAAAAAAATATGTATAGAATGCTCTGTGGCCCTCTCATTAGAAACGTCAATTGTTCTAATATAGTGATTGCATGTCAGATATATGCGTCTGTGTCAGACTGAAAGTGCATTCGACACAAAGGAATGTTTTATCGCCGTAAATATGGCTTGCTATCAATATTGCATAGCTCCGGCAAGTTGGCGGAAAGATAATATCTCTCTAAAACACTTCTTTGTGAGATCGATAGTACTTCTGGCGGGAACTTGCTTGGTGCCGCTTGATTTAATGTATTCAAGACCTACGCCCGACGAAACGGAGTAGTGATTAGTTCCGCGAATCTTTTGCCCTACTGAGCAATATACCTCGTAGTCTCAGAACTACCACCGGTATACTGAAATGTAACTATAAACACCAACACTAGTACACACAGCGGAAGAAAATTTATTCTATAAAATAAATATCTTAGATTAAGCAGGTACTAAAAGTTTGAGGGGGAGGGAAATATATTGCAATCTTACATATCTTCGCGCGTAGCATTTTCCCTTAATTTATATCTTTTTTCGATTTTTTTGATACTTGTATCGATATCAGTTTCTCGATCACCCCCATCAAGTGAGAATCCTCCACGAGTCTTCTCGCGCTTGCGCAGAGTAATATTAAAAAGGCCAGGAGGTTCCGAAATTGGTACGTCCGCTGAAGTTTCGGGTATCGACAACTTTGTATCCCATCGGCTGAGTGACGAGATACTCATCGAGAGCCTGCTCGGTTCATCCCGGTTTATATGTGGTCTGACGGGGTATTTTGTATTAATATCGTCGAAACCTTCAAGTTGTGATCTTTGTTCGTGATTTGCTGCTTTCAATACACCACCCATATCCTCATGGGAGTCCGGCTCTCGGTTTTACGATATAGATGGCCCATCTCTGGGAAATATTAACGGTGCTAACGTTTTTTTCGAAGTTCCTAGATTTGACGTCTCGGTTCCAACGTTCGGTCGAGAATTTGTTCGTATGAAACCTATGAGACTTGGCGATATTGAAGTTCCCGCGTTGGCAACAATCTGATTGGAAGGGATCATGAATAGTCGAGATAATTTGCTGATTCTTGATTCTTTGTTTCCTCCGATGAAACCTGCGGTAGTCTTGTAGTCTGCTATATCTAGCTTCTCTCGTAATGCCTGCGGTAATTCTGGGAACAGCCTTTCACGCTGTTTAAGTTCGGGATGGGACGGCGGTTCTGATTTGATTATAACCCCAGAGCCTGATTGGAATACAGGGTTCGACGACCGCGGGGTCAAAACCGTTGTGTGATACGGTTCTAAAGACCCCGAGAGATCGTAGATAGATTCGGATTTTACTACTTGCTCCAGCGGAGATTTAGAACGAGACAGATTCTGACTCCGCAGTTGAGAGGGGGTGGATTCCAGGCCAAGTTGATTGGAGCTCGATACCAAAGGTTCCACTATATTGTGTCCAGTTGGATTTCCGACCTCAGGTAGATCCGATTTAATAGCATTCGAATTCGTCGATGTCCAAGGATTCGACGGGACCGAGCCTTCCTGTTCCCCCAACAGCCACGGTTCCAACCAAGTATCTGACCTTTCATGACCAAAATCAGACGTATCAGGCAAATCGATATCCTCCGGCACCACAATCGGCGACGGAGGACCCCGCAGCGTCGCAATCCAATCGTCCAAATATACTTGTTCAGCGGTAAGTCGCGCCTCCGAAGATCTTGTCATCAGACCGGCGAATAAGCCCACGAGAATATCGCTATTATCCATCTCCAATAATCGACGTATAGGTAGACCTTTGGAACCGTCGATATAACCTTCCAAGGCCTCCGAATTTTCAAAAACGGGCGTTTTTGTCAACATTCGAATATGGTCTCCCCCAACGCCCACATATCCGCAGGCTTCGCATTGGCCGGTGGTGCCTCATTACTTCTCGGGGATATTCGGTACAGTTCTGGAGCTAGGAACCCGTCGGTCCCGTGCAAGGAGACGGTAACACCTTCCCGGGGTAGCTTCCCGGGTAGCTTCCAGACGTTTGCTGAATCCGAAATCTCCAATTTTAACCCACCACCGGTTCGGAGGCTGCGATTTGATGAGTATATTCTAATTAAAGTAAATAGGTTAGAAATACAGTTTGTTAGCGAGCAATGGTGATTTGGACGTCCCTTACTCGAGGCTTCAGGTCCCGGTGCGCATAGTTCCTGCCATGCATATACCGCAGACCGCCGCTCAATTGGGATACTATAACCTTGACTTCAGATACCGGCAGAGGGGGGTTATCGAAAAGGTATTGATTCAAGTCGCCATACTCGAGATACTCCATTGTGATAAATATATTTTCAGGATTCTGATACCATCCGAAAGATTTGACAAAGAAATCTTCGCTCTGCCGTACAATTAACACAGTTCATCCTAAACTTATACATTCAAGAAATATATCGATCTCATATGCCACCACATATATGATATCAACTTCCTACACAGGGGTCAAAAACTTAAGAAACCTACAGTCTGATGCGAAAACTCCATAATAGCCTCCAACTCTCTAATCCAAGTGACCCGCCGGTTCTTCTCGACGGGGATCACTTTCACCGCCCGAATATCCACATTCAAAATGACCCCTATGGCGCCTCTGGAGCCATACAACTCCATACCCGCCAACGCCCAGCCGCCTCTCCGTGGTCCAGTACTCCGCACGGGGTTGTTATTACCGGATCCCTGGTGCTTGGGTCCGTACTTGTGAATCGTAAACTGTTTATGGAAAGTCGTTTGAATTTGGGAACCTCCGACGATGGCCGGGAGACTAGGCATGGTTTTGTAATATAGCAGCAGATCGCATCAATGTTTTCTATCGGAGTACCTTGATCTTGATCATGGTTGGAATGCATGAGAGCCTGTATGCTCATTATTCCTCAGCACTCCTAGGCTCTTGGCGTGACAGGATAGTAAATGCTTCAGCCTTGCCGCATGTTTTGCTAGCCGCCTCTGCTTCGCGTTGGATATATGGTGGTCCGGTCTTATGGCCCGAACTGGGTTAATCGAAATTTTATATCCAGGGTAAGATCAATCGGCATGATATGGGTATTGGGAGAGAGATAGACAACTTACAAGTCTAAACTACGAGGATATTTTGCACTACAGACTATAGTACTATTCTGGTAGCTTCTAAGTGACTTTGTTGGGTTTTGAATTCCACTGGTGCTTCCCAGGAAACCTCTGGACGATACAGGCCACTCACTCCAGCTTACGCCTAATAGATACCCCATCCACGAAAAACTGAACAATTATTAGAGAGAGTGGCATTAATATCGCTGTCAAGGTTCGATTATGAACAAGAATTCAAACAACAAAGTAGCAGCGGCAGGAAAAAAAAGAGAAAGAAAGGAAAACCAAAAACCACCAAGCACCCCTCCATGCGATGCATACAAAAAGTCCCAAAAACATCTATCCTATCCATCAAAGCATTAATAAAAACGGGGGAGATGGGAGAATAAATCCAAAAAGTCTCCCAGCAATCATCGAAAGCCCCCGATAAAGAAAAAAAAAAAAAGACTGCTTTTATAATACGCTGTGCTGCGTATACGAGTCATAATCGTATACTTCGTCCGAATCATAATAGTATCCCCAATCAGTCAGCAACAATAAAACGATTCAGGGTTCTTCATACCACCTTCCAATACCAATAATTCTTATTTTTCGAAAACTCCAACCTTTCCAATAATAGTTATAACAATGCGCTCCACCAACCGCGCGCTCAAGCGTTCCTCGCAAAGTAATAAGTAAGCAAATTCCTCTGGCTCTCAGACAATCCAGCCAGACACCCCTTCCACATCTTCTCCTCCCCTTGTTCCCCATCCACGAACCGTCTCTTCATTTCAACACAGACGTTCACAACCGCCCTTCTAACTTCTGGATCTTCGTCTTCCATGTATCGCTTTGCGATGCGTCCGATAACGTTCCAATGATTGGTCAAGTCCGCCTCGTCGCTCTTGCGGACAAACGCTCCCAAAGTTGTCATCGCAAGCACATTCGCTCCGGCTTTCTTCTTGCCGCTCAAGTCGGCTGGGGGTGGGGCGGGAGTAGGTGCGGTAGGCTTGAGTAAAAACGTCGTAACCGTGGGAATTGCAACGGTAGAATCTGCAATCTTCTCCACATACTCATCCATCATTTCCTCAAGGTTGACACTAACGGGACTCTGAGTTGGATACTCCCCTCTCAATTTGAAAGCAACAGGGAAAACACTGTCTTCCCGTCCTTTAAAGTATGGCGATGCCTTGCTCATCAGCATTCGCAACAGTTGAACTCCCTGGGCGCGTGCATCTGTGACTTCTTCGGGTGTTTTAACCGAGGACCCGGATTGAGGATCGGAAAGGAACTCGAGAAGCGAATCTAGCATCTCTTCGAATGTCTGCCCTCCAGCCCAGAAGTCAATCGTGGCTTTGTTTTCTTGCTGGTCCTTCTTCACCGGGTTATCTCTAACGATGGCACCAAGTCTTCGGAGACCGTGCGGATCGATGTCTCCATCCTTCAATTTACGTAGGTAATTTTGTAAAGTTTGTCTTTGCTGTTCAGGCGTCTTTCCCGCCGTGGTAGAAGCACCAAAATCTAGTGACACCCATTAGCTCAGTTCAACTGAATCTGTCATAGTATTAGGGAGGACTTACTTTTCTGTCGTGAGCGAATATTGTTTGTAATATTTGCTAAAGGTTCAGGGTCCTTCGGTTTCTTGAAATCCAAAATCGATGCCACAGGATCTTGATAAACCAGTATCGGCTCGGGACTCTTAGGAGTAGCCGGATTGACGCCGTTTATCTTCTTGACTCCCAGTAAATCTGGAATAGCAATAGTGGTACTCGGGGATTTGGTCTCGGTGGTTGCGGTGCCAGTCGTAGGTGTATTCGACAGAGCAGTAACCCCAAGATTAAGACCCGCGAGTGCGCTCATCGGGTTGATCATTGTTAACTCTTCGTCTTCGTTTAGGAAATCTGTTCGCTGAGTGACATCAGGAACTTCGAGAGCTCCACGATTCAGTCGCGGTGGTGGCGGCATATCGGTGAGCGAGGGTATTATCCCCAATACTTTCTCGACGTGCGCGACCTCCTCCTCGACTCTTTCGCTATCTTCATCTTCATATCTCATACCCCACGACTTTTTCAACTCTCTCTGGACACTAGGATCGAACGTCGCCAGAATCCGGTCAAATATAAGAGTATCTCGCCTTTGAATATTCTTGAGAAGATTTGTAAGTGGCGTGAAGTTGGGTGGCTTGGTAGTCGAAACCAAGGGTACCAGCCTGTTAATAACAAGCTTGTAGGTATCTGGCTGGTCGACAAACCCATTCGGCTTGATCCGCTCTCCGCCGAGTAAATCGTTCATCCATTCCAGAGCGCCATGTAAGATGCGTCTTCGTTGCGTGGAGGTAAACGATAGTCCGCCTTGTAAAAGTTTCCGTGTCATCGCTGAGCTAGCGCCCATGCTAGTAATGACTCTGAAGAGAAGCTCTGCAGCTTCAGACTCTCCGAGAAGATCCTTGACAGAAGCCAGACTCTTCGTGGGATACGGTCGTGGATGTTCTGACTCTTCGACTTCATTAAGGAGGAGAACACGAGGAACGATTTGGTCATAGCTGACAAACTTGGTAAGTTCTGGAAGAACTTCCGGTGCGAGTACACTCTCAATGACTTCCGGATTCGGATCGTTCAATAGTTTTTGGAGAGATGGTGCGAGTTGATCAGCCGGTGGGACTGGCGGCCTCTTCTCGTGACCTGGTGGTGTACGACCGGCAAGGACGCAGCCAAGAACGACGATACCTTCCAGACGAACCTTATGATCCCCGTGATTCAGTTGCTCGAGGATGGTCATCTTCCGTTGACTCAGTGGGCTCTGTCTAACTGTTGTTCGAACAGCCCTGGTCGATCCAGGGGGCGAGGTAGTAGTGGATTTCTTGTAGCTAGAGATGGAGGGGGAGAAACCGGATCGGGTTGAGGAGGAAGGACTCATTGCTCGATTACCGTTCATTCGTTCGAGTGTTCTCTCGATAGCGCTCACAGAGTCCCCATTACTACTGGAGGATGCTGGTCTTTTCGCTTCGTCAACTCGAACAGATAGTTGCGACTTTGGCCGCATCGGACGACCGGGGCGAACAGGAGCGGAGGAGATACCAGATTTTTCTGGAATCGAGGTGTGAGAAGTAGAAGATGACCCGGTACTAGTAGGCCCGGAAAACGAGTGAGCAGGTTCAAGTTTTGGCGGTTGAGCGGCAGCGGCAGCTTCCTTTCGCTTAGCGGCAAGGAGTTCTTTTATCGATGGCCTTGTTGTGCCAACGGTAGCAGCGCGAGGGGCGGCTGGTCGAGACGAAGAGCTTGCAACGGTCGCGCCGTTCGGATTATCTTTCTCAAGCAATTTTCGAGTGTTCGCATCTTGAGCATCCATCATACTATCCACAAAATTAGCTACAAGCCCAGAAGACTAGGAAGATAGTTGCAACTTACACAGTAGCACGATCAGGCCACAGTCCATAATACATCCAGAAAGCGGCACGAGCGCCTTCTCGCACACCTGGATTCGAGTCCACTAGAACTTTCTTGAGGCCATCTTCGAGCTTCTTGAGACCTTCACCATGCTCAAGGACTTGTTTTTCGTGGGCATGAGCTTCTATAAGAGCCCTGAACCACATTGTAGAGTATAATCTAGGTTGGATATTTTTGTCTGTGCAAGCTCCGTAGAGGTAATTCGGGATTCGGAGGTGGTGGTAAGTAATTTTTGCGAAAATGATCGCACAACAAACATTTGCAGCTTCTGCTGTAATCTTTTTTGTTCCACCGCAGAGCTTTATCATTGTCGGTAGAATTATATCGACCGTGGCATCCATACCGTGGCCAAGTACGAGGAATAAATCTTTGACGCACTGACATCCTTTCGTGGCAAGGGTTGTGCGAAGCGATTTGGCGGTATTGCAGATACCATCGCAAAGGGTCTTGATGCCGACTGCAAAGATAGCAGCGTGTTCTTCAGGAGCATTTCCTCGGAGGAGTTCTCGGATTTTTGTAACATGACGTTCTCGTGCGGCCCAATTCTGCTCCGTTTCTTTGCCAGTAAGGTCCGCAAGCATACCGTTGAGTTCGTTCTCGAGCTCCCGACCTGTGTTGACATAAGACGCCTTCATTTCCTCCAAGGCAACGTTGCTCATAGAGCTCAAGTACGAGGGTTTGGCTGCTTTAGATGATCTCTCATCCTTCGCCGGCTCTTTCTCAGATTTAACGGAGGATCGCATATCGGGGCCGCTGATGTTCTCAATGATAAAGTTGGCTATTGTCTTGCGGACTCCGTGTTCTGTGATGGATTTCTGGAGGTCGGCTTTCGCTGGTCCCGATGCAGATCTAAATAGATGGTGATCAGCTCTAGTTTTCAAAAAAACATATTTATAAAGTTTCCCACGGCAACAAAGATCGCCATAACGAGGTGAGACGAGACAATCCACTCACTTAAAGAGCTCGACGACAACATTCTTCGCTTTTTCTCTGACCCCGTCGTTGGCATCCTCCAACAGTCTCACGAGCAAGCTCGTATATGGTTTTATCGAGAGCTGCCCGCCATACGTAGCATAAACTCTGGACAACCACTCGAGACTTGACTCCTTAAGTCGGGAATTTTTGCTCGTGAGACCGTTTTCACGGATGAATCGTTCTGTTTCGACAGGCGCGACGGTCCAAATATCGACCACGGGAGCGAGTGCCATTTCCCGAATGCGATCCTTGGCGTCTCCCATCTTATCCACCAGGAGTGGCAGCAGATCGGTCGATACCCGTTTCAGGAGATTAGCGTCGTTAACTCTACATCGCTTGATCAGGTAACCCAAGCAGCTGAGCGAGTGTTGGAATAAGGTCATATTGGATGCCTGGGACAGGCCAATGCGAAGGGCCGAAAAGGTCGTTTCCGTGGCATCGGCGGCGACTCCATAGTGTTTAATCTTTTGTTTCGCCTGCACGAGGTGATCGATTTTCAGATTGTCGTCTAGAGGATGGCACCGGAGAATAGAATCAGTACAAAGAAAGGAAAGAAAAGAAAAAGAATGTATTCAATCGAGCTGGTTTGTTTGAGGCTCGGCTGGTCGCGTACCTCTGTTGGAACGTATGAGGGTCAGAAGCGAGGAAGCTTCCTCCTCGCCGAGGTGTTCGCTCATGGTTGCGACGGACTGTGAGACCTGTCGCCTCTGCGCGACGAGTATCGGAAAGCTTGAGCGACGGTAAGAAAACTCTGGTTACGGGTAGTTGTGGTAGGTCGCGTGGAAATTTCTTCGGCCGTGATCCAGCGGGGAACCGTAGTGTAATATAGGAGATATCTGCGATGATGAGGAACAGAGGAGGTGGAAATTAAGATCGAAATCGATTGGACGGGGAGGCTGTGTGGGATGCAATATGCGGGCTAAAGCGAGGCAAGGGTCAATGCAATGCGCGATAAAATATAAACATCACCTGCTCCAGCATGCCACCTTCATCTGGCGACGTCAGGATGCAGAGCTGAGAGGTTTTAATTTACCGTGAGAAGTACAGAATAGCGTATCAGGAAATTGCAGCAAGGATTTTAATCAATTTGTCTGGACGGTTTGTATTGTAACTGAGAGCGGTTGGTGGGTAAGGAGGTCGGATGGAGGCTATTGTTATGGTGAAGTCAAGTTGTCGTCGGTGCCCCCATCTCTGCGTCTTGTCGTCGGGCAGTTAGTTGCTGGCTGGCTTTGTATGTAAACACGGCCACTTCTGTTGTTATTCCCATCCGAGACAGCAACCGACAGTAACCAACACAGTCGACGCTCACAACACAATATAACACAGACAAAGTAATCTTCTATCAAACAAAATATCGATATCAGGATGCGGTGACAGACGTCAAATATTAAATCTCGATTCCAATGGCGGCCTCCTCACAAACCCCCATCCACTTTGTAACGGTGGGCATGTTTATCATTGACCAAATACACTTCCCCTCTTCCAACCGCATGGTAGACGATATCATAGGTGGCGCAGGTACCTACGGCATCATAGGCGCACGCCTCTTTTCTCCACCGCCCGGCTTGTCAAAGACCCTCGGCTGGATAGTAGATGCGGGGGATGATTTTCCAGACGAGATACGGAAAGAGCTCGACCGGTGGGAGACGAATCTCATTATAAGAGAGACACCGCAAAGAAAGACCACGAGAGGCACGCAACCCCCAGAGCTGTGCCGCATTCAAGCGAAACTTGGTCCTTGGAGCATCAACTAACTGTATTATATATACCCAGGCTGGAATTCATACGGGCCTGGCGACTTTCGTTCCTTCAAGTACCTGACTCCTAAGCTACGGGTCACACCTGACGATTTTGCAAACACTCCGCTTATCAACTCCTCGTCCTTTCATCTGATATGTTCGTCCACTCGTTGTAGCGAAATCGTCGACTCGTTATCGTCACTGCGAAGCTCATCCGAAAGTCCGATTCTGATATGGGAGCCGGTACCTGATTTGTGTACCCCGTCAGAACTATCCTCCTGTCTCGAATCTCTAAAACTCATCTCCATTGTCTCTCCGAATGCCGCGGAAATAGGCGCCTTTTACGGATCATCCGAGGCCGAAGCTGAAGTTAAACAAGCCGTAGAGGATAATGCGGAGAAGTGGTATCTGTCCGGTATAGGTAATTCAAAAGATGGACCCGTCATTGTGAGAGCAGGTAAAGACGGTTGCTACGTTCGACACAAGAGCGGAAAGCAATGGCTACCCGCGTATTTCGACGAATCGAATTCTGAGAGAGTTGTTGATCCGACAGGTGGAGGGAACTCCTTCGTAAGTTTCTCTCGAATCTATGGTGATCATAGGGTGCTGCTAATATTCTACTAGATTGGTGGTCTCGCTGTAGGGCTGGTGAGAACGTCAGATGTGATCTTAGCCGCAGCTTACGGGACTGTTGCCGCTTCATTTGCTATCGAGCAAATCGGCATGCCGGTGCTTTCGCAAAATGACAGAACAGAGCTTTGGAACGGTATAGACGTTCAAGAGAGACTACAGGAATACTTAAGAAGAATCGGATATCAACAACAGCTTGGTGTCTGATTCGTAACACCCTAGCTCCAGGATATAATATAATATATAATTATATATTATCCGGTCGTTATGTGAGGCTAAATCGTTCTATCGCTTCATAAAATCGCCTTGTGCTTGATTTAGCGCCCGTTTTACACTACCAGCACTTAGTCGAACCTCGCATAATATTCGAATTCCAAGGATCCAGTGGTGCCACACGCTTTCATGCATGAGGAGCAAACACCACAGAAAAATGAAGGTATTTAAGCTCATGTCTGCTTGAGAAGTTACACAGATATAGGATCCACGCAAACAGTCGCTGCGACCAAACTTTGGTTTGCATTTTGTCTGTAGTATACCTACACCGTCACTCTAAGTATATCAACCCTCCTCCCAACAACCACAACCACTTCACCCAAAACCCCATTGAATGCACAATTACCACCAAGATGGCCTCAATCGACCCCAAATAACAGCTGGTTAATTTCTTTGGGTATGAAATAACCCATAATAAAAATACCACATCTCTATATCGCAGAGAACAACTAAAACTAACATACACACATACTCACTAGTACCTTCCTTGAATCCCTAAGAATCACCATCAACTCCCACCTAGAGCTCCTTCTCGCCGCCGTCCCCATCATCACATCACGTGGGAGTATTCTATCCCTTCTCAAAGCATTAGGCTTCACTGTCCTCGGTCCATCCCCAAGTACATAACCCAATCCCTCCAATTCAATACAACCCCCCTCACACTTCCAAAAACCCCACAATCGAATATATATTAATCATCAACAAAACCAACAGACTCCTTCGCCGCAACCTGGCAATCCTCCATCAGCAACGTCGTAGCAGGCAGTTTATTCTCTCAAATCCAACGTATCGGGATGACTTACAAATTACCAGCCTTGCTAAATGCGGAATTCTGTCTTGTCACCGCCGTCTTCATCTTGGCGCAGTATATCGTTACCGAGCTGCTACAGCGGGAGGACGTACAATCTTTCATCGAGCAGGAGAGGAAGCGGCTCGTGGAGATGATTTTGCCTGTTGTCGCGGTTATCAGTGCCGAAGCTGCCAGAGTAGGGTCTGACGGTGTATGGGGCGCTGTTGAGGGGGTGAAGCAGATTGGGGAGGATGTTTTGTCGAGGGTTATGTGGTGGAGGAAGTCTAGACTTTAAAATGTTTGTTCTTACTTTGTATACTGATAATTTTCTTCAGATGTAAGTGCAAGGAATTTGTATCTTTGTTGGTGCTCGAAATTTAGTAGTGAGATGGATAATACGGGTACGAAATTGACTGTAGGATATCGATATTCGGCCAACCAATCATTCATAAAGCCCAGGTATAGCATCTAAGCCGACTTCACTCAGGAAAGGAACAGGTACTAAGTAAATAGGAAAGTAAAGGAAACCCAAAAAGTCCCATAAGTCATATACAAAGATGAGATAAGAATATGTATAAAAGCACCTTACCCGGAAAAAAGTAGGATACAAGTGCTTCCGCAACTGCAAAGAAGAAAAGAAAAAAAAAAGAAAATCGAGAAATCCCGCCGCTTGTATCAAAGATACGTGATATATCTACTTAAAAATAGAAGCTAGAAGAAGGAGACAAAAAGCAAAACAGAAGAGTCTCAGGTGAGGAGTAGTAAGTCGCGCGCATGCGGGCCGGAGTAGAGAACCTGGCTTTTATAGACCTGAGAACCAAAAGAGGAGAGACTGCTGTACAAAGATCTCTGGTATCGAGCTTAACTCTCCACCACCGGAAGCTCCAAATACTCCACCGACTCAGATTCGAAACCTAGCCAACATCAAAATCTAGTTCTGCTTCTTCTTTGCGAGATAACCCTGCGCGAATCTATTCAACCACGTTAGCAACCCCATACACTTCACACCGTTCCAAAAAGCACCATCCATTCAAAAAAGACCTACTTTGTAGCATAAAACTCCACCACACTAAACCCAACCAGCACACCAGCACCAATCCCCGCCGTCTTCCAGCTAAACTGACCAACCTTATACTTCCTCCACCCAAACACGCCCAACCCAATCAACAGCGCCGTGCTA
Source organism: Orbilia quercus (assembly GCA_036971405.1). NCBI lineage: Eukaryota > Fungi > Ascomycota > Orbiliomycetes > Orbiliales > Orbiliaceae > Orbilia > Orbilia quercus. The sequence goes on along the minus strand of JAJTUE010000009.1, from coordinate 855,656 downwards.
GCCAGCGCGCCACCGGAGTGCACGGGATCCTTGAACCAGGCCAGCAGATCTTGACCCGCGGCCTTGGCTTTACTCTTCTTCTTTGCCGCGGCGGCACGTGCGGCCTCTTCCTCGGCTGCGACTTGTTCTTCGATCTCTAGACGGTTGGCTTGGGTGTATGTTTGCACTGGTTGGTCCGGGAACTCGGAGGATACGACTGAGACGCCGGAGTCGACGTCTATTAGGGATGCGACGGAGGAGTCGGTGGGGACGACGGTGTCGACTTGTGGGGCGGCACTGTAGATATCCGTAACAATGGGTGTTAGTTTTCTGGTATTATCGAAAGAGGTAGCAAGCAAGGTATACTGCTTCCTGCTTCGAATTCATTCATGGATGGGGAGTAGACTGTGAGAAGGGTTTACGTACGCCTAGATGGATTAGATGGTTAGTATTAATGCCGGCACATTGATTAAAGCCCCGGAAGTAATATAAAAGACATACCTCTTCAGGATCCTGAGGACCACCCTTTGCGACAACTTCAGCGTACGACATTATGATAGACTGGTTCCGAGAGACGAGATGCGAAAAATGAGGGGTATTCGACGAAGAAAGTTGAACGAAGGCGTCGACAGAAGCACAAGCTAAAAAGCAGCAGAAAGGGTATATGAGTAAGTACAACTATATCAAAATAGAATATGTAGGAAGTGAAGTCTCACGATAGGGAGGTTTTATGTATTCGCGAACGAAGAAGATAAGAGACGGAGCTGGATGCGAGGAATGTGACCGATCACGAGCCGAAAAGGGTGGTGGTTCTAATTTTCAGTCAGTTGGTTTTTTTCGGTGTGCGATTTTCCCTGCTTTTGCCAGTTTGAACGTTCGGCGGGCGGCTGTTGACGTCACGCTCTGATTGACCGACAGATCCCCGCCAACACCACCAACACCGCCAACACACGACGAACATTCCCGAATGCTCGAGACAATGCAGGGACGGATATGTCTCGTGGACGATTATCCAGCCATAGACCTGTTGGTATCAGTGGATCTGGTTCTGCAATCCTTCTTGATATTGTACAGATATCGATATCCATTATGCATACAACTTGCAAAAGAACAATTCATTAACGCCTCAGTATATAATGTACATTTTAAAACAAAAATAAAAATAAAAAAGAGCCGGCGGCCCACCCCTCACTCAACAAGCGCCCCCCCGACAGAGGACGCACCGGTCCCAGCCTTCTAGGCCGAGATATCGGTTGGTCCCTCCGTCTTGGGGCGCTTGGAGTCGTCCCCGGCTGCCTCCCCATCATCACGGGAGCGCTTCACCCCCTTCGTCTCAATCTCCGTAGAGACCTTGACGACGGGGACCCCATCGGCACGGTATTGCTGGCCCGAAGGCGCAGCACCGTTACCGTTGCCCCGGTCGTCCCGGCCGCCCCTGCGGCTCTTGAACCCGTCCTTCTGGTCCTCCTCCCTCCTCTCCCTCCAATCCCGGTTGTCGCGTCTTGGGGACCGTGACCGATTCCTGCCCCCGCGCCCGCCTCGACCACCACCACGTCCGCCTCGCCCACCACGGCCGTTCTGCTTGCCACCGCGGCTATTATGCCGGGGGGCCGAACCATCCTTCTTGAAGGCGTCGAACTTGGCGTTCTTGCTATATTCCTTTGGCTTGATTCTACCATCTTGGATTGCTTTCATCTTCATTTCCACGAAGTCCTGTTTTGACATGTACTGAACACCCTTCTCTGCCTCGTTCGCGGCTTGCTCGGAGGTGGAGAGTTTATCCTTGTCGATGTCATCCGCGTTCTAGAACATTACAGTCAGTAAGCTGGCCGGAAGTAGATTGAGAGCATTCTCATCTAGCATACCTCCTCATCCTTCGGATTGATCAAGACGAGCTTCTTTTCATTCCACTCCGGCTTCTCCTCCAAGGCTAGGAACTTCTTCATCTCCTCGACAGACTTGAACTCGACAAATACGGATCCCTTGAAGACCTTCTCCTCGTCACGGCGTAAACGCACAGCATTGACCTCCAAACCGGTGCTCTCAAAGAACTTTTCGAGATCGAACTGCGATGTTTTCGTCTCAGGACCAAACCCTCTCTACCAGGAACCGTCAGCACCACCACTCAAACATCCTATCCCACAATCGATCAAAAAAATAACTTACAGCGTAAATGGAGCGCACTATCGCCTTATCCACCAGCTTGGGGTCCTTCAACATAACCATCGGGTTCTTTCTGCGCATCTTCGTCTTCTCCTCATTTAATTCCATCAGCCCAGACTCCTCCAGAGCTTTCTTGATGTTCTCCAGGCTCTTGAACCGACGCATACGGTTAAATCCAGCGACGAGGGCGATATCAACCCATTTATTCTCTTCCCCAACGAGGCCGTACAAGAATTTGTCGTATCGGAGATTCGCATCGGCAAAGTAGAACTCGACCTACCCGTTTCGCAATTCACGTAAGAAAACCGCTCGAAAATAGATGATTCTGAGAATGAAAATAAAAGTACCTGCTTTATAATTTCCTTTGGATCGTCCGATTCCGGAAGAACAGAGGCGTCCGAGACAATCCCCGTGCGTTCCTTCTTCTCTTCCGTCGAGGTTTCTGCAACGGTTTCCTTCTCCTCGACAACGGCCTCAACTAGCTTTTCTTCTGCTTTCATATCGGCCATTGTGATGATGTGATGTTTGTTGTTAGCTTAAAAGCAAGAGTGAGCGAGCGGGAGAGAGGGAGAGAGCTAGGTCCGAAGGACAAAGCAGCGTGTGTGTGTGAAGCAACGTGTTCGAGACAATCGATGTTTGGAAGGATGAGAGAATAAGCAATTCTAATATAAGAAGCTGTTAGATCGATAGCCTGATGTTTGTTATGGTGGACGGGAAGCTTGGATGAAGATGGGATGGAGAAGAAGGAAAGAAGGAAGAGAAGAGCCCGATGAGTCGCAAAAACTTTTTTTTTTTTGGTGCGGCTTCCAGCCATTCGGTTTGTTCCTTTTCCCCACAGATCCCTGCTTTCTCGGCTGTCAGCCAATAGAAACGCGTGTTTCTTATCGATAAGCAACCGAGCTACCACAACACAACACACTTTTCTGGCTTGTATTTGATCATGTGACTCGATATATTTGCCTTGACCTGGACATGCAGTTGCAAGACTGTAGTGATCGAGCATGAGACCGCAAATCGTAATTTGCGGTTTTTTAGGTGCTAGTTTGGACTCACTGGTTTGATATTCTCGTCAATCTGTGTCAGAATTTAGTTTGGCTAACAACGTTTTTCGATCCTATGTTCAAAATTTCCAGGTGCTATCCTTCAATATTATGCTTCATACAGGTCTCTCAAGTAATCGAGTAGAACTGGTTAATGATTTACTTTGGAGGAAACAAAATCCGGAGCAAATATTAAGGCAGACGATTATTCCATATTTCAAATATAATTAAACCATCAAACTAGTTAACAGGCCAACCATGGCCAATATCCGGATCAATTGTTCGACCAGTCCCAAGTTTAAAATTTTAAACCAGAAAACTCACAAGTGTAAACTTTCTTTGACCCCGATTCTAGACCGATGGATTTAAACCATTTATATGTTTGATATCATCAAAAATTCTGTTGGTTTACTATATTGACCCAGTTCTCCTTAATATATATATATATATATATTCAAACTAAAACTAGGTAGAATATGTATATATATTTATACTTTTAATTGACGACGAATATCCTAGGATCCTGAAGATGGGTGAACCATTCTATGGATTAACCTTCTTTGCATCAAATCCGTTTAGTGAATCTGCTAAATTTCGTACATCGAACTAACGTGAGCCCGTAAGCGCGGCAATGTGATCTATATGAATGCAATATACTGCCATCGATCGGGCTTGCGACATTCGATCAATCGATCAATTAGTAATGAATCCGATTCATGGCCGCGGCCGGCTCGATACACAATGGAAAGTTGTTTCGTGAATCGGAAAACTAGGTTCCATTCAGTCTCAATCTCGCGTGTGCCGATCCCATCCACGGTTCCCAGCATCTCGCAAGTCATCCAGCACTTACCCCTATCCAGTAGCTTGGCAAAATATGAGAATTCACAAATCAAGCGAAAATCAATAATATATGTAACTATCAGCAAATAATACCGCTTCCGGATCAACGGCCGGATCGCGGATCTAAACGCGAGCGCAAATTGTCATAGCGTTTATATTTTGTTTGCTGGACTTGTGCAAAGTGCAGTTTTGATCTCGAAAGTTAGGAGTAACGTATGCAATTAAAGATAAGATTGAGTTACACTCTACATTATCAGAGAAAAAATTAACAATATCCCTATCGTGACTAAGTGAGTTTTCCGCACTTAGATGCTTAACAGGTGGGCGGCTCCACATTTGCCTGCGTTGTTATGTATCGTCATGTCCGGCCTATCAAGATTCCGAGTCCAGATATCTGCTATCTAAGTAGGTACTTCAAGTAGACACCCGGCTTAATCATGTCAAGAGCCGTTATTCCACCCCGTGGCCGAAATACACCAACCTGATCGAAACGTGATAATATATCTTTGCTAACATTCGGTTCCTGGCGATCTTTACCCTTTAATCCTTCAAGACCGAGATTGTAATTGGACTCGAAATTTCCCTCGAGACAAACTTGAAATGGCGTTTTGCTAATTCATGTCACTGTTTTTCTTCGATATTTTGCATGCAAACCAAGTGAGACTATAAGAGAAACAAAATTATAGGTTTTCTGCACTGAAAAAAAAAAACCAAGCGCAGTCTAGTTGGGATGGAACTCGGAACCTGCGATCCCGTCTGCCGGAGCCAATAGCGAAGACCCTGGCGCACCAGCTGGCCTTTTTCTTGCTTCAACGAAAGGGCATGGGTATCGGACATCTATTACGAAACTGACAAGCATGTTTCATGCACCCCATGCTTTACTTCGACGGGGGTATACTGCAATCGAGAGAAGAAAAGGTTAGAAAAAGGTGAGATTCGATTTCGGGGATCGGATGATCTCACGATCTGTCGAAGGTTCGTTCGCATTTCGAATTCCAACTACCGAAGCTGTGGGAAAATAATCATGCTCGTTTAGTGCGACCGGCGAATCTGGTCGTCGGATTCGCTACCGAACGATGCAACGGCGTTCTGCGGCCTGGGTTTTGTCTCACCAGAAAACACACACTGCACCGGCCAGCGCAGTTACCGCACCGCACCAAACAGACGTGCTGATGAATTCCCAGCAGTTTGGAAACGCAACCGCAGAGCGTAGCAGGAATGTACCTCTGTCGAGCGTTAGTTTGACTGGTTCGATCGGGTCAGTTGGCGGCCGTCGCGGCACGGGTCGCAAAATATTTAACGTTCATAAGACCCCAAGCAAGCAAGCAAAGTGGAGACAGATAATATGACCAGATACCAGGAATAACTAATTTCTTATTGAATCCTGGACATTGCATTTGCATTTCCTCCCTTTCGAATCCAATCGAAACGCAGAGGAAAGTCAGCAGCAGAATACTCACCGTCCAAGACAAACCTTCCCAATTCCCCGCTTTACGATATCGCCAGCACATCCGAGCAAGGGTGACATTTCGTCCTCGCCAGCGGCAGGGCTTTTCGCTAGTTATTCCCGCTTCAAGAGATACTACTCTGACAAAGTGACACAGAACGCAAAAGGTCCCGGCATTCTCCTACATTCAAACGGTTTACTTTACCAACTCCTGCGTTTCTGCAAGTTTCCAAGATTGCCTGTCTGCCTGCCTGCATATCCCGTCCCAGTTAACTTAGACGGTCGATTCGATTCGATTCGAACATCGGCAGAACAGTGCAGAATCGGGCAGCTAGGTCAGCCGAAACGTTCAAGTCGACCGGGCTGTTCGCATCGCCTCTATCTATATCTATCCCGTTCGGAATAAACTCTTCTCTTCTAAATCATGGCAATCAATCAGCCAGTCACATCCGCAATATCCTGCTTGCTCTTTTTAACGGTGACCCGCAGCGTAACGCTCGTTCGTGAACTTCTAGCGTCAAATAGCCGGAGGGGATTAGACTCGGACCCACACACACTAAAATACGACCGAATGGATCCCTGTCGTTGAACGCAAGCCACCCAGGAGCTGGGAACCATTTTCTCTTCTCTCTCTCTTTCTTCTGCGTATTTTATCACATCCGAGAAAGAAAGAGTAGTTAACTGACAGGAAGCTAGAGTGTTTCTGAGAAGAACTACCACATCTGGTGATAATAATTGCACGCTGTTCTTAATTATTAACGTCTCTTACTCCACTTTCCGATGGCCAGTGACATGCTTTTAATTTTGAGGAATTTAATCAACCAAACGGTAGTGGCTCCGTAAATCCGTGTTGACGGACGGCTTTTTTTTCTCAGGGTGCTGATTTGGGAGAAGGCGATAAAGTACCCTGAGTACTTGGAGTTTGTCGCTTCCGCCTGAGCTGCTAGTGGGGCGGGATGCACGGAACAGCTATCGCGGACGACGCCATCCTTGCTTCTGGAGTAATCGTTAGCCTGCCATTCTTGGGGCAATGTCGCACAATCAACTGGGGTGGCGAGCTTCGTTGCCCTCCTGGTGTATAAAATGTGTGGCCCCCTCCATCAACTAGCGCCCTCCCTTCTTAAATTTTAGAGTTTTCCTCCTTTTGTATTTCTTATCGATATTGGTGTCAGCGGTGGATTTCGGCGTTTATATGCTTCTGGCTTCTTTCTAGATCTGTAGATCTCGATAGATATACTTTTCTTAGATATAGGGCTGGAAATTTAAAGCGCAAAGGATAGTATAAACTAGCAGGGAAGCGCTAGCACGGTATTCGTCCGTGTCGGTTTATCGACAATGTTAAGCGTTTTGGATGTCTCCTACTATGGAGGCGTCGGGTTTGGATGTTTCTGGGTGCTGAGGGCGCTTTATCGACTGTCGCCGTTCCATCCGTTAGCAAGAATTCCGGGTCCTAGAATGGCTGCTATGACGCAGTGGTATGAATTCTACTGGAATATCGTTCAAGATGGACAGTTTGTGTGAGTGCTCTTACCGTGAATCAATCACACCGGTTGCTGTGTATCTTGAAGAATATGGCTGATATGATATCGTGACTATACAGCTTCAAGACGATAGAAATGCACGAAAAATACGGTACGTATATTACTCACACATACGCGCCGAATAGTACTACACGCAAAGAGAATACTAACAAATATATCAGGCCCCGTCGTCCGTATCGGCCCGGACGAAGTCCACGTCAGCGACCCATCCTTCTACAACGTCCTCTACAGCAAGGACTACCGCTTCGTCAAAGCCCAGCCCCACTACCGCTTCGCCCAGCAAACCGAAGGCGGCCTCGGAAACGTCAATACCCGCACGCACAAAGTCCGCCGTGCGGTTCTCGACCCCTTGTTCTCCACGCAGGCGGTGTTAAAACTGGAACCCCGAATCAGAAAGTACGTCGACATGGCGACCGCCCGTGTCGGACGATCCGTGGAGAGTAGCGAGAAGGAAGGTTTGGAGATCAACAGCATCTTTCGGTGTTTGACGGTCGATGTGATTTCCGAATATGCGTACAGCGAATGTATCGGCATGCTGGAGGACGAGAGACTCAACGATCCGTTCTTTACGGGGATGGATAATTTGATCCGGTTGACGTGGATGTACAGCTGGACGTGGAGGATGCAGGATATGCTGCGGGCGATGCCGTACTGGCTGGTGAAGAAGATTATGCCGCCGGATGTGTTGGGCGTGGTGGATTTTCAGAAGGTAGGAATATTCACATATCGATATATCTTCAAGAATAATATAAGATGATTATAAGAGGTATATATGTTGGAATAGATGCTAATAGGAGGGTGATATAGCAAGCGGAAGACCGGGTTGTTTCATTCCTGGCGGATCCCGAAAAGGCCAAAGCGAAATCCACACACACGACAGTCTTTGAGGTTCTCCTAAGCGGTAACGAACAGAAAGGATACGAAGTTCCATCTTTGAATGCTCTTAAAGAAGAAGCCTGGGGTTAGAATCCAACCCTCGAAATGCATTAAAAGAAGATAACTAAATATCTATATCAGGCTTCCTGGCAGCCGGCTCGGAAACAACAGCGGCGACGCTCTCCAACGGCCTCTACGAAGCCTGCAAAAACCCCAATATCCAAGAACATATCTATGCCGAACTTCTCTCCGCATTTCCAGACCCGGATAACGATCCTATCACCTACAAGCGTCTTCTCCAGCTACCCTATCTCACAGGCTTTATCAAAGAAGCACTGCGAGTCCCTGCCGCTCTCCCCGGACGACTGCCCAGAATCGTACCCAAGGACGGCGTTACCGTCTCCGGGCAGTTTATCCCTGAAGGCGTAAGAAACAAATTCCTTCCCTCTACTATTTTTATATTTATTTATGATCAATATAAACTAACACTGAAAGTAGACAACAATCGGCATGTCGGCGATCATCCAAGAAAACGTCCCGGAAATCTACAAGAACCCCGCGAAATTCGAACCGGAACGCTGGATCCGTGACAAGATCCCCGAATCGTACTTTGTCCCCTTCGGTAAAGGGTCGCGGGGTTGTCAGGGTATGAACCTGGCGTGGGCGGAGATGTACCTCATGTACGGAACTCTGCTGCGGACTTATCGGTTCGAGTTCCACGAGAGCTCTACTTTGACGGATAATTGGACGGATCAGTTTATTCCCAAGAGGGAGGGTAAGTTGCGGGTTGTGGTTATTCCGAGAGAGAAGTAAATTTATACATACCTAAGCAGGTATATACTTAAATACTTATGGGTATACGTATGCGTATACGATAGCAGCAGGTGGTGTGGAGGCTGTGGGTGAGTCTTTTGCGGGTTGATATTGGACTAATTACTAAGATTGCAATATTGGCTGTATCTTTTTTTCTTTCTTTCTGTTTTTGGGGCACACTTCTGGGAGCTCTTTGTACGGGGTTCGTTTGAGATATTGGATATACGGTTATTCTCCCTGTATGCATATAAGGTTTTAATTTCGGCTTCAATATCGATACGATTTAAATTCTATGCGGGCGTTTAACATGTCTTCATTTTAATATCGATCAAGTTAATAGTCATAGTCATTTATATAATTCTGCCAGTCTGTTCAGTTTTAAATCCCGTCCCGTGACATATATATCTGAGTCTGAGCTGCGGCCGTTGTTTGGCTGCGTTGCGTCGTCGGCCGTTTGGCGGCAAAAGCGCGGCGGATGTTAACACCGTTGACAATTCGCCCATCCATCCATTTATCTCACCTTTATAACCAACAGCAGCCATCTACTCCAGCTCCACCAGTCCACAGACACTCGCATATTCGTTTTAATCTCCGACAAAAGACACTTCCAAGACTTGTACTTGTGCTTGCAGTTTGCGAATCCGCAGAGTTACCGTTCTCAACAAATCGCGCTTCGCCCCTGAAGCTCGGATCTACACAATCCGCAAACATGGTACGTCGTAGTTCTCACACAGATGGATATACGGCGGCTGACGACGGGATCAGAACAGTCTATTCAATACAGCGCTGAAGCACAGCCAATCCCTGGCGCGCGACATCAACGAGTTCGAAGCGACGCCGGGGACGAATGCCGGAAAGCAAGGTACGAACGATCAGCACAACAGAATCCCTCATCAACAGGAATTAACGCTACGGGTTCGATACAGGACAGATCATAGCCTCGCTAGCTTCCTTCAACCGTACAATCGATGACTACGACTCGATGGCCAAGCGGGAACTGATACCCGCCAAACAAGAGAAAGCGAAAGAACGAGTGCGCAATTTCAGACAGCAGTACGCAGAGCTGAAGAACCACTTTGACCAGCTGAAGAGCCAGAGGGAGGAAGCCGTACGTTCAAGATTCTACTGAGAACAACCTGTCGACTGGAAGTACAGAAACAGAAACTGATAAGTTGGGTGAACAGGATACGATATCGAATCGGGGCGAACTCACCGGCCGGCGCGCCCACTCTTCCGCCACACCGGACAATCCGTACTCGTACTCTACCAACCCCACCGCCGCCGCATCAGCCAACCGACCCGCGGGATCCACGGCGTTCGGCGCCCCGCTCACAGCCTCAAACCTCAACCGCGAATCGCACGCCCTGCACGAACAGAACTTCCTGAGCAGAACGAACGATGCACTGGATGAGTTTCTCGCTCGAGGGCGCGCCGTACAGGAAGAACTGGCGTTGAACAAGATGACGCTGAAGGGAACCCAGAAAAGACTGTACACCGTCGCGAACACCCTGGGAATCAGCGGAGACACGATACGGATGATCGAACGGCGGGCGAAAGAGGATAAGTGGATATTCTACGGCGGGGTGGTGGTGTTTTTGCTCTTCGTCTATTTTGTTCTAAAGTACCTCAGGTAGCTTATCTTATTGATTGGGATTTCACAAAATGCTGTTCTGCCGATTCGGGTCTCTTTTTGTCGGTGGGATATAGTATTTTTAGTTAAATTTTTTATTTTTGTATTTTTATTTTTGTCTGGGGGGGCGCCGGAGGACCGTGCTTTCGAGATGGCTGGTTCCTTGCATTGAACGACGATACGAAAGCGATACGAAAGCGCACTATACAAGGGGGTTGCTGAAGCTCGCTACTCGGAAAACTCTCCACAGTTCGCGACCACGTAACCGGAACAGTACCACCCGGAAGATTCAATTCGACGTTTTATCCCCGAAGCTGCCGAGTATAAATTGATACCACTGAGATTCCTTTTCTTTCCTTCTTTCCCTTCTCTCTGCTTCGTGTATCATCTTTCCTACTTTTTGGGTCTTCAAGTTTCTTTTTTGTACAGCGGTTGAGCATTCCTTTCAATCGGTTCAGTTTCTTTCAGCTGCGGTGGCATTGTATGAAACCTTCGAAGCTTCGTACTTTACTTTTACTTTATACTTTTCATTGACACAAGACCTTCGCGGGTCGCAGCTGCCGATAGGGCTTATAATATACTTAATACGATTTCCTTAACTTCTATTTTCTTTAAATATCGTCCGGGGTAGCTGTATCGCGTGTCTACCGCAGCATGTCGACATCTCCCGCCGCCGAAGCATCCGAGCCCGTTATCCTCCGCCAAGCAGGTAAGCTCCAACCACAAAATGCAACACCCTCAACACAACTTATATAAGTATATGTATTGACGCTGCAAGCAGGCCTCATCGAGAAATTCCATGTAGTCCGCTCCCACATCAACTTCTACAACAACATCATCCTCTCAGCCAGTTACTCCTCTCCCAATCCACTAGCCCCAAACCTACTAATCCGCGCCCTCCACGCCGTAATAACCGACCACCCATCCCTCGCCGCAGGCGTGCAAGTACCCCCCGATAAAACCGCCCGACCAACCTTCGTCCGTCTCCCCAGCATCGATTTCTCCAAAAACTCACAATTCCTAATCTGGGAGAAATCCAGCACGGCCCCCTCACACGCCACCGACCATAAATCCCTAATCTGTCGTCTTCATAACGCCCGATTCCCCAACGAAACTCTCGCGACAGAACCGCTATGGCGTATCGCCGTCCTCGAACGGTCGTATCATACCCCTACGGCGCACGATTCGAAAACTAACAGCGAAGGAAGGTATGATTACGAAATCTCCTTCTGCGTGCACCACGCTATCGCGGACGGGTTATCCTCCGCGGCGTTTCACTACGCGTTAGTTAAAGCGCTTAATTCTACCACCGTGGATCATCATACGGACGGAGTAGCAATCTACACACCACCGGAGACCATGCAACTCCTCCCCCCGATGGATGAAATGATGGATCTAGGCCTCGGATTCAAAACGGCAGGTAGAATCGCCGGCCATCTGGCCAAAAGCGTCGTTCCGTCGTTTTTGCAAAAGACATTCTGGACAGGCGGCAAAGTACAGGAAAAACTCGGGGATACAAAAGTAGAAATTCTAGCCGTGGAAGCCTACACCCTCGACGGCCTGATACGGAATCTCCGCGAGAAGAAAGTCAGCGTTACCGCGTTTCTGACTTACGCGGTGGCGGACTCCTTGTTCGAGGTCATGAAGAGTTTCGACCGGAAGGAGTACGAGAAGATGAAGCGCGTTAAGGTCAGTTTGCCGATGAGTTATCGCAAACACGCGGGTTGGGGGAACGATGTGATGACCGATTGTATCGGGGCGATTAATTGGGATGTCGAACGGTTTAAAGAGCTCGAAGGGGAAATCGGGGCGATGAGGAAACTGACGTTGGAGTTGAAGAGTGCAGCTGGGGAAACGAGGGATAGTGAGGTCGGGTTACTCGCTTTAGTACCTGATTTGGAGGCGTTTTCGAGGGGTCAGGTTGGGAAGGAGAGGTCGTTGACGTATGAGGTGTCGAATTTGGGGGTGTTCGATGAGACGAGGATTGGGAGTGCGAGGAAGGATGAGCTTTTGGAGCCGACGACTGAGGAGGGGACAACATCTGAAGGGGGTGAATGTGAGGGGAAGAAGAAGAAGGCGGATTGGAGGATTGAGGAGGCTATATTCTGCCAGAGCTCTTCGCTTGCCGGGCCGGGGTTTTCGGTGAATGTAGCTACGGTCAGAGGGAAGATGATGATTGCGGTACAGTGGATGGACAGGGTGATCAAAGATGAAGCGATGGAGATTTTGGTCAAGAATCTTGATTTGAATATCTTCAATTTCTCGGTCAAGACGAAGAAGAAGTAGTGTTAACTTTGGCATGTTCGAGTGCGGAGAAAAAAGCTATTTGGTGCGTATAAGAATAGATACAAACTAGATTGGACGATACTAGCGTATTAATGTGTAATGAGTACCGAGATAGTTTAAGATGACGCCTTCCTGACAACCCTCAAAAAGATCGTAAACTGGTCCTGTCTCTCCTCCAGCGAACTCGCGGCCGCCGCAGCGAGAACACTCGCCACAGCAGCAGCACCAGACGCGGCTCCCGTGGACAGAAGAAACGCCGCACCGGCAGCTCCTCCCGCGCCTGCGCTTTGTAAAAGAGCAAATATTGACCCGGCTTCCACCAGTCCCATCGAAGATTGTATCCCAGCAGCAACCGATCCTCCCACGATACCGCTGCTAGCGAAACCGAGAAATGGAAGAAGAATCGGGGAGAGTAGGGTACCCAATACCACCGTCCCTGCGACACTCGCAACCCCGAAAGCTGCCATCTTTCCGGCTTTTGCAAAGTTATTGTTCTTCTGGACTGATACCCGAAACGTCGATTAGCTATCTATATCCCCATCCACCTGGCATTTCGAGGACTTACTTCTGTACATTTCAGCAACATATTCCGCACTCCAATACGAAAAGATGACGCTAGAGTAACTCAGCACCGGCGTGTCCATCGGGTATTCGCCCCTCTCGTAGCGTTCTTGCGCCTCATAGCCCCACAAGTTCGCCCACGGCTTCTCCTTCTTGAGAATCTGATACACCAAACATCCAACGGCGAACAACTGTCGTCGGTTAAGCTTCTCTTCGGCCGTAAGTCCCTTCAGATACGATTCTGGAATCCAAAAATGCGGCTCATACTCCGGAATCATATTGATTGGTGGTTGGAACTCGTTAACAGGCTGGAGTTTGATACCACCCATGCTGTCGATAAGGAATACGAACGGCCTGGGAGTAGTATCATTCCGTCTTCCGAGTTTTGGGTCTTCATTGTTCAGAAGGGTGATGGTTTCGATGATTTTGGCTGTCAGGTTCCGTCTTTGTTCGTCGCTGATGTTCATGACGTCGATATCCTGGGAGGGGGATATTTCGAATTCGACGCGGCAGGGAGTGTATTCGTACATCTTTTCCTTTTCTGAAAAGCGGTATTCGGATCGGTCTGCGTCGGTGGCAGGAGGTGTTGGAGCTCCCGATGTGGCTTCCCCGTCCGCATCGAGTGCGCTTGGTTCGTAATTGTCAGTCTTGACCATGTTGATTGTTTGGGTTTGTAGTGTGAGAGTTTGAAATAAGAGCAGAATGCAGAATATGGCTAGATGTATGTTAGTATAGAGTTAGGAGGGTTAAGAATGAAGGTTTACTTACAATCTCAAATATTTGTAGCAGGTGGATATAAATAGCAAGATATTTAAGAGAAGAGAGAAGAAAGCTGAGCAGAAGCTGATAAAGAGCTTAAGAGCTGCTAGTATAGATTTGAGTAGACGCGTATACACTCAGTGGCGATTGGAGCTCAAGCGGCAACTCGATCGATCAAGCTAATTCGATCGATATTCTTGCAACTCTCCGACTGTCGACGGGATTATACGGTGTGAATAGCTGTGACACGGCTTCTAATCGGCGGTCTGGCAGGTAGATGGCGCAGTGCAAGAGGATGCTATTATGTTCATGTTCATATTTATATTTATATCGTGCCTGAAAATCGACAACGCGGATCTGCTGTTGTCATTCGCTGCTCGCCTCGAGATGCTGTGCGACCCTCCGCCAAAAGTGTACTAGCCTCGAGACGGGGTTGCTAACGAAACACACCCTTCAAAGAGGCTTTCAACATATATCCATTATAAGCTACCTATATTAATGTTGGATTGTATTCAATTAAATATAAATCATCAGACACTCGCCGACCCATCTTCAACTTCACTCTCAACAGCCTCCGAACCCCGCCTGACAACCCGCAAGAAAAGAGCAAAAAGCTCCTCCTTCCCCGGCGCAGTAGCTTCGACATCCGCAGCAAGAATCCTCGTAGTTCTGCTCATCTTCGTCACACCGACACCCGCAACCACAACAGCCCGAGCCCCGGATTTTATAATCCCGTTTATACCAACTATCGTCCACACCGCTTCTATCAGACTGCTGAGGAGCACGACTCCCACGACTATAATAATCGGTCCGACGACGTTGGTACGCTTAGATTTCGCTAGAGTCAGGATCATCAGGGCGACGCCTGTTGCTACACCTATGGCGAGAATGGCATATACCAGCGTCTTGAAGACTCTTTTCAGGCGGATTACTTTTTGTCCTATTAATTTGTAAAGGACGTCGGTTAGATAGATCTTAGGAACGAGTCGGGGGGATGTTTTTACTTTTCAGAATCTCAACGGTAAACTCCCAGCTCCAGCACGCCATGATCATTCTCGCGTACGGTAATTCGGGTGTATCGAGAGGAAACTCGCCTCTTTCGTATTGCTGTTGTATTTCTAACCCGGAGGGTGTCGACGCCTGTGTCTTCTCCCCCTTGAGAATACGGTAGATGAGACATCCAACTGCGAATAATTCCCGTCGGAACGTTTTATCTTTCTCGGTGAGGTCTATGAGACACGAATCTGGGATCCAACAGTGTGGTTCGTATTCAGCGACAGATTTCAGGGGCGAGTCCGTGGGCGATTGTAACCTTATGTTCCATTCCTCGTCGGCTTGAAAGACGAGCGGCCTTGGTTCTGTGCGGGGTTTGCTCCAAGTGGGTAGTGTTTTGATGATTTGGGTGATTATATTTTCGCGCTGGTCGTCTGGTATTTCTGCGTCCGAAGTTGTATGCGAGATATCGGTTGAGGAGTTGAAGGTAAGCTGGCAAGGGAGATATTGAAGCATGTCGGACTCCATTGTGGTAAAATGTGAAAGATATTCGGAACTCGCTAATATAATTCTAAAAGGGTACTGAAATTAATCGTGGAAAGGGGAATATATTTCGAAAGACACCAATATTATATAAATATGAAGTCTGAATTTGAACACCTCAGATGCTCTAGGTGAAGGATTCATTCGAGACAAGAACATTAAATGAACTATGCGCTGCGCATGCATGCACAGCGGTAAATTTCAACCTAATTTCCACCAAGCTGGCCGTACAAACTTCCAAGATCTTTTCATCGAAGCAAGGCTTTCAATCAAGGCAAATATCATGTCATAGGGTTATACTATGACTTCAATATAGAGTGTATTCGGATGAGCCTTGCCACTCCTGGAGCGCAGTCGTATTATAGCCCAAGGTTTTTTTCCCACTCGCTAATTTTCAGATTATGTAGCTGTAATTTAACCCTTATGCAGTTCGGAGAATCTGAACCGAAGCGGACGGGGAAGGCTAATTCATGGCTCGGCGCGCGCTTGGAACTTTAAACCCTTGCGCCTCGATATACTTTCGACCCCGTCGAACAATTGAGTGGGATAGTTATGCTTCGGCCTTTTCTACAGATCAAAATATCAATATCTTCGAACAATTATCTGTGAGTAATTTTGACTCCTGAAGCAGAACTCGACAGTTTTATTGGATATATTTTAGTGCATAATTCTATCCCATAGCCCCTATACTTCTCGCTCACAAATTCTATGATATTAAGTAGAGGTATCTAGCAAGTTAGTATTGTAGTCTATATCTATTCTAAAACCTTTACAGCTATACGTCTACGCATCACTCTCTACCGTCCGTCCTTCCCTCCTTACGACACTATCCACCGCACTCGCCGTCCTAAAAACAGACGTCGAAGACGGCAGATCATTCAACATGACAGTATTCCCCCTCCCACCTTCACTCCTCTCACCACCCTCCCTTCGCCTCTTCACCCATCTCTCAACCCACGGCCTCAAATTAAACCACCCCCCGCAAGCCATAACCCCGATCCAAAGCACCAACTCAGTCCCATAAATCACCATCCCGAGCACATTCACCTCTTTTTCAAAAAGCACAGACACCAAACTCGTCAGATCCCCCAGCGCATCGATAAACACAAACAAGAAACTAATCCCCCGCACCGTCTTATGCGTCCATATATCCCAATAATGCCTTACCACCCCCAACGCCAACAAAACCGCGGAAAGCACGGCCATCAGCGTCAACGGCCATTGCATTCCCTGCTGTTTGGGTATTCGGAGGGCGAAGATCAGTCCCGTTTCTATACTACCTAGTAAGGAACCGACTGTACTCGTCAGGAAGACGCATTTGCGAACGCTCCATTCGGAGGAGTAGTACAGACATTGAGCCCACGTGATGAGACTTAGGAACGTGAGGATCTGCGGCTGGATGCGCAACGCGATGTTGAAGTCGCTGACGATGTTGTAGATGCCTAGTAGGACGCCGGCGAGGGCCCAGAGGAGCATCATTGAGGGTTGTAGACCGGTGGCGTGGTGGCGGCGGTGGTTTATTATTATTTGGGGGATCAATTGGACGGACCAGCAGACCTATCGTTGCGGTTATTCATATTTACGTAACTTGGATATATGCTTTGTCGTCTGTATTGTGGGTCGCAAAATGTGTATAGCTATAGGCTGGTGGATTACTTACTGCGCCGGTGGTACCGAGCACGTTTGCTGCGACGGGGTTATTCATGACGTTCTAGGCTAATCGAAGGTGTCGGTTGGCTGCCTCGTCGCCGGTTATTAATAGTGTTACGTTTGGAGATTGGGAAGTTCCGAGAAACAATGTCGTTGCAAGACTGCTCGTTACACAAAGCTTAAATGCTACAGCAACGCAATGTGATACGAATATCCCACAATTGCACCATGCGCAGACTAAGCTAACTTTGTACTTCAGCTTCTCACTGCTGAAGCTTCTTAATCCGAAACCAAACTAACTTGGGGTTTTTAATAGAGGCGAGCTAACTTTCGTAGCAGCAATATATACAGGATCGATGTGGAACTAGCAAACTGGGCGAAAAGCCAGAGTATTGATATACCTCGCTCCATGGAGATCCAAAATAGAACATATCATTCCAGGCCTACTTCTATATAGCTATACTATCCTCTATTGTTAGCGCACTGTTACATTTTGGCAAATATATTGTTCCTTGTGTTACAATAGATGGTTGTCTATCAGAATAAAATTAAGCTCAAATGTCGAACCTTCAACCATTTCATGTAAACACTTTGGAACATTCCTTCTCAAAACAGTCAGAATGGCCTCACCGTATCACCAATCGCACCAAGCAAACCTCATCACCAAAATTCAAACTCGACAGTATCGTAACCACGAGGCGCTCAGATGTCTCCATCTCAAAACCTACATCCCAAAAAATGCGGCTTTCGAGCTTCACTAACCTCGTCCTATCCACCAGCACACACCTCTTCCTTCAAACAATAATATCACCGCAATGTACGGCCGAATATCGCTCCCTCCCAGTCCATCCCTATTGGGACGACTACTTCCTAACAGAAATGCGCACCCTAGCCCAAATCGGAGACGCGATAGACGACCTCAAACTCCGCAAATCCCGCGACTGTCCCGTCGGCGTCCTCGCCGATGCCGGCCCCCTGGACGAAACCTGGACGAAATCACTAACCTTCTACCTACGCGTCCTCATCATGGCGTACAAAACATTTCAGGAAGCGATAACCCGGATGAAATCGGAGGATAAATCCGTTGCAGCAGCGGAACTCAAAGCCTTCGGTTTCCCCCGTGTGGAGTCCGCTGAAGCCGTAGCGAAAGCATTCTACGGTATTATCGACAAATTCATCGCGATAAGACATAGATTTCAAGTCCTCGGCGAGGAGATCGAATTAATACCGGGTCATCGAACGCCGGGTACCTCCCCGCCACTACGAAATCTCAAACAACTAGGATTATTAATCGAGGGGGCTTTAGTCGCCGAAGATGAAGCGGAGCCAACGCTTGAAGTCGACCCGGCGAGTCGGGAGCAGTTTATACGGATATTCCAGAACGGACACGCCGAAGCGCAAAGAGTCGGCGATGCGGCTATCAGGTCGTCTATCGTGTTGAGTAATTTCATGTACGGGAAGGATGCGTTCGAGCGGTTGATTAAAGAACCGGATCCTAGTGAGGGGGAGGGGAAGGAGTGGAGTATTCCGGGGATATTTGAGCGGATAGCGGATTTTGCGGGGTGCTGGGAGGGCCCGTTGTTTGGTGTTTATGATTTGAGTTTGAATCAGTTGGGGACGTTGCCGTTTCCTGGACGGCCGGTGTGGACGGTTATGGAGATGCAGGAATAGTACTTATATTTTAATAATATCAATTAAATACTTGATTTATATCTCTCTATCGACTGAGGCTGCGGTTATGGAACATTGAAATCGGTTGACGTGCGAGTGCATGATCCATATATAATCCGACTACGGAATTTTTATAAAATTGAAACAACTGCTAGAGTTCTTTTAACTTCATGATATATTCAATTTTAAATATAGTCCATAATCAGTATAAAAATCTGGATTCGAGTGGATTCGAGGCTAAGATTCGAGATGAATTTCACCATAGACACTCGTCTACTAATATTAGCCACACCAGTTACTTTGTGTTGCCCGTCGTTAAAACCGGTCCACAAACCTTCTTGACCAACTTCGCGACAACTTCAAAGCCGCACCCGTCGACCGCGGCACACGATCCAATCCACTCCATCTCAACCTCCACCTCCACCGGTGACATCTTCACCACCACGCACAATGGTACCTCCATTCCCATGCTCCTCCAACCAGCTCATGAACCCACCCAAGCAAAGACTTCAAGCTAACAGTACTGATATAGCTCCCACTAACCCTCCTAACAACAGTGCAAGGCCATCCCCTCCTCGTCGAGCTCAAAAACGGCGAAACCCTAAACGGCCACCTCGTATCCTGCGACACCTGGATGAACCTCACCCTCAAAGAAGTCATCCAGACCTCTCCCGTTAGTCTATACACTCTCTCAATCCTACCGCACCACCACCATACTACACGAAAAGGTACAACTAACGATTAAACACGACCGACTGACGTTCTTTTTTTTTATAGGACGGCGAAACCTTCCACCACCTCCCGGAAGCATACGTCCGCGGCAATAACATCAAATACCTCCGCATCCCCGACGAAATAATTGATATAGTAAAAGAACAGCAAGCCCAGCAAGCGGCCAGCGGGGACCATCATCGCGGTTCCGAACGCGGTGGCGGCGGTGGAGGAGGGAATAGACGCGGCGGCGGCACACGCGGCGATAGAGGGGATCGAGGACGTGGTGGTGGTAGAGGGGAGTTTAGAGGTCGTGGTGGTGGTGGAGGGAATAGTCGAGGTGGGCGGGGGAGGGGGAATTAAAGCATCTTTTACGACGACAAGAATTTGAAGTTTGGAAGTTTTCGACTTGTGGGGTCGGATGGATGGATGCTAAGCTACGCGGGTCGACGAGTACGTCGTTTGGTGGTTTGTTTCGAAACCGGCATACTGAATGAACACTTGGTAGTGGTGGGGTAATGTGTAATATTGGGGTATCTATAACGGATATTTACACGTCGGAAGACCTCAAGGTAGATGGCACGGGCATATACTACTCCTGCCATCTCGGAAAGGTAGAAAAATGCCGCCATGATTCAAAAAATGCGTATATACAAAAGCCGCACATGCAGATCAAAAAAAAACTTATATATATATTACAAAAATACTCCACCAATCCGCCAGACTAGCCGAAAAACAACAGCTAATCCCGATATACCAACGTCTTACTGGTCCCCTCCCACTGCTTCGCGTAATCCCCATACCCCAAACTCACCATCTCCTCCACAACCATTGGCAACCGCTCATCACCCTTCTCCTGTAACCGTCTTGCGATCCACTCGTAAACCATCGGCCTGACCTTCCCGCCCGCCACAACCTCCTTCATCTCCTCAAGATACATAAACGCATCCTCGTAATCCTCCTCCTGGTACAAACTGACCTTCAACAGCTCTTCATACGTCACAAAATCCGGCTTGAGCCCCATCTCCTTCATCTCGTTTGCCAAGAACATCGCGAGCTCTTTATTCGGTACAGCCCGCACCCCAGGATCATCAGTTACTTTGACAGCGCACTCCACGCACCCCGCGAATAAGATGTTGAAGGTCTCCGTGTTCGGGGCGACGTTGAGACTTGTACATTCGGCGTATACCCCCAACGCGCGCTCCAGATCGCCGAGTTTCACGCACGCGGCGAGAACGGCGTTGAATCCGGTTACTTCGACGACTTCGTTCTCATTACTGCTCGATACGAAATCCTTGAGTGTGGAGTAGGCTGAGTCGATGTTTTCGATGTTGCCCTTGGCGATTAGTGCTTCGACTATGGCGTTCGCTGTGGTGGGTGTGGCTGGTATTCCTTGGTTGCGCATGAGGGTTAACGCGCGAAACGCGGGTGTTAGTTCGCCGTTACGGGCGTAGGCGGCTATCAGGGCGGCGAAATGGTGTTCGGCGAAGGGCACGCCGCGGAGGGTGAGGACACGGAAGACTTCGAGGGCGAGTTTTGGGTTCCCGTGGCGGGCGGCGGTGTTGAGGACTTTGAGGCAGAGGCCGTCGTCTGGGTTGAGGTAGTTACGGGAGCTGCCGGGCGTGGCGGGAGGGGTTTGGACGACTTTACGCCATATGTAGGATACGCCGTCGATCTATCAATATTGTTAGTCTGAAATACTTGCGAATGGAGGGGAACTTGGACGTACGTGGTAATTGCTGGCGGCGATGTTTAGGAGTTCGTACCAGGCTATGGGTTGTAGTCCGGCGGTGAGGGAGCCCCATTCCTTCTGGAATTCAAACATCATGCGCATGGCCTCGTCGACTTCGTTGACCTTGCCAAGGGCCTTGATGATCTCCATGTATGTGTTGTAATGGATTTTTTCGCCGTTGGCTTTCCGTTCGTCGAACATTTCCATGGCTCGCTCGAGCTGGCCGGTTGCGAGGTAGTGCTGGAGGATGTGCTGGGCGCCTTCGGTGTCCGGGGTGATCCAGTAGACGTCCTTCATTTCCCGCAGGATGGTTTCCATGGATAGATAGTCCGGCGAATGGGCAAATATCTTTAATAAATTGTGGAATATCGTGCTCGTCGGTACGAATCCTTCCGCCTTGAGCTCTGCTAGTAATGCTAGAGCTGTATCCTGCAGACTGGGGCCCAGCTTTGGATACGCGCACGCCTGGATGAGACAGCTGTAGGCTTCCAACGTCGGAGCGTAGCCCTTCGATGCCATGAATTTAGCTAGACTGAACACCTCCTTCGGGTCGCCGTGGTTGGCGAGATCGAGCATCCGGCGCATGAGCTTCGCGAAGGCCGGGTTCTTCATGGAGGTGACGGGTATATCGCCGTTCACGGCGTCCTTGTGGTCATCCTCGGCGGGTATCATATTTTGCAGCATCTGAGCTGACGATGCGGGCTCCTGTCGCTGACCGAATTGCTGCTGCTGCTGTTGGCCTAGCTGAGAGCCCACACGACCGAACCCGCCGCCGCTAGAGCCCTGCAAGGAAATGCGAGGAGAAGATCTGAAGGAGGTGCCATCGTTGCGCAGAGAGGAGATTTGGACTTTCCGGCGGGGGTCCTCGGTGTCCCGCCGTATTCTGGTCGACCGTGTTCCCGTGGATGTATTTAAGAAGGAGAGAGCGTCGGAGAGGTCGCCGATGGAAGAAGAGGAGGCCTGTTTCTGTTCGCGAGCCCAGCCGGCCTGCCTCTGGCGTGGGAAGCCGGTGGACTGCGAGCGGACTTGGATGCGGGCGAGCTGCCGGGGATGCCGGCACAGGCACTGGTCCGCCTGGATGACGGCTGGGCGCAGCATTGTGGGCTTATCGGGGCATTGTCGAATTATAATCGAATTGGTGGGTGGTATTATAGGCGAATATCGTGTCGTCGTCAATTGAAGTTCGAGACGTCGTCGGGATGTTTTGCAGAGTTTGAGCACCGCCATGTTTATTACTGTGGCGTATTAGTTGTGGCGTTAAATGATAGCTGTGTTACCATGTTGTATTCCAACCTCACAACGCATAATTACTGCCAATATTGATGTCCCACGAGATGCGCACGACATGCATATCACATTTATCATGACAGATCTGGAAGCTAGATGGCAATCTGCGGAGTTTGCGCAATATTTTTGGTATTCATCCTACCGTTGCAGTGGAGCCTCAAACTTTTGATTCGAATATCTATTCTAAATTCGGCCCCCGGAGAAAATACATTAATACTCAGCAATTGAAGTTGCCATAGTTGTTTTAGTTCTTGAGGCGATGAATCAATAACAGTGGAATGTCGAGAACCTTTTGACCTCCTCAACATGCAAATATGCAATCCGCAGCATGGTGCCTCTTGTATAGCGCATTTGCATTCTCTCAGCCGGTAGATCTGACAGTAACGACGGTTTACCGCCAAGTCGAAATCACAGACTACATTACGTCCACGCTAGAATACTGCCCCGTGTTACCATTCTGTAACCAACTGAAATGGACCGAATCGTATTCTGAATTATCGACGTTGGTGGCTACGTATACGAGCTCGAGTTTCCAATTCTCAACGATCGACAGCAGTAGCACAGCAACCAGCAGCCAGAATTCGAATCCTTCCTCGACTGTCATCTCAAGCGCGAGTTCACTCCCGAGTTCATTCGTCCTCGGAGCCGGTGCTTCGTTCCAAAATTATTTCTTCGAATTCGATAACAACAACGGAAAAGTGCTTCTCGGTACTGCGGGTCAGCAAACTCTTGTAGCTTTCCAGCTTACCAACGGCGTCCTCAAAAACTCCGCCGATATATCACAGATCGTGTATTTGAGGTATAATTCTACGGCTGCGCAGGTATTCCAGACGGAAAGTCAAGCGATCGCGGATGTTGTTCGGGAAGTCCGCTTCGGTACAGACGACAGCTTGGTGTCTTCGGATTATTTTAACGGATGGGTTTGGGATTTCGACCAGGGTCAGCCAAGTCTCGTGCGTCGGAATGAAAAATGGATCTTCTTCGCGAGCGCTCCAACGTCGCCGGAGTTGCGTCTTGTCGGAAGGGCGGACGATGCGGATTTAGTCTATATTTACATGCTGCCGAATAATACTGTGATTCCGGCGGATAGTTCGCTGCAGCGAGTCGAGGTAGTTTCGAGGAGTCCTCAGCAGTTTAGCAGCTTTCTCTCGACATTGAGTCCGACGAGTTCTGTTGTTCCATCAACTCCTGGATCAAGTTTGCTATCAAGGACTATATCGCCGACTATAACATCGCCGTCATCTGCAACTTCGTCATCATCTTCTACCTCATCCTCATCTTCAAGCTCGCCTTCATCTTCATCTTCGTCTTCGTCTTCGTCTTCGTCTTCGTTTTCCTCGTCCTCAGATTCTTCCCCGGCCCCTTCACCAACTCCACCAGCACCTCCAGCACCTCCAGTTCCTCCAGTTCCACCAGTACCTCCTGCTCCTCCAGTACCCCCAGTACCCCCTGCACCTCCGGTACCGCCTCCCCCAATCATCCCGGATGCGTACGATGTCATAACTTCCAACAGTTTGCAAGCTTATTGCACAGTTCTATTAGCATACTACAGTCCTACAACAACGGTCAGCAGCACCACGTATACAGCAACCACTACAATCACAGATGGCGCCCTACCGGCCACAGACATATCATCGTCGACAACGACTTCAACCTCAATATCGGTCTCGATTATCACCGTGACCTCCTCTGCAGCCGTATCTGCAACCGTTCGACGAAAAGAGAAGTTTGCAGCGGATGGCCTCCAATATTTGCAGTGGCTTCAAGACCCCTACGGATACAATTTCCCTCTAAAGGGTAGATCACCACCCCCCGAACTGTCGGTATATTCCGCATCTGCCGTCTCGTCAGCGTGCTCCCGAGCTATTACTTCACCATCCAGCACGGTTACCTCATCGGACGTTACTTCCGTCGTGTTTATTTCGACCATCCCGCCGGTTTCGACGAGCACCTCGACCACCGTAACGACAACGTCGTCGACGACAACTACTACCAGCATTGTAAACTACTACGGGCTAGGATACGTTCGTCTCCACGCCACCTATCAAGACACTCAGGCTTCCATCTCGCAAGGTGACGGCAAATGGATCGGTCTGAACGCTATAGTAGGTAACGAACTTCAAATGCAGTACGGAACATCCAGTACCTTCCAATTCAGTGCGAAATACGACACATCGAACACGCTCACGCTGTACTTTGTCGGTTCGAGCAGCACGTATCTGATGTGCTATTCGACCAACCCCTACAGACCGACTTCGGATTATAAAGTGTATTTCAGGCCCCAGTGCGACGCTGGAGTGTATGCGGAGATCGGGCTGGTGTATAACTCGGTCGACTCCATTCTCACGCTGGCTGATCCTGCCATGTATTTGTGGATTTCGGTTCAGGGTTTTATTTATTACGCCCCAGCTAACTTTGTTTCGGGTAGTGGGTTGGGGTGTACGAGGATTGTGAGTGGGTTAGGGTTTACATTCCACAGTTCGTAGCAGTAATAATATATTATAAGAATAATATTCCTGACTGAATGTGTAAATAGATCTCATAAATCTCTGAATTCAATTATATTGCTACATATGAGCACAGCCACATGTATTAGTGGCGTATGTGTTGTGCTGGGTGGCTGGTGCGCCAACCACTTTATTAAATCCGGCGCAAACGGACGAAAGTGGAAATTCAATTAATTAATTGATTGATTGATTTGAAGTTCGCGATAAATGCGCTGGCTGGGACTTCTCTTCTTCTTCTTCTCTCCTCCTCATCATCATTCTCATTCTTTCATTCTTCCCTCTTTCATTCTTCCCTTCCTCCTCCTCATTCTTCCCATCTAATCACTAATCTATCACCTCCTATTCATCTTCACATCCTCCAATCACTAATCCTATCGCAGGGAGATCATGTTCCAGCTCACAACCGGCAACTTTGCCGTCGAGGCTCCCATCGAGGAACTCCAAATCGCCTCTCGCGCCACAAACGCCGACGAATGGAAGCTCTATCTCCGCTGGGAACTCGCCTACCTCTTCTCCCGCGTCCGCTCCTTCGACGACGACCTCCTCTCTGAAATCCTCAAATACTCCACTCCTCATTCCGGCTCGGGTCCTCCTGAAGCCGCCGCTGCTGCCGCCCGCAGCTACGCCCGAGATTGCGTCCGTCAATTGACCACCCTTCTCGCCGAGTCGCACCGTGACTTTGCAAACATTATCGTCGAGAGAACCGAACTCGGCCGAATCTACAAAGAACGGGCAGCCGCCGCCAGGTATGTCCACGTGGCTCGCACGTATATTGCGAAGAGAGAAAAAGGAAAGAGAAAGAGAAAACAGCTAACAGCGCACGCAGGAGCAACCGCGAGAGACCCCGGCTCGACACCACCGAACTCTCTCGCTCCCTCGTCTTCTCTCCCGAGGACGTCAAGGCTCTCTGGTACCCTCTCCACTTTGCCATCTCCGGTCGCTACTTTGACGAGGACCGAAACTCCGACAGATACGCCGACGTGCGCACCGTCCTCTCGCAGACTTCCTCCTGGATCATTCGTGAATTCATAAACCTCATCCTCCTCGGTCCCACTGACCGTTCGGCGTCCGACCTCGCTGGCTTCGACATCATCTCCCGCTCCGCCGAGTCCGTCAGCGTCGAATTGACCAGATGGCCCGAAATCTCCTCTTCCCTCCAAAAGCGCCTCGACGGTTGGCAACGAACCCTCATCACGGGCAACTCCTATCCGACAAAGGACTCCCCGCAATGCGGCCACATTTGGGAAAACCTCGTCTCCAAGGCCACTGTCATGGGCCAGTCCCAGACCCCGATAGTCACACCCGCCCCGCTTCGTCCCCGCGGTAGCAACAGCCCCACCAAAGCCGCCTCCTACGAACCCGTATCATCTGCCGTCGCAGCAGCAGGTCTCGGACCCGCCAACTACGTCCCGGACAGAACCTCTTCCTACGGCGCAGCTTCAGGTCCATCGAACAACGGCAACGGCGGCAGCTCGAAATTCCAAAACCCATACGACAAGCAAGTCGAACGGCTGCAAGCCCAAACCGCGAACCTACGAGCGACCTCCAATCCTGTCCAACCCACCCAATCGAACAACTACGCCCCGAACACCAGCCGCCGCGTCGAACCCTCCCCGATCATGAATTCGAACCCGTCAACCAACAACGGAGGCAGCCTCGGCGGCTTTTCCCCGCTCATAGACCCGCAAGCCTCCCAGCACACCATCACAGCGGAAAACACGACAACCTCGCAACCCCAATCGGGAAATTTTGACGACTACGTCCGCAACCAATTCGACCAGCAGGACCGCACCATCGCCGACGCGGTATCCTACTTCCAGCGCGAACGGCAACGCATGCTCGAAGTGAAAGAAAAACTCCGAGAATTAGAAAAACAGCAAGAACTGCTAACCTTCAACTATAAACGCCAAATGGAAGAATTGGACCGCAAGAAACGCGAAGCCTTCGACCGGTATCAGACCGAGAAGACGGCGCCGCCGGTAAACGTCCCCGCGGATATCGTAGGCGCGATGCCGCAGAGTAGTACCGTGCATTTCGACCTCGGCGAAGCGGATAGACACGTCCAGGCGTCGCAGCAGGCGAGTGTGGCGCCGCAATCGCAAAACATTGGAAACACAAACCTCGTCGGTCCGAGCTCGCACGAGTATTACGATGATGATGAGTGGGAAGGGCAGCATAATCCCCCGCCGCAGCGAAGGAATACCACAAAGCTACATAAGATGCATCCGGAGTTCGAGGGACAGGGTGCTGGTGGTGCGCCGATACAGGGAAATGTGAATGTGCCGAGTAGTCCGGAGCAGACGCAGGTGCAGGGGAAGAAGCCGTCGCGGGTGAGTTGGATACACAGGGCTATCAAGCGGTAGAGTCGCTTGGAAGGAGGGGCGGGGCAGCTCGATGTGTGGTTGTGGAGGGAGTATAAGATGTTGAGACGGCGGGTGTCGGTTCCCAAAGCGCTGAGGAGGAGAGAGAGCGCTTGATGGTTTTGATGTGTAATGCGATGGAAAAGCTGCTTCTTTTATATTTTTTACATGGTTATATGCATACTAGCCTTTTTTCATAATTTTTTTTTTTTGCAAAAGAGTCGATTGTTTTATGTCTTATTTTTTTTCTTGCGACGAGAATTATTCGTTTGTCTTTTCTGCTGGTGTTAATGTTTTGCTGTTTCATGGTGAGTGTATGATATACGAGTCAGAGTCTGCTTTTAGCTTTAGTTACCATTGGTGTAATGAATTATATATAATGATCGGTCACACGCTTCCTCTTTCACATCGATGTAAGAAGCACTTGTAATTGGTATAGATGGGTAATATATGTAAATTGTAAAAATACAAGCTAAGAAACTCCAATAAGGCTAATATAATATAATAACTCCAAAAATTCAAAATCTACAAGATCGTCGAAAGAAATACCACGAGTACTCCAACTTGCTAAAAAACCAAAATATCCCCGCTGATAAATATCCCCAAATCCCATCCGTCTCTCGAAAAGCGTACCAAGCGAGACCGTACCAAACTAATCTAAGCACAACTAGCAAGCACAGCCTGCAACCCGGCAACATCATACTTGACATGCTTATCCTTCACCACCTCGCGGTATTTATCCCAAAACCTGCCGTAAAGCGGGCTGATAAACGTGATTTCTTTATACAGCATCGCTTTAACTTCTTTATCTGGGAACGTGTAGCTTTTATGCTGCTGAATCAAGGTGTCGAAGAGTGTATTGAAATTCTTGAATTTCTCTTTGATGGCTTCCTTGTCCTTTGATGTTAGGGAGGGTTTGGAACCGGATGTTGAGACTGTGATTGCTGATTTGGAGGTGTAGGTCATGTCCAGGAGGTAGCCGGCTGCTTCTTTCCATCTGTTTGAAATATCATTAGCATAACTCTTAGTACGGGTGATGGGACTGCTGTGGGTATTTGTTATAGGGTGGATTAGTGAACCTACGGAATCATATAATCCTCCACCGCCCGTTTCCGCCATTTCTCCACTTTCACCAACCCGCCTCCGGCGCTTAACACACCCACCAACCCGCCCCGTTTGATCGATGTCTCGACGTACGCGATATTATTCACCATCAAAACGGCCACCTGTTGTTGTTTCTTGATGTACATTTTCCCCTTGGCGTCCAAAATCTCCAACATACGATCGATACTCTCCATGCAGTAATTCGCCAGAAACGCGTTCCCATCCGCCCCGACGTCGAAGGTGAGTTGGTTCGCGCTCACGGCGGGGGTATACGGTGTCTGCCAATTCTTGTCGCCGAGGGAGATGAGTAATCCCGCCACGGCGGCCTGGTAGTCGGTTAATCTGCGCAAGCGGGTCATCACGTTCTGGGTGTATTCGCAGACGGTGGAATCGATCGGTAATGTGGCGAGGGCGTTACCCTTGCGTTTTAGATCTTCGAGCAGTTCGTAGAAGGAGGCGGAGGCGGTCTGGCGGATTGGTTTCAGGGCGTCTACGAATTCGTTCTTTTCGCCGGTTTTGGTGCCCAGTCGGGTTGCGGTTGCGGTGACGCATTCGATCACGTCGTAGGCGAGGAAGCAGTCGGAGATCATGTAGGTTACTATGTGTTTGTTGAGTTGGCGGACGGTGTTGGAGAAGACGGTGATGGCGGGTTGCGTGGTCGAGGTGTAGACTTTCAGCCAGTTGGCTGAGGTGAACAGGCGGGTTATGTTTTCGTATTCGGCGGAGAAGATGCCCTCGATGGCTTGGGCGTAGTGGTTTATGCCGTTGTCGCCCTTTTCGTAGGGGGAGGCGACGTTGCGGCGGGTGGCGGTGCCGACGCAGGCTTGCGAGAGGGAGGAGAGGGAGGTGGCGATATAGGAGCCCCGGACGTCGGCGTAGACGGTTAGGACGTTGGATTGCTGGTTTGAGGAGGTGGCGATTGTGGAGAAGAGGAACTCGCTGAGGACCGCTAGGTTGGTGAGTTTTTCCGTGCTGAAGGTGGGGAATGGCAGTTCTATACATTATTATTAGTACATATTTCGTTAGGAGAGTAGAGGGGGAGGTACTTTTGGTGATAAAGTGGAGGGGTTCGACGGGGTTGGATTCGCCGCTGAGGGTTTTGCGGAATTGGTCTTCGAGCTGGACCGCGCCGGTTTTGAGCAGGAGTGTCTACACTATAATCAGCTTAGAACATACGATTTAAAGATGGGAAGCCTACCATCTCCTTGACAGCCTTCTGGGAAGCTTTCAGATTCGTAGACCTGAGAGCGGCAAGGCCATCGCTGAGTCTCTTGACGCAGTTGAGGTAGTCGTTCAATCCAACCATCTGCGGTCTTTCCCACCGTTAGCCTATCGCCGTCCCCATTGAAGATTCAAAACGCACCCCTTTCGAATAGTGGTTTCCTCGTGCTTGACGAGATCTAGCAGCTTCATGGTCTTGTCAATCTCCGCTATGCCGGAATCGATATCTACGCGTCGTTAGCCAGATCTTCCTTTCCTTTCCTTCAAGAAAACTGATGACATACTGCCAGCGAGAGCGGTGAGAGAGCCGGTCTGTTTAAGAATCGGCTGGACGGACATCTCGACCTGCTGGGCTGAACCGGAGAGCTTGCCGAGGGACTTTGAGATCTTGTCGGTGATGGCGGTCATCTTCTTGAGGCGGTCGTTGAGGACCTCGACCTCGGCGGCCTCTTCCTCTGGTAGGACGGCCATTGTGACTCTCGTAGTCGATGGAGGTAGAGGTGGAGGTAAACTGGTCGAGGGCGGTGTAGAGAGTGTGAGGTTGAAGAGGAAGAGGTTGAAGATGAGGTTGACAAAGACGAAGGTCGAACCCGTTTTAGCAACTGCAACCTCCTCCGCCAATCGACCCACCCGCACCAACCACCACCACGCTCCACCGCCTCTGCCACGAGACTAAAGCTAACGACCTGCAGCTCCCGATCCGGAAAGGCGCTGATGTATGCAATGTTCGGCCGGAAAGGTCGGCGTCTGGGCGACAGCGTCCAGTTCAAGTCGCTTCACATCAAATCGAACGCCCGCCACAAGCTGTGGGGTTTGCAGCTTATCGGACAGAATGTTCGAGCCAAGCTTCGGACGAGGCTGAAGAAGCTTCAATTGAAGATTCGCGGGTCGAAGAAGGGTAGCTATCTGGCGACTTGATTTGATTACACCTATATATTGTCGATATTTCTGAAATATAATCTATATATCTATATAATCTCGAGGATGTTCGCCACGTTTGATACAAATACGCTCATATGCAATCGCCATGCTCCGCACGCGGTTGATATAAAATACATTTACAGATATTTATCAAACCACCGCAAAACCTGGGTCACGGAATCCTCAAGACACTTCTTCTCCGCCGGGTCGTCCGGATTCCCTCTGACGGCAAACCCGTGCCGACCGGGCTTGTACACCTGGTGCACAATCTCCGGAATAGCTCTGCCAGCTTCCTTTTCCTTTGCGACAATCTCCTCAACCTGACCCTTGAGCTCGATCTTGGTGTTCGTGTCCGCCTCACCCCACCCGATACTCAAAGGCGCGACGAACTTCTCAGCATCCTCCGGCAAGACGAGATTGCTCGGGTGCAATGCCACTCCCGCGTCGATAATGGGGACGGACTCGTCTCCGATCTTGATCATGTGCTTCTCCTGCGCGGCTTGGAAGACGTAGCGTCCACCCCAGCACATACCCACCATACCGATCTTTTGCGTCTTGGGCGTCGCGCGCTTCAAGTTGCCCAAGAACTCCATGCAGGTTTGAGTCGTGGGTACGGCTTTGTGCCTGCCCATCCACATGACCGCTGCGGGCGCCCGAACGAGCAGTCCCGTGTAGAAGGATAGCGCGGATTGCTTGGATTTGTCCACCGGAATGAGCAGATCGGCCAGGTTGAGGCCCATGGGGTCGCCTTTGAAAAAGTCGGGCATGTAGACCAGCCACTCGCCGCTTTTGGCGTAGGCGTCGGCAATGATCTTGTTGTTGGGGAGGCCGAGGCCGAAGACGTCGGTGTAGACGACGATGATGCCGCGAGGGTTGGTGCGGTTGCCGATGATATAGGTGTTTAAGCCGTGGATTTCCTCCTCGGTGCCCTGGGGGAGGCCTTTGTGGATCGAGCCCTATCTTACGTTAGTGGATATTAATATTTCAGTGGAACTTCCTAAGATATTGGTACCGAGATGCACTGCTCGCAGATGGTTGGTTCTTCTGCCATGGTGATAAACCAAGCTTGCTAATTACACAGTACTTAATTGTTTATAATAATTTTAATAATTGAGATATGAAGTTGTACGATAAGTTACTGTATTTAAATTACGACAAGCCAGCTGACGAACACACGGTAGTAAAGTGTAGAAAGAAAAAGGTGAGACGGAGAGGGGTTCGGGTCAGTTTTATAGCTCTGTTAAGCTCCGTGGAAGGGTAGTTACGCGGTCAAACTCTCCGGCAGAAGAAAGCGCTAGACAATGCAGACGCAAGCGGTGATATATGGACTTAAAGGAGTTAACAAGCTTCTCAACCATGGTTACGATCTGCTTGAAGTTTTGATGTTTGAGAAGTATCGCTTACGTACATATATATATATTTTACCTAACTATATTATGAATGTATGCTGACATAGGTGTCGACAGATATTGTCGAGGTTAATTAATGAGACCGATAAGATGTCAGATATCGATCCCTGCCAGCCAAGCTCGATCGGAACTCGATCGCACCCGCAACATCGATCGCAGCCTCGCCTCTGACGCCACAAACAAGATTCGATTCGGTTATCTCATTGCTCTCTTCAACTCCTCGATAAATACCATCTGCCCTCCGGGTCACGATGATGGCGGCTTTATGACATCTCCAAGATGCTTTCCGTCCAATTGGCCCGCCTTAAGCTGCCCCTACGGCTTCGGGTTCCACAGATTCTCGCACGCCGCAGAAATGCCCTCACCTCGACCTTCACAACCGCCGCAAAACCTTCATCCTCGGCATGGCATCGCAATCTCTTAATCGCCACACTCGGTGGCGCATCTCTCCTACTCTACAACATCACCACCTGTACCCTCCGTCTCGACGACGGCGCTCCCCGGAAACCCCTCCACAAACGAGTCGCCGCCAGACTGGCCCCCAAATCTGCTGAAGAAACTCACAAAATCGAAGAACGCATCCGTCAACGGGAGGAAGACCTCGCCAGACACGCCCGCACCTTCCAGCGCTCCGTCGAAGCCGAAGAACGTGCCCAGCGGGAAAAGATCAAAAAGGAAAACGAGACCCTCTGGGGTTCTTTGTCCGAATACCTCCCCAGCCCCACCGGCAACATCTTTGTCGACTTCACCGCCTCCCTCAACTGGCTCCCCGACTGGGCCTCCGACATCCCAGCATGGTGGAACAAAGTCCAGCGCGAGCTCAACATGGAGCCCGGCACTCTCGCCTCCCAACTCTGGGAGGAAGCCGAAGATCCCAACATCAACCCTGAGATCCTGTGGGACGCTCGCGTGCGCATCTCCGACCAGCTCTGCGACGAGGAACTCATGTACCGTAGAAACCGCAAGAAGCATCTCAAAAAGGCCTTGGCAAAGTACCTCAGCATATCCGAATGGTCGGTCCACGAAGACGACATCCCCACCATTGCTATCACCGGTTCCGGTGGTGGTCTGCGAGCTATGGTTGCCGGCGCGGGGTCTCTAGGCGCGTGCAAAGACGCCGGGCTGTTCGATTGCGTGACCTATCTGGTCGGCGTCTCCGGCTCCTGCTGGCTGCTCACGCTCTACTATAGTATCGGCAACCGCTCGTTCAACAATATCATCGACCATCTCAAGAGCCGCATCCACACGCATATCGCTTACCCGCCCGCATTTATAGATCTGGTATCCTCCGCGCCGACGAATAAATACCTCCTCAGAGGACTGGTCGAGAAACACGGTTTCGGGTATGCTTCTTTCGGGCTTGTCGATGTCTACGGTACCTTGCTCGCTGCACGATTGCTAGTCCCTAAGAATGAAATGACCGTGCACGACGCGGATATGCGGCTGTCTTCGCAGAGGCGGTACGTCGATAGTGGCGAGCAGCCGCTGAGTATATACACCGCAGTAAGGCACGAGATCCCCGGTCTCGGCGGCGAGGGCGAAAAGCCGACGGAACTCCCATCGGATCATAGTATCACGGCCGAACAAGCGAAAGCGAAAGCAAAGGACGAGGACTGGTTCGAATGGGCAGAGATGACGTGCTACGAGTTCTTCATGGAGGAGTTGGGAGGTCAGCACCTAACTCTCTCTATATCTGACCAGTGTTTATGGTGCTGACGTGAATAGCCGGCATACCAATGTACGCTCTTGGCCGTAAATTCTACGCCGGCGAAAACCTATCTCGCAATCCGGAGATGAAGATACCGACGCTCCTAGGCATGTGGGGCAGCGCCTTCTGCGCGACCCTCTCGCACTACTACGCCGAAGTCCGACCCATGTTTGCCAGTTTCATCCTCTTTAGAGAATTGGATAGACTCGTGCAGGAACGGAACGAAGATCTGGTGAAAGTGCACCCCATCGAGCCCGCCGCGATCCCGAACTACGTTCTGGGGTTAAGAGAACGACTGCCTAACTCCGCGCCGGAGAGCATTCACCGCACCGACGAAATCCAACGTACGTAATAGCTTCTTTCATCTTGAACGCACCAGCTGACGAAGAATATTAGTAATGGACGCCGGCATGTCTAATAATCTAGCGACCTACCCGCTCCTCCGTCCCGGCCGCGACGTGGACATCGTCATAGCCTTCGATTCCTCCGCCGACATCAAGGTATCCAACTGGATCTCCCTCTCGGAAGGCTACGCCAAACAGCGCGGCATCCGCGGCTGGCCCGTCGGCATCGGCTGGCCGAAACCAGGCCACCAGAATACCGAAAAGGAACTCTCAGACGCTATGTCCAGTCATTCTGCTCGCGAAACGGGGGAAAAACTCCGCCAAGCCCAAGAATCCGATCCGGGTCCGCAATCCAAACTCGAGGAACAGAAGATGCGCAAGGAGCACAAAGGGTTAGGCTATCTTACCGTCTGGGTCGGACAAAAAGAAGAACGGGATAGCGATAAGGAACCCCCGCCGTCCAAAGCCGTCGAAGAAGACTGGGAGCTGGCGAAGCCGGAGGCCGGGATCACGATTGCGTATTTCCCGCTGATCCCGAACGAGAAAGTTCCCGGCGTCGATCCGGAGGTGAGTCCGTGGATGAGCACGTGGAATTTCGAGTACACTGCCGAAGAGGTGGATAAGACGGTTGGGCTCGCGAGGGCGAATTTTGAGGAAGGGGAAGAAAGGATGAAGGGGGTTGTGAGGGCTGTTTATGAGCGGAAGAAGCGGATGAGGATTGAGAGGGAGAGGAGGGATAGACATGTTTTGTCGGCCGGGGCGGAGCATATGTCTTGATTTTTTTCTTACCATA
This sequence comes from Orbilia quercus, assembly GCA_036971405.1. Taxonomy (NCBI): domain Eukaryota; kingdom Fungi; phylum Ascomycota; class Orbiliomycetes; order Orbiliales; family Orbiliaceae; genus Orbilia; species Orbilia quercus. The sequence goes on along the minus strand of JAJTUE010000009.1, from coordinate 820,767 downwards.
GAGGGATGGATAGATTCTGTACATAGATAGAGGATAGATAGATGGTCTTCCGTTCGGACTGGTGTGTTTGTATTGCAATTGTGGGGTTTACAGTGTGTACATATTGATATTGATATTGATATTTCATATCGAAGGTTGCTTACATGACATGACGAAAGTTAAGTATTCTTCTTCACCTGCCTCCATCCGTTCTTCGGCTTGGCCTTAACCGGCGCCGTGGTCGGCGGGATCACTGTCGCCTTCGACTTCTTCTGCTCCTGCAGCTTCTTCAGCGCCAAGTCCCTCCACTGATTCTTCGCCATCTCCGCCTTATCATCCCAATACTCCCTCCCCTCGCCGCTCCCACCCCGATAATACGTCGTATCGTTCCTCTCAGCCGCCTGCTCCAAAAAAATGGTAGGCAACTTGAATATCGTTCGCGCGTTATTATCCTTCCCCGCGACCGCAAACGTCGGATCCCCGCCCAATCTCGCATCTCTACCCAACATCCACGCCCGGTACGACATATCCACGAACAACTCCAGAAGAAACGGCAGCGCACCCCTTACGAAACCCACCGCGGTCGCGTGCGCCGCATAAATCAACTGCTCTGGCATCTCCGGCACGATCTCGAGGTGACGCGGGTTCCGCCAGATATCCCAGTACCCGAAATCCGGCGGGATGTATTTATACACCGCGTCGTACTTGCCGTCCCAGTACGCGCGGTATCCGATCTCCCGTCTCTTCCACACCCCGAGCGGACGGGGCATAAAGTTCGCCAATAAATCTCTATTCGGGAAGAATTTCGCATTGATATCTCTTATCAGCGGGTTATATTCCTTCCGCATCCATTCTACAGCCCAGGTCGTCGATTGCCCGATACTATTCCATGTATTTAGAAAAAAGTCGTCGGAGATGCTAATCTCCCCGTCTCCCGTATCTTCGTACATGAATAAATGACGCATGAGAGTTTCTTCCATCTCCGCGCGTACGGTCACGTTATTGAACTGCGAGAGGGTCGGCGCACCCAACACCCCACCGACATCGCACACGCCCGGTGTCCGCCAGCGGAAGTTCGGGTTCCCGTTATTCCGGTTCGTGACGTAATACATCTGTCGCCACCATTGCTCCCACGCTATTTCGAGACGTTTACCCAATTCGGCGTCCTTGGGCTGCACGTACGCTTTCACAGTGAGCATCAGATCCTCGACGGACCGACGCCAGGCGACGATTGTTGCGCACGTCCACCAGATGTACGATATCGTGTCGCCCTTGTCGCCGTATCCGGCTTTCACGCCGGCGACGAAGGAAGACCAGGCGTCCGGGGTGATGAGGACGGTGGTGCGCCAGGAGTAGTCTCCGATTGGGGGGCCGGCGTAGTTGGTATCACCCCCTTGGGTGGGGCGAGACCAGCTTTCGAAACCGGGGATTTCGTTGCCTGTTGGGGCGGTGAGGGTGTTGCCGCGGTTGGCTTTGAGACGTTCGAGTTTCTGGGTGGACCATTGGGCTAGTTGGCGCATGTTAGCTTCTTCGGTGACGTCTTCGAAGCCTTCGATATCTTCTTCTTCTTCTTCTTCGTCGTCGTCTTCGTCGCCTTCGTCTTCCCAGTTATCCTCGTCACCTTCATTGTCCCCACCATCGTTATCGTTATTGATAATTCGAGCTTGAGCTTGAGTCTGCGCAGTAGCAAGATCACCTTCTGCAGCTAGTTGTTCCGCGCTAGGCGGCGGACCGGTCGTTTGCATCGCGAAATTGATAGCCGTGAGTTCATCTTGCATGCCCGGGTCATCGCTATTATTCGGCGGGAGCGGGTTCAAGTCCACCTCGGCGGGGTTACCGGGTATGACGAGGGGTATATCCTCGCCGCCGGCGACAGGTGCAGATAAAGCTTCGGCGTCATCTCCTTGACTAGCGCTCGATACCGAATTCCCGTCGTCCGGTTGGCCGTCTTGTGCGAATACGCGGCTCAAGAAGAATACGGTGAAGAGGAGCCGTTTGGGTAACATGACGGGTTTTTTTGAGTTCCCGGCGAGAAGTCTATAGTTCTGTATAGTTTGAATATCCCGTAGAAGGTTCGATTCTCCTGTTTTCAAAGTTATACAGTACACTTGGATCGAAGGAGAAGAAGAGAATGGTGTTTTCGGCCAATTCGATATCGGTATGCCTTGTGGGTCCCATGTGGGCTACCGCACATGGAACCAATCAGCCCTTCCGGGTGCGAAAATAAAGCATCTCAATCGTCGCGTGGAGAGTCAGTTTGAGGTCCATGATATTGTACTGCGACGACAAAATGCAACAGGAAAAGGTGTTGCGGGTAAGGTTCGTATAACTTTTGCTTCGACGGAAGCGCTATGGGAGTAGTCTCATTATCTCTCATATGGCGAAAGTGTGGATAGTAAGTTTTCGATTCTGTTGCTGGGGAGGCTATACTAGCGTCGATGAGAGTATGGTGTGTGATATATTGAGGACCCATAGGCTGATAGATGTAAATCAGTGAAGAATATCGACTACAGCCTATTATTTACAAATGAGGTTCACTACTGTGCCTCCAAGAGGCATTCTCCACCTTCTAGTAGGCATCTCATTCATCGCCACAGCAAAATGTACCCCGCAAGCCAGTCTAACCCAGCAACTGCAAGACCGACTGCAAAACCTCCGCACCCTCCAAAACGACGGACGCACGCCACCCCCCGAATCCGCCTGGGCGATCCCGCAGAACAGCATCGTGGTGCCGAAAGCAGAATGGGACGATTTCGCGGGTAATCTCACGACCAACATGCTCGAGAACCCGCTGTGGTATATTTTTCACGCGGGGTATCTATTTCGCAACCTGGCGCGGGACGCAGATCGGTTGTCGGCGGGATTGTACAATTTACTCCAGGGCAGAGAATGGCGGGACTTTCGCGAAGAGTTTTTCGAAATCGTGTCACCGTTGATGGTGGAGTTTATACCCGTCGAGGAACCGCGCGCGGGGGGCAGAACGGTAACGGTGTACAAACAGGCGGAGCACAGGGTGACGGGTAATCTGCCACCTGGTATCATGGACCGCGGCGGGGTATTCGATACCACGTTTCCGAGGGATGATAAAGCCGCGCAAGTCGGGGCGGCGAACCCGTTCCCGCGGGATACGTTGACCATGAAAGTCCTCGTGAAGAAACTATTCCAAGATACTGTTGAAGATTTCGACGGGACAAAAGTGGTTTTCGCTTCCGATACAAGATTTTTACAAGTCTGGGATACGGTGAGGGGGGTGTACGACGCGCTTACCCCGTTCGTAGACAAAGTAGCGACATACGTGGATAGTCTCGAGTGGCTCCCGGTGGACCCGAAGAGCAATAAACCGAAGATTGTCGTCGACGTGCGGCCCAGGCAGACCAGGCAGTTCAATCGCCAGGAAACGGGATACGAGCGGTATTACGAGAAGTTTCGGGAGGCGGTTATGTCACACGAGCTGGAGAACAGCGATACCCAGTGGCTCGCGGCGGGGTTTATGGGCCGCGTGCTGAAGATACCGAACACGCCGAACTTGTTTGTGGTGTACGGGGTCATGATCAATACGATATACAGGAGCGTGCTGCCGTTGATGATGGATATGCTCGCTGATATTGCGGTGCGGATGAATCACTTGGCGAGGGAGTCCGTGTCGAGTTTACAGCTCGATTGGGGGGTGCCCGAAGAGTACAGTTTGGAGATGTTGAAGAGGTGGCCGGAGTGGACTGAGGGGGAGTACAGGACTGTGGCGTGGCCAATACCGCAGGAGTTTTTGGCCAGGGCGCTGCCTATTTTGGAGATGTTGAGGGAGGGCAGGGTGGCGGATTTGGAGAGATTGAGGGAGGCTGCGGGTAATCAGTGAATTGATATCGTGATATCAGGTCATTATAGACACAGACGGTTGAATATAGTCAGCAGAAGCTTAATTTGCTGGGCGTTATATTACATGTCAGACAATTATTTCTTATAAATGTCAGCTGTCCGTCGTTGATGCGATGAATAATCCTCTTTTGTACTGGGCGTATTATATTGGATGTTTCTTGTGTTAGAGCAGTTTAGAACCATTGGCTGGTATCCGTTTACAAGATATGCAGATATCGAGGCTGGGCTATGTCTCAGCCTTGTAGATAGATATTCCTTTGGCGGTCGCCGTAGATGCTTATATTTTATTCGGCCGAAGTATATTGCCGTATTAAAATATATTTCCTGTGAAAAGAGGTTGCCGCATCCTACAATTGAGTCTAGCTGATATAGGCTGAACAAACCGCACAGCCACAAGTCTCACACCACAGGAACGAGTGATTCAAGTGTGTAGACTGCATTTTCGAGAATAGGAAATAATTATGAAGATGCCTCGTAGGGCTGAACCCGCCGATGATTTGAAAAAGATGATACTGCTGGGTTTTCTGCTTTTCGATCGAGATGTCATTGCATCCATGATTGGTCCGTAGGTTGCTCCTTCTGGAAGCGCTAGAGCATGGATTCGGCACTCAACAGGAACAAGTATTTCTCGAATCATAATGCGTATATGGTAACTTGGTTGAAAAAGTATAAACTACCCCTCATTCGAGTCGCCGATATGCGCATATGCACGATAAATCCAAATACCTACTGGGCGTGTTCGAGCAGTTGGATTTCGTTATTGAGCTTGTGATCAGATTGTCTCCACAGCTCATAGCCAAGCTGTCCAAGCTAGCTCTAAGAAATTTAATTCGTTGCATTGGACGTTTTTATCTCGTAATGCCTTCTTGATATTAGTCGAGCATCACATGCATGGTCGAAGTGGTAAAGAAAAGAGCGGGGGCGAGAATCGGCCAAGTGAAAGCCGTGCCGGAGACGACAGTTGCCGTAATTGCCGTATGCTGAAAATAAGTTCAAATTTATTTTATTTTTTTTTATTTTTTTTTTCAAAATTAGAACTGAACCGATGGCAGAGTGGTAAGTAACTGTCTGGAAAAATCTTTTCGTTTAGAACTGCGTCGAATTGGCAGGAGGTCAAGCGATTCGGGCAAAGTCTCGAATAAATTAAATGAAAATAAAATAAAATAAAATCCTTTACTGGAAATGTTTCGGTGACACTCGCATCAAACTTCCCTCATGCCATTTCCTGCAGTTACGGCCTTCCCGTCGTGCACCATGACGTCGGTACCGACATTCCAAAACTCTGGTGAAGACATTACTGTTCAATGTCGTATTGATGAATCTGCCGAGAAACGTCGTTTGCTATCAATAGCACATGTTGGTTGTTACGATTGGCACCCCGATTCCCATGTGGCCCTTCCAATCACGATCCGAACAAATAGCCAAGCTCCTCGATAAAAAGGGTGCACCTCACAGCCTCAGTTGATCAGGCAGGACCCACGGAACCCTGAGATCTCTGCCGTTCCAACATCAATATGGTTTTGTGACTAGTTTGCCGACTCGAGGTTCTGAATAGGAGATCACTCGCAGGGTTGACGTGGTATTGGCGGCTTGTGGAGGGATCCACTGTCGCTGGATTGTTTTTCTTTCCTTCGATTATGTCCCGTACATCGTAAAGCGCATACCGATCAATCGAGTTGCGCCCGTGAAAATAGAGAGGGCGGTGAGTCTTCCTTTTTGGAAATTGCGTCTTGTCCCTATTTACGACGTACGAAGCGGACAGCTAAGAAGTTTCGGAAAACTAAGGGGTCGCGATATCGAATAGCGAAAGAAACTCGCTCCATTCACTTACCGGCCCTCTCCGCCCCTTGCAGGTATGTAATGTAATGTACGACAGACGTGGATCACGACATCTTTGGGAAAGAAAGTATGAAAGGGTTTTCCGGTCCACGTAGTAACTTGCATAGCTTAGAGTGTATGTACCGGGCGAACGTTCGGACGGCCCCCTGCTCATGCGGTACAACGATGCAGGATGCCTTTCTCTCCCTGCATGCAAGACGCAAGCAAAATTGACAACGGAGGACCCCAATCACAGTTCACACTTTTTGGGGAATGGTTTCACGCACGAGACAAAATGCAGAGTGCTCTCGAGTGGGCTCGAAAAATTCTGGCCCATGGTGAGCCGGTGACTAAGAAGATTAGTATCCGAGGAATTCGAAATTATTTCTACAAAAAGTTTCCTTTTTTCTCAAGATCCTATGCCTGGGCTGGGGAAATCTTTTTGCTTCGTTGTCAAGAGGTTCCTTCCAAGATAAGGCTGTGAACGGAACAATAAACACGGGTTTCGCAAGGTGACATGACAGTGGCCGGGGCGCTGTACGTACAAGGGGAACACCAATGCGAAAAAATTTAAAACCCAGCTAACCTTCTCCTTTCTTAGCTGGACACACTCTTACATATGCCGCTCTCTCTCCTGAATGTGATGCGATGGCCACGATAATAAAGAATTAATAAGAATAATCACTCAGAGTAAACATTCACTAAGGGTTTTTTAGACTCGCCTCCCCAGTTAATTTATATTTAACAATCCCACGATCCTCCCACACACACACCAAAACAAACACTACCATTTTCTATTCTTCCTTCCCGAAGAATCTCACTCAGAAAATCAGCCCTGACTTTAAATGTGAACCCCAAGGCACTCTTCTTCGAACAGCCGCTCTTTTTTTACCTTCGCTTCATATAATTTTTATTTTTATTTTTTCATGTCTAACTTGTAATACTGCTTTGTCCTACCAAACTTTTAATAAATACTAACCGTCGCAGCTCCTAGCTTCGAGCTCTATTTCTGTTCTCTTCTGTACTATTTTTCTTTCTGTCGTTTGTTCGATCGATTTCTGTACGAAAGCATACTGCTCGATTCTGTCACGCTACTAAACACCCAATTAGGAAAGCCACAACATCAACACATATCCACCCCCTTCGACCATATTATATCCATCTCAGCCTCCATATCGAACCAAAAAAAACGCCTTTTCCGAAAGCGTCGAATTCTCTCCCAACTCAATCTCACGGATCATACAGCAAATCCTTTCAACCCTGCACATCTTATATAAGGAATATACCATCCGAGCTTTTACTAGTTTAAGATAACCATCCGATCCATCTCGACCAAGAAAGGGATTTCCATCAGGCAAAAGATTGGCCGACAGAAAGTCTTAGATCGTGGGCACGAAGATCGAAAAGACTATCTATCACAGCGGTTGTGGTAGGGGGGCCTTCTAGAACACGACATTTCCAGGCTCTTGGGATCATTACTGGACTACAACCCGTTCGTCTGGATCGAACGCCGCACACGGTTAAAGCCCACGTTTATTGAAATTGGGGACAATATTACCGACAAATCCTAGACCTAAACGTTGTTAGCAACCTCTTAGGGATATCTTTTTCTTTCGATTGGGGGGTCTCGACCTGTGGCTGGAATCGAATCTCATGGTGTGACAGGAGCTAAGGAGCAGAAAATTTTCCGATTATCTCAAGCTTGAGCTGTCAAAGTGGACTTGTTTTCCGTATCTGGGATCTATCTCTGGAAGCGAAAAATCGAACTAAGGAAGCTTCTGTTGGTCGAGTCTCGCTTGCTGAAAGTTCGTTCGGTTCTTAAATCTTGTTTGAATCGTGTTCTCGAGTCTAGAACCTTACTTCCACCGTATTTCCATTCAATTGCTACTCTCGCTAGCTGTAGATTGTTCTTTATCTTGGGGTATATGATCACGATTGCCTGCCGTCTAAAAGGCAATCTTATCCCACCCCGTTTATATATGCCTACAGCTTCAAGGTTATATATCCTGTCGTATCACCGATCCATGAACAGATTGGCACCACCCCCTCAGTCTCGGCAGCACAACATTCGGTGATTGAATCTATTCTCACCTTCTCAAACTATACTTAGTTAATTAAGTATATCAACATGTCGACAACATTGGTCACTTGTCTACCGGACTCCCCGGAATCCCTCTCCCCCTCGCCATCCACGCATCCGGCAAACTGGTCGTCTCTCCTAAAACCGCTCTCCGCGTTTCCAACTCCACCGGACTCCATAGACGCAGACTTCGACGTCGAATGTACAGCGAAAAAAGTCGTCTCGCCGCCCACAAGCTGGCAAACACCCACCATAACCGCATCCACTAGCTTCTTAACCTCTCTTCTACCCCCGTCGTGCAAGGCACCCAGAATGTCCGGCACGATCCCGCAGAGTCTCTACCGCGGCCAGCACCTCTTCTCACCGTACACCGTCGCCATGGCAGGGTGTATCCTCGACGCCCTCTCCTCGAAATTCTGCCACACCCTCCTCCAGCATCCCGTCATCCCGCGTATCCGACAATCACCCTCCGCTACCATTACATATCCAACAACCGGCACGTTCGGAGAATTAATAATCTCCACAGCGCTACTCATCGCCACGAAATTCCTAAACGACAGACCACCCCACAATATCCATTTCGCGACACAAGTCTTCGATGCGGCGTTCACGGTGGACATGCTGACTATTGCCGAACGCGTGGTGTTGGAAGATGTGAATTACCGACTGGGTTATCTTTGCGCGGAAGGCGTGGTGGGCGAGAAGATGGGATTGTTGGAGAAGAAGATCGCGGGGGAGAAGAGCGTAGGCGCGACGACGGGGTTAGAAGACCTCGAATTTGAGTTGGAGATTGAGGAGTTGGAGATCGGTGATGATGATGTGATCGATCAGAGTCGGATGCTAGCGGCGTTTCAGATTGATGATAATGATTTCGAATTCGACGATGAGGATTAAACAGCAATCAGTCTTCATTTCAATTTCAGCCTTGAGTTCGATTTTTAAGGTTTATACTTGTTTTGGTAACATCGAAGCATTTGATAGAAGGGGGTTTTCACGGGGTATTTACATTTAACTACGAATGGGGTTTTCTACGGCTCGCCCTCGGTATATCTCTGTTATTTTATAGAGGAGAGGCGGGTCTATATATCATGTAGGAGCGTCACATCATTTAGCTTGGGTGTCTCTTTTGCAATTTGCAGCATTTTCTTGTATTTCCTTAGCGAGAGCGTTCTGGCGTTTTTTATTTTTATTTTTTCATATACTTTTTATATTCAATTGTTTATTTTTATTCAGCTCTTATGTCTCCCAAGATTGACTCCTCTAATATATTTTGTAGTAATTTTCAAGTTCAGATTTCTAACTTCAAGTTGATGGTATGACCACCCGCGATGGGTGTGTCGTATTTTTTGTTATATTTGTTATAATGTGATGCGATTGAATCGAATCGAGATTAAACATATAATACGAAATTATCTTAATAGGAGATAATTGTTATTGCATATACTTACATACAGGCTAGGAGGCCAAGTACTTTGCAGAGTCAAGTGATACTGCGAACGAGCGTTAACGTCTTAGGATGCCTAGCAGCGCATGAAATGCAACAAAAGATAACTTTGCGAACTCAAGCAAGCCAGCAGCGCAATACCCAGTAAATATAAAAAGGATAAATTAATCCCCAGGAAAAGAATATATCCAAGACACGCAGGAAAGGTATAATAACTTCCATCAAATCGTATAACGCCCGTGTTAACTTTCCCACCGTATCTAAAGAATAATATCCCCCAAAAAGCAAGGCCCGTCCTGATAAACTGTGTGTGACCAAAATCAAATACTTCAATAAAACAGAACCGAATGTATTTATCCTTCCAGAAGACACATTCCAACAAATAATAAAAATCAAAGACAACCCGAGAACTCCGAATCTGTATAAATAATAATACTTAAATCAACCCGCTCAACCGCTACACAAAGACTCCGAAGATAACTCTTCAAAGTCTCCCTTTAACTCCACCGATCAAATCATCCACGCCCCGAAGAACTGCATCGAGGTTCTCACGTCGCCCGCACCGGAGTTGGGTCCAATAATCTGTATCGTTCGCCTGCCAGGAGGTGATATTGTAATTTGGGTAGGTGGAACCGGTGCGGGTGGTATAGTTTGAGTCTGATGAAGGTGGGGTCTGGATTTGATAGATGTTAGATACGTATATGAAAGAGGGAATTGTGTGCACGTATGCGTTGATATATGGTGGTAAAGGATGTACCTGAGAAAGGGGTGCTTTTGGCGGGAGCTTTGTTGGTTCCGTGACGGTCATGGTTTGTTTTGGAAGTAGCTAGCTGACTGAAGCTGTACGTATAGTGTGGGCCCGGGTCCTGCGGTTTCTCTGATTTCTTTGGAGCGCAGTGGGCTTTGAGACTGGTGAGTATGTATATGGATATATAACAAGGATGTAGATGTATCGTAGATGATTATCGATAATATAGCCTGAGTGAAAATAAGTGCTCAGTACTCTAATTGTGGACGAGAAGAGAAGAGACTTGTATGGACGTATATATATCTTGAAGATATGAATATACGACGAAGAAGTTTAAACGGATACGTAGCTGATCTGTCTCGTAGCCAAGTAATTAATATTTAAGATCATGTAGGAACGGAAAGCGCTGCTGGAAGATATAAAATTTAGGCCGAGAAAAGTAGATTTAAGAAAGTTTTCAAAGGTGGGAATGCGGTCAAAATATATAGAGTCGGTTTATATCGTAGAAATGTAGTATTAGAATCGCTCTATCGAGTAAAATTCGATTACCTGTCATGCACGATATGCTGCATATATGCACAGTTTGTCAGTTACCTCGCAGCCGAAACTCCCCAAAAGAGAAAATCGACTATCCAGACGGGTTTCGGGTGTGTGCAGCTGCGTTGTTTGTCGAACGAAACCTCGCCGGGGCCAATGATCATGCTGTATTGTTTTCTTCTTCCGAGTATCGGGCGGCTCAAGTACAAGTTCAGGCTCGGGTGGTGTATTATGCGCAGCAAATACGCAGATATTTAAATGTTGCTCAGCCAGGGTGGAAGGCTGATATCTGCTATCGCGACTCGGATCGGGCTGGGTGACGAATTGAAGCCAAGTCGAATTTGGGTCGAGTCATTAATAAAGCTGACAAGACCTGTTTAATCAAACGGGGCAGCCAAAGCGTGGAGTCTTCTGGTTCATTGAATCCCGCATCCTGCATCAGTCGAGGGACAAGGTTGTCATATGGCCGTGGGACGTTCGTACATTGAAATTTGACAATTGTTAGTGCATTGTCTGGGAGACTAAGTAGTGGGTATAGCTATAAAGTAAATACCGAAATAGCTTAGATACTTATGAAAAAGCAGCAGCTGTGCTCCAGAGTAGTCCGGCCAGTCTGGGGACCTACCAAGAGATCAACTATATGTGTTTAGATAAAATCATTTATATTAGTATAATTATTTTATTATTATTATTATTATTATTATTATTATTATTATTATTATTATTATTATTAAATTTTTTAAATTTTTTTTTTATTATTATTATTTTTATTATTTTGCTTATATATTGACTATAATTCACCTCCATCAGACAGTTCTCCACCTTAACTCTTCCTCCTCATCAAACAACGGATCCGAACTCTATACATCAACAACGAGCTAACCCCATCACCTGCTCCTGCAGCCCTCCTGCAGCCTGCCTATCCTCTCTACTATTGATGACAAGTTACATCTTAATAGCGTACGACATCTTCTTGATCATGCCGTCATTAGATTCAATGACATCAACAACCCAGCGATGCTGAGGTGCGTAGGGGGCATCCTACCCGCCGATACTTTTTTTACAAAGTTACCAGCAACATCCAGCCCAAACTCAGTGGATATCTCTCTAAGTTTAGCATAGGAGTAGCCCGGATGGGGTTTACCAACCCAGGCAGAGTGGCGATTGTGGACTACTACGAGACCGAGGGGCTACCCTGTTTCAAAGAGAAGGACTTAAGGAGTCCAGCTTAGAGAGATCCCACCATCCCCAAGGAGCACTAATTGAATAATTGGCTAGAAATATCAATACCAAATTCGACTCATTGTACAAGCGAATTTGAATTCATCTAGTATTCCACGAGTACTAAAATTTGCGCAAGAATCAACTCCAATAATGCGACTTCAAAGTTGAATAAATTCAGAACTAGGAGAACTAACCAGCCTCGCGCTTGGGGTAAAAAAATACAACCTATGTGCGAAATGCTACATTTAAAGCTCAAAGCATCATTTTACCACCCCTCGAGATTTGATGTTTGGAACCATAAGGGTCCATATATCAAGAAGCCGAGAAGAGCTAAAACAAAGGCTGGAAAGGAGATGAAAAATAGAGAAAGAGATGGAACAAGCTCGCGAAAGATAGGCAAAATTAACAACTGAGCCTTGTAAGTCTACCATTCAGGTCCACCCTTCAGTCCAACTTGCTTTTTTAATGTTTTTTTCTTTTTTGGCTTGAAAAAGAAGGATACTTAAATCTCAAGAGTGTAATCTTTGAACATTTTCATCTGAAGCCTATGCAAGCTGGAAATATCTTTTACACAAAGAACACTCGCTGATCCAAATTTATCTTCACAGATGTGAAACGTCAACATGGGATCTAGTAATGGCCTGCGAGGCAAAGATAGTTGGGGTGCCTTTTCTGCATTTTAACCATGCACTCCTGCCCTGGATTGGAAATAAACCTACAAAAAAGGATATAACAATTATATCGTCTAGAAAAAAGGACTTGCTGTGCTTATAGGTTATCGTTGTTCTGTTTATGAATGAGATCGAGAGTGGGATGTTATCATGATTTTTTTTGGCTCGGAGTGGTTTTGATTTAACTATCACTGACAAGAGAAAAGGGAACGTATTATCAGGACATCGATTGATAAATTCGAATTGTAATACAATCTCGATACCATTGAGAATAGCCTGTATTATGTTCCCGGTATTTCTGCAGAACTCCAAACGACTGATATTGATACTGCGGAGATATCTGACCAGTAAAAGCCAGTCTTGCAACCTATTAACGGATAACGATATAATGATGGGGCGGAAAACATAATAGTATGGCTAGCGTAGCATTGCATCATCATGAACGAGCACGGTGGCCTACGCGTGCCAGCCATCACCAGAAAAATGAAATGAAATCAAGGGCATGCAGGTACGCACAGCGTATGACAACCATCCGGCAGTCATAATACCAGACAAAGACAGGTCTGGAGGACACTATTCGAATTATCCAAGCCCGATTGGGTCCTCCCAAATTGGAATAGTGCCCTCTAGATCTCAGATGCAAATCTGGCTGAGGGGAAGAAGCTGTTGGTGTTGTTGCCATATACTTCGTATGGGATGGTATCAGTTCGTGCCAAGACGAAATTGGGATTGGACCAATCACAGCCGTTCTACGTGCATATTTGCAAGGATTGCAACTTAATTGGTGCCTCACTCGGTTGAAAAGTCAGAAGGTCGAATTCGAAGCAAGGTACGAGAGACGAAGCATTAATATTGAGATGTATTTAATTATTGCTGGCTAACTAGCAAGCGCAAGTAGTCAATCTGAAGTCCATATCTTGAATATTAAATTGCGTGAGTACTCAAGTAGATTTCCCCAGAATCTTCAGTATTTGCTCTGCATACAGCCTAGTCTTGATAGGGCTTTTCATGAATTCATCTTCACAGCCCCAAACCGTAATATGTAACATCGCGATCATTACTCGAAAGTCCGGTTACTGGTATGTTAGTACATATATCTCACAAGTTCACCTGATTTTTAGAGTCTGCTTGAGTCCGTGCAAATTGCCCTATTGGGCGCACACATGCGCACGCGCTATAGTAGGATACCTCTATCATCAGGAGAATATGAATTTGACCTGAAATTTTGAGTCTTACTGTTTACTAGACTCTGGAAGATAATGGAATTGCATATTCGCATGTAATAGCTGCCACCAAACTATTGGACCAGAACCTGGACCAGATTTACATCCATAAGCCTAGGTAGCTCCTGCACTTTCATCACACTGGTGGGGTAGAAATATAAAACCAATGCATCCTATATCTCTGGATATAATAGCCCATACTATCCCGGCAGGTGTTGTGTGGTGCACGATTTCACCCGGTCTCGAGGATATCTGGTCCCAAGACCTGCCCAGACGAACGAACGAGCCGAATACAAATCATCAGATGCGAAAGGCGACCCGGGTGGGCCTACTCCATTTGGCAAAATGTACTGCTGAAACTTTCACTGAATTACGTTATCGACTCTACAAAATTACACAAATACACTGCTTAATGGAATACTCGGGCCTGCTTATTGCGTGCTGTAGAGCTGATATATTGTAAGTTTTGCCTGAAAGTTAGAAGAAAGAACAGCGCTATGAGCCGTCATTAATTGCCGAACTCTGTCAGAAAACTTTATGGTACGGTTTGATGCCATTAAAAGTAAACATGTACATGAATATGATATACGTGCTCTACTCTAAGGGCTCTTAATTCATGACGCGCGAATGTTCTGGCGAATTACTTCCGTATCGCCGTAAAATCCTTCGATGCTTACTTGCGTGCGATGTCCAGCCGCTTCAATCGCCATTAATGTTTCCTGGATGCCAAATGGTCCTCGCTATCGCCGAACCGACGCTAAATTCAGTCGCTAAGTCGTTGCGGGTTTCTCGATGCGACCCGTGTGTCAAATCTGACCAATGAAATCGGTGATGGAGGGGCGGGCTAATAGTCTTGGCAACTGTAGCTGGCGGACAAAGGACTTGTGTAAGCCGAAATCCACTGAAAACCAGTCGCAAGCACAGGTTCGTGTCGAGCGACTGGTTTAAATTACGAGACAAAGCACAAGCTTCCAAACTTCCAAGTAGCTGGCACCCGAGCCTTTGGAAAAGGTTTACCCAGTACATATGCAGCTAGACAGATACGACCCTTGCGAGTGCAGAAGAAGCGACGAATGAAAGACAGGAGAAAGATAAGAGATGCAGATGCGATCGACCTTGAACTGTTTCTTGCGAGAAGGCTAAAGCTAGAAATTGGGGCTTTTTTACTTACAGTTTACACTTCCAATTTGCATCGCGGACGCGCAGACTTGGTTGTCAAAGAACCTGTCTTCCGCGCGACAAACTTGACTAAGGAATAAACGTTGTTTACACGTGAAAATATTTATTGTACTCATTTAAGTAAGATATTCGATTACTAAAGCTATACTGGCGAACCTGATGAGACCTTTTGGCAATAAGTCGTACGAAATTGTGGGGAGGTTAGACTCAAATATACATACCATAGCTCTATAGCAACATGGCGTAATAAACTTGGCAGCATCATATGTCGCCCAGGCTAGATTGCAACAGGAATAGCAGCCGCAAAATACCAATGAAAACTCAATCTCGGGACTGCTGACCCCTCTTCAAGAAAGAAGAGTTGAAACAAGCAGGCTTATCCCTCCGCCATATGGTTAGTATCACTAGCACTAGCAACCCTTCTTGGAAAGGGCAAACCCACATGTGGCTTATCGAAGTCTGGATTTATCCAAACATGCAGACAAGCCTGCAGTTGATCGAAAACCCATAGCCCCGAATCCAGGAAAACCCAGGCCGGTATTCCTGCTGGCATGGGAGCTAGACCCGGGTTATAAGGACCGAATGGTAGGCTGTTTCGCGGCAGAGTTTTCCAAAAACCTCCAAACCAATTTGAAGCGCGATTCGAATCCTCTATAAACATGTATCCGACAACGGACGATATACTCACCAAGCCACTCATATACGGCGGGGTTGGCACTCTTCTTGCAGCTCTATGGATGCTCCGAAGAGTTGTCTTTGAGCGACGCCAGTTACCACTGCCCCCAGGTCCAAAAGGTCTGCCCCTCGTTGGAAATATTTTCCACCTTCCGCCGCCTGGCATTCCAGAATGGCGACACTGGTTCCAACTTATGCGGAATTATGGACCGTTGAGCTCCATAAATGTATTCGGGCAAACGATAGTGTTGATTCACGATAGGGATGTGGCATCGGAACTTTTGGATAAGAGATCTGCTAAGTTCTCCTCGCGGCCCTACATGACATTCGCTTCTGAGATGTATGTTGTGTATCTTTGGTTTTAATATCCAACACTTGGGGAGACTGACCCTTCGTTATATGATTTAAGGTGCGGCTATCAAAGGTCGATAGCTTTCCTAAGTAATAATAATGCGCTACGCCAACAGCGCAAATTCGCAGCAGTGCAACTAGGGTCTAGAGCGTCTATAACCAAGTTTCAACCCTCCATCGACTTCCAAGCTAGACAGTTTCTCTTAAACATTATTAAGGACCCTAACGGACTCGTAAAATACCTGGAACAGTGAGTTTAGCAATCTCTCCGTCGCTCCTTCCATTAAGCCCCTCTAGTTTTTAGGGAGTATCAGGGTCGGCAGCGAGTATGCTAACATCGCTTCTCCATACAGCGAATCAAGTTCCATTGCGCTCGACATTTTGTACGGTTATACTACCATTTCCAATGGAAAAGACCAAGACCCTCTTGTGAATATGGTTAATCAAGTGATGGACGAGTTTAGCAAAGCAACAGTGGCAGGTGCATGGTTGGTGGATTTAATCCCCTGGATCAGACACCTACCAGATTGGGTCCCCGGTACCAGCTTCAAAGCTGTCGCTCGCGAGTATAACCAGTCGTTCCATAGTACTTTAAACACCGCCTACAACTTTACTAAGCGGCAGAAAGCTCTTGGTTCGGAAAGGCCATCGTATGTTTCCAATTTACTCGACGGAAATCCCACCGAGGAGGATATATGGCATATCAAAGATAGCGCGGTAGCACTCTACGGTGGGGGCGCGGATACCACAGTCGCATCTCTGGGCTTCTTTTTCTTAGCGATGTCGATATACCCGGATGTTCAAAAGAAGGCGCGAGAGGAGATTGAGCGTGTCGTCGGCACTGAGAGATTACCCGGATTTGAAGACCGTGCGAATCTTCCGTACGTGGAAGCTGTGGTCAAGGAGGCGCTGCGCTGGATGCCAATTGTGCCACTGGCTATACCACACACGACAGATGAGGAAGACGAATACCGTGGCTTTCGTATTCCGAAGGGTTCTATGATTTTGCCCTCTATTGGATGGTTCGCACAAGACCCCAAAACGTACAGCGAACCAGAGTTGTTCAAACCGGAACGCTTTCTTGGACCAAACGAGGAGTTTAATCCATCTGCATTCGTATTTGGCTTTGGTCGACGAATCTGCCCGGGAAAAAACTTGGCAGATGCAAATATGTACATTGTCATCGCGCAGAGTCTTGCAGCCTTTGATATTAAGAAACCGGTGGATCCAAAGACTGGAAACGAAATCGAGCCGGTGGTGAACCAGACGGCTGGACTTGTATCTCACCCAACAAAGTTTCGAGTCAGCATTAAGCCTAGAAATGAGAAGTACAGAGAGCTAATCGCACAGGCCGAGATTGAAGAGTCGGCAAAGGAAGGCGACGCTAAATTTCTTTTTGCACCTTCTGCATAATTATAAGTAAGAGCTGCGGGTCCTGCTCTTCCAAATTTTTTACCCAGCCCCTTTCGTTTAATGCTTTAGCTTAGTTTTTTATTTGATATGAGCGTACAAAGTACTTCTAAAGCAGATATTTGGCGAGAGAGATAGCTAGCTTTTAACGAGAAACAACCTTACTTCCATGACTTAGTATAATGTTCCTGTATGTTTCACGCCTTCATGCGTCGCGGCTGGTTTACGAGACAATTCACGCTAATACTTCTTTTTATAAGATTTTACAGACATAACTGAAAATTCTCTTTTTTAATTTTTTTTTTTTCAGATGTAAATTCAGAACAATAGCTTGAAATTGCAGTTTATGTATGTAATTAGCTACATAACTATACACACGCAGAGTCGACATTTCTAATATATGTGAAAACTCATAAAGAGCCTATCTACTCTCAATTTGTCTCGTGTTCTCGATTCTAAACTCCAATATTGCGAAATAAAAAACACTATCAACCGAAGAAGTCGAACCAGTATGGCTTTCCACCATATGAGAACCTCTCCGGATCACTTCTGGCGACTGGCCATCGAAGAAGGTCACCATCCGGTTGGCATTCGGTACCGCACGATTGCCTCTTCTTCGTTCTCCCATTGACGTCAGGCAACGGACCTTGCCATTGCCTCGGTGAGGTCGGCGTAATAGATGGGTCATTTCGATCATATATTATATATACAACCGTTTCCTCTTCGTTTGTCGCGATGATGCGATCTACGTTATCATTTGCCACGGTATTACCGTATCGATCAGTCCATCCTTGGTTCGTCAGGATGCGATATTCAACTGTCCCCCAGATTCCAGCCATCACGATTCTTCGTGGATCATCTGTGAGAACTATTACCGTTCCGCGAGCTTGCATAGCGTACGCTGCCGACATTAAACTGAAATAGTAGTACTGGTCACTAGCCTCGTAAAATGATTGAGGTAGAACAGGCCTCGGGTCGGTAATGCGGACATCCCTGAGATAACCGAATGGACTGAGGTTGTAGTAATCAATGTAAGGGTCGCTCGTATTAGGGAAGTCTTCACTGTACCAACCATCCTATATTTACCAAAGATATCTTAAGATTAGCTCTCCACTCTGTAGGGTCCTAACGTTAAGAAATTAGCAATGTACTATTATAAGAGTCACTTACCCATATCGTTAACCAGCCGTTGCCACCGCGATGGGATGCAACAACCTGTGCGATTCTCGAGAGACCACGTCTGCCGAATAAGGCAACCAGAGGTCTGGTATAAAACAATTGTACGTGGTTTCCATATACAATGCCTGGCCGAATGCGGGATATCATCCAAGCCACTGAGATATATCGAATCATAAGAGGGACCCGGTTCATCCCGCCTATCGTGCCACCCGGTAGAGCAGGATCTGGAATTGGGGGGATAGGAGGAATGTTCTGGAGTCCTCGTGCTGCGACATCTGGATCAGGGATTGCACAAACAGAATAAACTCGTCCACAGTTCTTGTTCTGTGGGGCACAAGGCATCGATGTGCCGCTTGGCTTGGTACAATCTACTGTTGCAGTAGGGCTTGCAGAAGCCGTGGAACCTGGCGAAGTACCGCCACTGCCCTCGCCCCAACACTCCAAACTTCCACCAGGAGCGCTTCCGTCAGGATTATAGCTGCATCTTCTTCCAAAAACTCTGTGGTAAGTAATCGTACTGGAAGGCTTGTCTTTGTCGATATCAAAACCAGCTGATAATGCCTTCGAGACAGTGATTGGTTCGTTGTCTTGTTCGAACAAGAAAGCGTAATCGAGAGTTTGACCTTCTCGCAGTCCATAATATCTCCATTGGTATTGTCTCGCGGTTCCACTCAATTGGGATCCAGCGGCCACAACAACAAATGAGTCGCCTTTTGTGACAACCGTTGGAAAACTTCCGAGTACGAATTTGGGCGGTGGACTTCCAGGCTGGGGGAGCGCTGGCGGGGCACCTTGGTTTGGGATGCGAGAATCGAAATCAACAGACCACACCATTGATCCTCCCAGGCAAAGGTCGTTCGCTACACCGAGCTTCATCTGTATGGTCTGGTCATCATCGTAGCCAATCCATTGATCATCCCACTTGAGTTCCTTGATCATGGGACCGGATAATAGTGTGGGAGTGACACCTTTGCTACTAATTATATTTTTTATTTCTGTTCTCATATCAAAGAGACAGTCAATGAAATGCCCAGTTTAAAATAATTGGGTAAGTTGTTATATAATCGTACCTTTAGCGGACATCACCCCTGGAAAGTTAGTGCAAGGGGCGGCTTTATTTGGGCCGCTAAATGTACAGCCCAAAGTCACTAGAACGAGGATGTATGTTAGCCAATGGAACCTTTTGCGATTTGGTCTGATATCGATATATGTACTCACTGCAAGACTTGTCTGATACGGTATACCCGCGGCCGCTAAATTTATTGAATCAGTGGCCATAGTCTCCTTGTTTTGGACCTTTGCTACTTACTAATATGCCACACCAAAGTTGATTTTAGCAGGAGTAAGCTTTGCGAACCAGAGCGGTTTTGTATTGTTGTAGATTTCGCGGACGTCAGTTTGTGGACGGATCTTAGGCCCAAGCGTCTGCATTAAACCAAAGGAGTTTGTTAGTGGATGTATTCCTAGATCTACAAAACGGTGATTTCTAAGAAAAATACCGGATTATTGCCATCCCATGAACCTATTCAAATGGGCGGTTAGCTAAGAATCTACCAGATTTACACAAATACAGTGCAGTTGAACTGTATTAGTAACTTACCGTGCAGGTCATAAGACATAAATCCGAATTGGTCTACATATGGCTCCATTGATTTTGGATCCATACCTCGAAGATACCAGTAGTCTGGGGCACTAAAAATAGAGACTTGGTTAATAAGGCCTCTCCTAAAAATCTGCAATAAGGAACCTGATACTCACAGCACAAGACTTATCCCGTAATTCGTACCGAATGCTGCCTTCATCTCTCTCACAAGACTAACATAATTCTGAGGATCTGTTGACCTCCCGCCACGCTCTGGTGCAGTTGGGTACTCCCAGTCTAGATCGGCGCCTTGGAACCCGTATCGTGACATAAAATTTAATAGGGAAGAGATAAATCTCTGCCGATTCCCAGCTGTAGACACCATATCTGACCATGTTGTATGTGTTGGTCCGGGATCCTAGACTCCACTGGTCAGATCAAAAGGCTTTAACAGGTTGACGATAGGGTAATATGGGATACATACGCTGAAATCGAAACCGCCAACAGATATCCATGTTTTTAGCCTAAAATATTGTTAATGGCAAGGACTATCGATTTGGCAATTGAATTATAAAAACGAACATACGTCGCGGTTTTCAAGTTTGTGAATTCGTAATAGTATGGTTCGTCAGCGGGATCCCAAGGAATTACTTCAAATGTTGACGGATTGATCGATCTAGATGATGATTTGCCCTAGTTAACTTGCGCCGATTCGATATTCGATTCAGATCAAGATATTTTCAATTTAGAATAGTGATTTACTTACGCAAAAGCAAGGTTGAGCTGTGTGAAGCCCGTGGTAATAAGCTGAGCTGGAAGTACCTTATCACATGCCCTTGCTCTTATGTTTCTAAATACCACACAGGCGAGTTAGCCTTCAGAGCGAAATGGGATAAAGTGGAACATTTTTATCTCAACATTGCTCTGATATTATACTTACGAAACTTGATAGTAGCCTACTTTCCTTCCCCCACTTGCTGTTCCACTGCCTGTCCCGCAAGATGGAGGTGGTATTACCTGACATAGACCGAATCCTGCTTGGCACGGTAGAGTGTTCCCCACGGGATCTGCATTCTTACAATGAAGGTTTTCGGTCTTCAGTGTTGACAGACGGAGTACGGTTAGTTATCATAATTTCGACTGATAGCAACTGAATCTAGGACTTCCTTAGAGAATCTTACCCCACACCAGCCAAAGTAGGAGCAGCATATGTCCAGCCCGCATTTCTGAGTGCCACCCAGAGAATATTGTCCACACATAGCAACCGCATTGCAGTTGGAGTAACAGGTCACTGGTGCGGTTGGCTTACAGTGAGCTGGTGAATATCCGCATTTTCCTAACTAGTACAGTTTAAAGACATGTTAGCTTGTTTTTAATTTGGTCTGATCAACATATGGCTTGATAGCATTAGGTTATAGTTTTTTATAAATTTACCGAGTTACAACAGCTACCATCTGCGCAGGGGGTACTGCTCGAGCATTGTATTGGCCCGTTATCTTGGCGCCTTTCCAAAGAGAATGACCCCGGGTTCTGACCATAGCTTCTCGCTTCCTTAAACAAGTTTCTCCCGTTGGCCGTGCCCAGGAAGAGCAGAAAAGATATGAAATTCTTCATGGGAAATGGTCAATTTCTCAAGTCTGTCGCATATAGCGACGACTTGTGGAACGATTTAACTTTCCGAAAAGCGGCTATAACGCTAGATATGCTATGCGATACAGCAACGTGGTTGAAATAAAGAAAGAAAGAAAGAAAGAAAGAAAGAATTTTGCTTGCTGGTGTCCTAGATGAAGTAGATAGCAACCAAACGCAACGCTATTGCATTGTAGGTAAGTTATAATTAATATTAAGAACAAGATTTAGGATATTCCCGGGCTCCCTTTTTAAAGGTTACTTATATTAATAATAATTATACAATAATTTCATGATGAGTCTCTGAGGCTTTCGTGAAATCGGGTTAAAAATTGGATTAATCCTTCTGCGGGCCAACCCGAAGGCCCTAGCTCCGAAATCTAAGCTCTCGTAATGCCGAACGGTAAAATATTATTTCCTGTCAGATCCCTGTAAAACCTTAAAAGTTTGAATTTATAAATCGAGACGTTCGCCGGCATGGCACCATGAAAAACATGGGTCCGTGCATATCATCTAGCTTTATCAACAAGGGTATCATAATATTCAGACTGCAGAAGATTGCTTCGGCAATTCCGCCGTTGATATCAGGAGATCATTGCTATACGCTGTTTGCAAGATTATTACTTAGGTAAAAATAAAACTTATCGAAGTACCTCGGGCATCAAAAACTACCGAAATTTATGCAAGTTTATTGTAAGCATCACCAATTTAGGCAAGAGGGCTGGAGGCAAAGGACGAGACTAGCGAAAGGAAAGCTACCCGGTACCGTTGCTCTAACCCCCGGAACCAATCAAACTACCACTAGTTAAATATGGGAATTACCTTGCACATGGCGCATTTGCATGCATTCGTCGACTCGAGCTAGCCACAATTTTCACGCAGGTACATATACCTGCTAGCTTAGCCGCTTTCATTTAACCATAATAGTTGCAGAACACTATATTATTATTATACTCCAATGCAACTCATCTTATTCTAACTACCGGGAGCTCTCGCTCGGATGCCGGTGGCCTACATATTCCGTACGACCGTATCGGTTAACTTACAAATCCATGTAAAATTCGAAAATTTTTCAATTTGCCGGTTTTTTGTCGTCGAGCGTAAGGTAACGAGGCAAAATCAGGTGATTTATTTCGTGTACTTCGGTCCAAACTGGAAGGTGGCATGCATTAAGAGATTAATTAAGCAAGCTTTAGATATAGCAAGGGGCCCCTGCCATATGCATTGAAGTCGGTCACAACCGATATGGCGATATAAACTTGCCCATAACTATCTCATGCAGATACAGAGTTAGCTTAGGTTGATTGATCTAGAGTTCCCGAGAGGATCGCCACAGGAATAAGCTTATTTAACTTGGCGAGTTCATCTCGTGATATAAGATATCGAATTTTTATCGGGCGAGTCTTGAAAAATCGACCAGTGCCGGCCGACATGAAGTAGAGATCAGTTGTATATCGGAGCCCGGGACCCAAATGAAATATTGAATCGAACAATACGAAGTCACAAACAGCCGACTGTGCACGACTCGTTTTGAATTTCTTTTCCTCGCGAAAGTCCAGTTATATGATTTGCTTTGAATCTATATTGCTTTTGCATTGTTAGTCCACCCACTTTAGTAAAGTGTGCTCTCCCAGCTTCGAAAACGCTTCCTGGCATTGATCTTCAATCTCTTGCTCTCTGTTAGACTAAAACCGCCATTTAATTTCGAGATACCTAAGCTAATGATAATATAGATCAACCGGTTTCACTGCAATTATACAAGCGAAACGTCGGACATTCATCATCCATTAGCATGATGTCGCTACACGGTTTGCACCAAAAGGCTGCTCTGCAGACTTTCCTTCTCGCATTTATTTTACTCCAATATCAGTGCAAAGCTGCAGACATTATCACTCTAGGCTCAGAATTCGACATTCTTCCACGCGCTGAAATAGTTGAACGCGATTTCGTAGCAACACCACCCTGTGGTTTCTGGGCTACAACAGATAACACGACGACCTGCGCTCAGATTCTGACTACGTATAATCTGCAACCAGCCACCTTTGTGGCATTGAACCCATGGCAAGGTGTTTACGACAAGAGCAAAACTGTTAATACTACGGGATGCGGTGGGGTTCTCCCATACGAAACATACTGCGTAGCACCAGGTTAGTTTATATCTATCAAATTATTCAAATTGAGATCAAGATTTGTCACTAGATGCTAACGAAATCAACACATAGGAGTGGCAAATACCATATCCACCGACGGAAGATGCGGCCCTGCCTATAATAATGTTGTTTGTCCCGGTTCTTCATTTGGAAGCTGCTGCAGCGTTTCGGGATGGTAAGTGTATACATGTACATATACCCTGGCTAATATTTGAAACAGAAAGATTAAATGGTGTAAATGTTAGGTGCGGGGATGGCTAGTAAGTGATATGCAAGAAACTTTCGTCGGTTTACATGGATTCTAAGTCTTGAATAAGCACATTTTGCGGAATTGGGAATTGCATCGGCGGAAACTGCGTAAACGGCACTGGATGGAGCATTGATGGCAAATGTGGGATCGACCCTTTGCAGCCAAGATGTGGAGGACAGTACGGCGTCTGTTGTTCGAATGCGGGCTGGTAAGTCCTATTATCCTTGTCGATTCGCCGAAATATATATACTTAGAGAAACCACCACCAGGTGCGGAAACGGAACAACTTATTGCTCGTGGGACAATTGTGCGGCAGGTGCTTGCTCCCCACCACCGTATACATCTATCAAACCTACGACAACCGCCGGTCAGCAATGCCAAGCTGGTTCTTGCTGGACGTCTCTTCCTCCCACTGGCCCGGTTGCAGGTTCCACGGTATCAACTACGACCTCCAAAACCTTGACGTCAAGGTAAGACTGCTTTCGCAAATTGCGTATTTTCTTAATGCTAGGGCATATTTCATGCATATCAGGGATTCAAAAACTAGATTTTTGAAGCTAATATGAACTGCAACAGCATTAAAACCTCGACGACAACCTCAAGGTAGGAAACACCCCAAAAAAACTATTTTTCGTGCATATTTGAAGCTTGAAGGTATTAACACAGACCCTATCTCGGACCAGCACCAAAACTACCACAAAATCCACAACGACTAGGTAAAATCCACTCCTGTCGGGTTATACTAGGCCCCTTTAATGCATATTTATTGTCAAACCAGAGCTCGGATGCTAACATAAAGTGCAATCTGCAATAGTACCAAAACTACAACTACAACTGCTGCAACTCCTACTTCAGTCGACGGCTCCTGTGGAGGCACCAAAGCTTATACTTGTGCGGGAACCACATTCGGAAACTGCTGTTCCAGCTCAGGATACTGTGGAAAAACTGGCGTTTTCTGCGGAGAAGGATGGTGAGCGCACGGCATTTCCAATCGTTTATCATAAGCTTGAAGCTTTTAAAAATTTTGATAGATCTATGGCTAATTATTTTGTCGCCGTCGAAAATAGTCAAACAAAGTGGAGTTCTGGCTGCCAAACGACCAACATCAGCTCGAATACCGGGCGATGCGGTGTGGTATCTGGGCTCCCTAATTACACGTGCGTTGGCGGACAGTTCGACGGCATGTGCTGTTCATCTGGTGGATACTGGTATGATAATTCCTCATGGCAGAGTGGACTGAGTGAATCAAGCTAACAAGATTGAACCCACAGTGGAACGACTACAGCTCATTGCGGAACAGGCTGGTAAGTTTATTATCTCTCTCCAGAGTTCTGCATGCACGCCCATTGCATGAATTTAGACTATGCATATGATCATATTACTAATTGGATTATTTGTAGTCAATCGAAATACGGCAAATGTACTTAAGCTAGGTCTGACACGAGGGCTTGTTTTGCGATTCCACTTAACTCTTAAATTTCTAATGTATGGAGTTCCGAGAAGACAGCACTACAGTTTAGTGTAGACGTGTACCGAAGGACTCTATATTGGCTATCTTAGAGCTGAGGCAAGTCTTGATTTGAAGCGGTTTATTTTTTGACATATTCCGATATCTTAGCCCTATTTAATGGGGCATTATTGGTCGCGCGGGCAGACCTGTCTCAGAAATATGATATTGAGATAAAATTTATCTACCATGCCGAATGCATTATTTTGTTCTTGATAACTTATAAACAACGGACTAATTATTCTCCTTTCCCGCCGCTTTGTGATGTGCTGAATCCATGAATACCCGTTTTCAACGGTACTTGCCCTGAGTTTTCTAAAAGTCTTTCAAGTCATATCGTATGACAATCGACCTCAAAGCAAATTCAGGACCCGAGGCTCACAGAGTATATTCCTCGCAGGATTTTAGACGAAATCTAGCAAGACGGCGCTTTGCCATTTCGGCAGTGCCTCCCGCGATCTGGCTAAATAAAAGCTAGGACGAAGTCCGCATACTTCAATTTCTCAATACAGAACATGGATTAATTAATATCGACGTCTCTGAACTTCGGTTCAAAGTAATCAAGTTACTTTACCATGGTAATTGTTGATCGATCCGCTATTTTCAATTTAGCCAAAATTGGAAAGAGACACAGCAGAACTTACCACCCATTTCATCGACGTAGTTAAGCTTTTCGAAATGCTCAGTGGAATTATTCATTTAGCCGATGGATTCAGCGGTGATAATATGCGGATCCCCACAGTCCTAGTCCCTTCCCCGATTGCAACACAGTGTGGGGATGATTCAATTCGATGCTCGCTTTGTTGTGCAGACACTACTTTCAGGAGCTCGAGGAGTGCTTTGGCTATCGATATCTGGAAACTAAAATCCTCCAATCAAGCGCACTATATTCTCAGCGATGATTCTTCGCATTGTAAAATTGTGGAGAACCCTCAATTTTTAACGTTGTTGGTGTCTGAGATCTGGTTCCTCTACGATGCCACACATTCTACGGAGACTGCCGACTGTATCTCCTAGCGAGCTTTAGCTTACCTACCTAGTTCGCGGGCGGATGATGTCGAGGTTTTGGCCGTTGGTATCCACAATTGAACCAACTTAAACCGTCTCGCGGGGCAACATGAAACTCTAGTTCGACCTCACGTCCTTTCTGTCTCCAAAGACCGGGCGGATGTTGTAAAAGTTAGGTCTATATAGTCACGCCAATGGAAAAATATTTTACCTCAGCGAATGCTGGAAAAATATAAGAATCCGCGGTTCTCTATTGCGGATAATGTACTCAACAGTAGATTATATCGATTACAACTTTAGCTATTATTATAAGATACAAATAAATCTTAAGAGCACTAGTTTTTGTTGTCTATTATATTGGAACTGTAGGGAAGCCCGTAAGATATGAAGCAATTACTCGCTCTAGCGCTCTGCGCTATTGCCTCGGCAGCTCCTTCGCCTCTGGATGTCATTCCGGATAAAATTGTTCGTCGAGCAGTTTGCACCCCTACGTCCTTAGGAGATAGTTCGTTAAACAATTCTCCAGCTATCACATCGGCCTTTTCTACCTGCGGAAACGGTGGTACAATTGTTATACCAGCAGGCGTTACTTATTACTTAAAGGACTCCGTCAATTTTACCGGTTGCGTGAACTGCGACTTTCAAATCGAGGGAACCTTGAAAGCGAATGGCGATACCAATCTCTGGAATGGCAAACGCGCTTTCCTCCAAGTCAGCAAAATCACCGGCATCAAGATCAGGTCACTTACCGGCAAGGGCGTTATCGATGGCAACGGCCAAAGCTCTTACGACAGATTTGTCACGGATACCTCATATTCACGCCCGAGCATTATGGAGATCACAGGCAGCAAGAACGTTGAAGTCTACGGTTTTTGGCAAAAGAACCCTCCTAGCGTTTTCAACTCTGTTAAGGATACGCCAATATCTTCTTTCACAATCTAAAAATGAGCGCCATTTCCAAATCGACAAATCTACCGAAAAACACCGACGGTTTCGCCGTGGTAAGAACGAATTATACAACTGTACAGGACGTCGACATCACAAACACGGACGACTGCGTCGCCCCAAAGGCTGGTGTTTTGTACTTCTACGCCAAAAACGTCAAATGTACCGGTTGTCACGGTCTATCTATCGGTTCGCTCGGCTCGGCCGGATTGGAAGCAGTCAAGCACGTTCTTTTCCAGAACTGCACTATGATCAACTCGACCAAAGCCGCCGGAATCAAAACATATCCAGGTGGCTACGGAACCTCTACCGTCACTAATGTTACTTGGGATGGCATCACCGTCACAAACTGTGACTACGGCTTCCAAGTTCAGAGCTGTTATAATGAGGATGCGAGCTACTGCGCCACCCATCCTGGTCCTGTAACACTTAGCCAGATTAAAGTTAAGAACTTCACGGGAAAGACGGATGGGAGATATCCTCCGACTGCGAATATTAATTGTAGTCCAGCGGGTACATGCGATATTCAGATTAGCTCGTGGGGTGTTACGACACCAAGCGGAGCAAAGACAGTGTATTGCGCTAATACACCTTCGAATTTGGGTGTAACCTGTAGCTCTGGGGCTTCCGGTTAGAGTCTCATCGGTCACTGTTGGACGCTATATTGTTAGTTTATAGCTTATAAATTAAAAAATCCCTGAATTCAACGATGTTGGGTTGACGCGATATCTGATGACGATTATTTCTAATTAAATCGTACCGATCTAAATTATATCTAGTCCCAGTTTGAGTTATGAGAAAATCTGGCCGTTTCGTGTACCCATGCCTAGCTTCCATCTAGGACCATCCACGTGTACGTTCTAAACCGAAAAGATTCACTGGCGACGCCAAATCAGCCCTCCGATCCTTGCGACCGGTGCTACAGCCCCGGTAATTCCTCCGATAGTAGATGCGCCCCCGGTCATTGCGAGGGCTTGAAGGCTTGCGAACAATGATCCAGCTGGTACTGCCGCGCCTATAGACGCCTGCCAGGCCGCTGCAGCACTCCCTGTGTCAATAAAATGAGCGTGTTAGTCAACATGACAGTAAACAATGGTGAGTATGCTGCTGGGATAGAAATTTAAATTTACCTGCCACTGGTCCGGCAGCTCCAAATCCAATCGAACCTAGGACAATCGGGAATGCGATACTAGTAGCTACTGGAATCGCTACGTAACATGCGGCCTCCGGGGCCCCAGGGCGGGAGAGAAGCAAGAGCTCTGGCACAGAACGTAGATTTAGTAAGAATCCAAACAGTCAATCCAACAAGAAGTGGAGTTTAAGTACCAAGCTGCTGTTTTGTAGTATGTGTTTAAGGAATCCATTGTGGATATCAAATACATGATGTAGAAGAGGAGCTAGAAGATGCAATTCAAGATACAAGCTGTTATGTACTTTCTAAGTTAGCACCTATTTCCAGAATTCCCCTTCTCAGGACAATCTCTTTGTTACTTCGTGAAACAAGAATCTGGGAACCCGGTATCTTGGAGTGAGAGATTACTTAAGAAGATATAAGAATGAAATGTGCTTGTTTCAGTACTAGGGCAATTGCAAGGCGGTCGGAAGGAGGGAGTTTGGTTCCACAAGGCCAGGGTAAGGTGTAGTAATAAATTTAATTACGGTCGCTTCTGCACATACAAAAAAAAAAGAAAAAAGAAACAACACAGCAACACATTTTATTATCTCGCCCTGCTCCTTCTCCAAACTCTCTCTGCTCTGCCTCGAGCGCCTGGATTCGAGGCTAAAATTTAATCCTGTTTTCAAAAAAAAAAATTAGCATTGCGTTGCATGTAATTTTGCGAGTTGAATAACTGGATCTGTCAATGTAGATCCAGTAGATAGAATTGCCTCGGAAAATATTTTTTAAATACATGGCCATTTTTACATGGTTTCTGATCAAAACGCTTAGGTTGCGGATTCGCATTTTCCAAAGCATCCAACAAATTTGGGTCTATATGAGTTTCGTTCCCAGGCTGGTGACACCAGGTTTAGGAGAATCAAAAGGAGAGTACCTTCAAAACTTGTTCTGAGCCTAGAGAAGATTTTCTCGTTTGAGATGTTGAGAATTCGACAGGATTTTTGATTCATTACCCGTTGTAACCCCATCTGTAGCAACCAGGTGTATCATCTGGCATTCGAGGACAAGCACCGCATAATATTTCACGATGAATATTAGAAGGCAAGCCTCCTTCGAGGCGGTTCTGCAAGACAGATGTGCATCCAACATCTCGGCACCGTTGAGCTTGGTCGTTACAGTTAGGGCGAGCACTACAGCTGTAATGAAGGATAATCGCGCCCTGCGTATTAAAAGCTACACAAGCTCCTATATATAGAGCAACAGCACCTATAAATGTTGAAAACAACATATTTTTGTGAAAAGAGTTTGTGGAAGCTTTCAATAGAAATAAGGAAACAAATTGGTGCAAGTGTCGATCGATGACAAGGTGAGGAATATAAGTAAATTGAAAATCAAGAAGGATGTTGGGATTGAGGTATATATAGATCCCCAAAGAGAATTATGATTCTATTGATACCGCGCGCTCTTGCGACTGGTTTGACCGGGTAGCTCGGTATTGTGTTTCGCTTAGCATATAAATATTCGATTGTTGCAACTCTGTTATTTCTTTATCCGAGTAATTTTGCACCGCGATACATGTTACACCCGCGGTTTTACCTTCTTTCACTCGCTTATAAAATCTTCGTAATATTGTACTGTTTCTAGGATTTAAATTACCTAACTAGGGTACTAAGGGTAGCTACCAATTGGGATCGTTGATCCTTTTAGAGTATTGACCGCGGCTCAAATGCCTTTACTCGGCCGTTGAAGGCGACTATCCAACTAAGTTAATAACTTCGCTTCGGAATAAGGTTGGCTTGCGAGGTAAGACTTTCCGATAGAGGAAGTTTTGCCGCGATTTTAGGCACCCAACTTGATTTAGAAGCTGTATCATCAAATTTTGATAGAATATATTATTGCTGCGCCGGCTTCCATTATCAAAGTATATATATATCTCGTCTCTCATAAACTTCAAATCTCTCGATATTGATATCTCATCGGTAGCCTACCTCACGGGACAAATTCCACTTTTATTCCTCAGCCTAGACTCCTTTTCTCAGTAACACAAAAGTATCCCTTATATCCAAACTTCAGACGGAGCTTAAGGTATAATTAGAATACATACTTTTAAAAGGGCAGAATATCCCTTTTGTTTGGAGAAAATGCAGATTAAATTTTTAAGCGTCATCGCTTTCTGCATGGAAGCCTGTGTAGCTATTGACTTGGGAAACTCTCTTATTTTACGATATCTCTGCCCCCCTAATATTGCCTACACAAATGCAGTGTTGGCGCGGTGCCAACAAGCAGGATGTGGGTTTGGAAGTCCAGCAAGACCTGCACTTATTCATACTGGATACCCAGGATTTACGGATGCCGGTGCTGCTCTGTGCGCTCTCTGTCCTAAGATGCCAGAAGGCACACCAGGTTGTGACCTTATAGGGTTCGGCGGCTAGAAACTAGTACCTACGAGAACGGCAAAAACGGAGCTTTTGGTAGCGGAAGAGTGAAAGATAAGAATCAAGAAGTGCAGCATGTTTGACAATTGTGATCCTTTACAGGATACAAGTGCTGATTGTTCTGAGAGCAAAAATGAAATTCGACCTACGCAACCAAATATCGACTCGACAAGGGAAGACAATCAGATTGATGGAACCCTGGCTTTATACTACAGTATCAAACACTACTATCAGCTGTATGTATCGCATATCATGTATATAACATAGAAAATCATGCTTCTGGCCACAAAGTGTGTATTTATTATTGTTTTATAGTAAAATGTAAAGGATTATGATGGATTACGATATATTGAAGCGCCGGAAGGGGGCTACATTAGCCTCTGACTGGAAAACAACGAGAATATATTGACAGTATTCTACGAAAATCAACCTGGATTTGGTATTATTTTACTCCAACTGTTTCCTCTCGTTGGTGAAGCGCTCAAAGCTGCTGATATCACTAGAGCGTGAAATGTAGTATTTGTCATAAGACAGTTTGACGCCTTTGCTATCAATGAAGCCTTTGTTACGCGACCATAAGTTTTAGGTGAGGCGGCCACCGGACGCGTACAGGAATTCACCTCGCCATTACCCTACTTCAAATTCAAACAAGCAGCCTAGAATCAGAGCTTTTGTTCTTGCCATAGCTGGTACTGAGAATCCCTGATTTTAACAACTTTAAGAACTTATAATTATGTCATAAAATCTTTTTTATAAATTTAAGAATGATCCCTTTTAAAGATAATTTTAGTTATAAATCTAATAAATAAATTATAATATATTAATGCTTTCCATTTATAGAACTATATGTCCGGACATGGTCTGAGGCCTATTACATGTGCACTAACAGCGAGAGCTGAGTGGTGAGTGGAAAGAGTTGATGGTGAGCAGAAGTTTTGATCTCTCAGCTAGACTGATAATGAAAGTCAGTGACACAAGAATACTTATGCAAAATTTCTGGTGCAGTTTTGAATAGAATCAGCTGGTGAAAAATTGGAGCTCATGGGTGATGCCAGAAAGGTGCAGGCTTGGCAACATGGTCGTTCTATAACATATCAGACACAATTTGGCCAGGCTTCTCGTGCCACATAAAACAACATACGTGTAGATGACTCTTGCCAGCCAATTCAAATTGCCAACCTCAGGCACGCGTATTAGGTAAGCAGATATTCTGCTGCCCTAGATGTATTGGTACCAGCAACGGCGGGTCGAATATGTATACATACTAACGTCTGTTTCCACTTTGCCATGCTTAGCCCGCATTACAAACTAAAAAATATATTAAAAAAGAAAACAAAGCCTACAGCTAAGGGATTCCTCTATAGTCCTCAAATACAGTAACATTCTCGTCGTGCTCCTTGTAATCCACGGTTCAGGTTGCATCCTCCGGAGCGAAAATGAAGGAACCAACCAAGGGTCCCCTAGAGTCTGGACAGCCAAAAGAAGAGCCAGGGCCTCCGTCCGTCAA
This sequence comes from Orbilia quercus, assembly GCA_036971405.1. Lineage (NCBI taxonomy): Eukaryota > Fungi > Ascomycota > Orbiliomycetes > Orbiliales > Orbiliaceae > Orbilia > Orbilia quercus. Next base: position 788,246 of record JAJTUE010000009.1, on the reverse strand, counting down.
TATCGTCGGTTTCAGAATACCAGCCGACAAGACCCCCGTCCATCTCGTTCCGCTCGATACAATAAAAGTATCTGATACTCCGGACAGTTTTCTTTTCCACGTTCCTGACCTGCGTCAATTCTGGAAGACCGAAGCGGGTTGGCGATATCGCGATCTCCAAAGAGTCGTTTTCGAAGAACAGAGGAATCCGTTGTACAACGGAGTTTATTTCGCGTTCTTTTCATACGCTTCGGACGATTTGCCGTTAAACTCACGAGTTCCTAGATTCGTGACTGCTCGGAAGAAGCAGAAATGCTGGGGAGATGTTTTTTTGGTCAAATTGGCGGAGAATGAGTATGATAAAAATGGTTGGGCCGTCTACGAAGATGTTGGCACTGAGTTTCTAACACTGCTCCGAGAGATGGATCTTATGGGTAGGTTATACTATTAGAGGGATCAAACTCTTACGGTAGGTATCCTTGACCCAAAATTTTATCCTATTCAAGACACTCATAGTGTATGATAGGAATACCTGTGAATTGCTTAATAGTAATACCAACTTCCCGGCTGGCTCTGAAAAATGATATATTTTCGTGGATGGAATATCTCATCCCGCGATCTTTCAGAGATACTTTGAGCAGACATTCGTCATCCATTGTGTTATTTTACTTTACTTTCATTAATACCTTTAAATGTGAGAGTATTCGATTTTCAAGAAAAATTTATTCACGAGATAAAAAAAATTACGTATCTATATTTCCAAGCATCTCGTTTTGTTACTCTATCTGCGTCCCCTTCCAGCTGCCCTGTCATCCGCGCAACTATCTTCGTCAAATTATTAAATTTGTTGTCGATGTTGTAATTCCCAATTTAGCCTAGACTTGGATCCTGCTATAAATGCGGTGACACTGCAGACTTATTCTTTCGCTATCATATTGTGAGCGCATCAGATCCAAAACCCACTATTCATTAGATAAATTGAATTTTTGAAGTATGCCGTCATTTGAGGGAATCCCAATCGAAATTTGTTGCGAGTTCGCAAGCTACCTTTCAGCACAAGATGTCGCTGTTCTATCATTATCCTGCCGTCAATTAAGGGAGCTATTCGGCCCTTCGAATCAACGACTCTGGTTCGACAGGCTGCGAGCAGGTGCAAAGGCCCCGGTCGTTCCAGAAACCGCAAAACTACCATTCCGCAATCCCCGGAACGACAGCAGTCTTCAGGTTTAAGTTACTTCCAGACCCGTTTCCCGGAAGTTATCGTCTCTCTTGCATCGATTGTCGCTAGATCCTTTCTGTTCACGAAGACTCGGATTCTTAATAACATTAATCCAGCTCCAGAGAAACACTACATCAATGCTCACACTGCCAAAAGGCCCGTAGAAGAACAAGTCGGAGCCTATTCTGTGGTGAACGCTGAGTCTGCAAAGTTTCTTTCCAGGTGGCGGCGCCTTGCACAGATTCCCGCAGAGCCGAAAGATTTTGGTATTCGATTTATTATTCAGATTTATACCAAATCGTATACGAGATTCCACCCCATCGTCTCGCCAGAGAAATTTCATCTTGTACTTTCAGACTGTCTTCTGCACTATATCTCCGAGTCCAAGATTCGACTTCCAGGAGTGTTTTTAATAGCCGTATTGGACTTGATCGCGGCCATCAAAAACATTTTATCCCTCTTATATCAGCCGCCCTCCTATCAGCCGGACTTTGATGATATTGACCAAGAAAATTTAAAAATACCAATGGAGGAGGCCAGAGACCAAGCACAGCAGGAAGCGAAGACCTTCCTCAATGGCTATTTTGGTGCTACAGACGATATGCCTATCGTTGTCGAGAAAATAAAGTTCCGCACCTTTCTAGATACCCACATTGTAACATGGGGAGAACCCATAGAAAGGTGGATGTCTGCGTTTACGAAGAAGGCTTTCCGCCACACGGGTATCCGCTGTTACTGGTGTTTTAGGGAGAATCGCGAGGATACTTGCAACTACTCCAACTATAAACACAGATTACTCACGCAAGGTAAAATAATGCTCTGCCATTTGATTGAGACCCACCCCGAATATATGGCAAAACGCCCTCGAACTCTGATGCGGAAGCTGTCCCGTTGCGAGTCCGGTGATAGTATGGATAAAGAGATTGCAAATCTGAAGGACGGTATTCTTGAAGATGTCCCTCCCCCGGAACTAAGCCTTTATCAAGTAATGCCCACATATCCCGGCTCACCAAGTTTGATTACGGATATATTGAAATCGGACTACCTTGGCTTCTGGTTCACGAGTTAGATATATTAATACACAGGCAACGAGGATCCTTTAGCTGAGTTTTCAATGTACTTTTCTTACTCTTAATTTTTTTGTATTTTAGCAAAATTAGTTTTATGCTAGATTCATATACCCAGCCAATAGTAACTTTGGACGTATAGATTATACGTACCAAATCAGATGCGAAAACTGATACACTTTTTGCAATATACTCAATGACCCTATAGAATAAAAGTATATTAAAGCTAATTAAAGGTTACTAATCAATAACATGAATCGAAACGGATTTACACAAATTCTAGTCACGCATAACACATTTCCAATCTTCTCAAGATATCGTCCTCAAATCTCGTTAAAGAAGCCTGATCCGAACCAGGCTTATCATCAACCTCCATTGACAAGCAATCTTCCACGACACTTCTATACACGCAACCCATCCGCTGATCGAGCTCACCCCTCACGTACTTGTTCAAAATCCGCTTTCTTCCTTCCTCAAGGTCGCGACTTTCATCTTCTCGCATCATTGTCTTGAGTGCCCTCCAATGTCCGATTTCCAAAAGCACTAACCCGAGGCTGTAGTAGTCATACTGGACCCGATGTACGCCCGACTTGATATAACGCGGATGACAGTATCGCTGCTGTTCAAGATTCTCAGACGGCCCCAGCGTAAAACTCGACTGCTCATCAGGCCTGCTCCGACTAAAGCCCATGATGTAAGGCTCGGTCAGCGACAACAACTGAGAGTTGGTGTTATTGTCGAAAAGAATGATGTTTGAAGATGAAAGCCCGCGGTGCATCCAGCCCACTTTATGCCATTCGAGCACAGACGTAGCGAGTGACTGGGCCAGTTTGAATTTTTGAGTAAGAGTCGGAGCTTCGAGTCCCGTTCTCCGCTTAAGTTCGCCGTCTATGCCACCACGGAGGAGAACTGCCAGCGGAACCGGAAAACTGTCCGGTGGAATTTCAAAGGCAAAGCTGAAAGCATGTCGTAGAGGCGAATGGTAATATCCAATGCATCGAAGACAACGAAAAGTCGCCGGTTTGTGCTCGTAGTTCAGCAGTTCAGCGAGGGCATCTATGCGAACTCTTAATTCTGCTATTTCCACCTCGCCTAGGCCGTCATTGTACTCTAGCCATTCTATAAGAATATTCCGCCATGATTCAGAGCTTTGTAGTTTAACCTTGAATGGTTGGAAGCCCTGTAGTTTGTATTTCCTAGCTCGCCCGATGTCTACTTGCTGTACAGCGGGTGGCTCAAGGAGGAAATCTCGCCGAAAACCGGTATCTTGGAGGCTATCGACCATCTTTTTGATCATAAGTCGGATACCGACGTTCCGGTAACCTGAAATCTCCATTGATATTATGGACGGAAGATTTAGTGCTTCTGCGTCTGTGGAGAGAAATTTCCGCTCTACAGTTTTGTTCAGCGTTACCCTAGCTTCGTCCGTAAGAGTATTCCATAGTTTATCGACAAGTTGCTGGATCGGCCGGTAAGCTGGCGCGAAAGACAAACCCGGAAAGCTGTCTGCCATATCTTCCAGATTTTTGCGTAGTTCTAATAGCGTTTCTTGTATCGCGTTGGGCTGTTCAGCGGCTGGGGATAGTTCGGGAACCGGAGGCCATTTTTTGTCGAAAGCATGTATTTGAATAAACTTGCCATATTCTTGGAACCTCTCGAATTCTACCTTGAGGTAGAAATGTTCGGTCTGGGCTCTGACCTCCAGGAATTGCTCTAATACGACATCATACAGAGACTTGACCGCAAGAAATGCCATCCGACTTGATACATCGCTTGCCTTCGGGCGGTCAGCGGGTTTAATTTGGAGCATTTCCCCAGCCAAGTCCAGCGTTCCTTGTCCCTCTGGACTCGTATTATTTTTGAGATATTGAATCCAATTAGAAACTGCAGGGCTCGCTTTCCCCTGATGGTGAAATTGCCAGGTAGTCCATCCACCCAACTTGAATTCGCGGCGGTTTTCAAATTCAAGAACTCCTTCCGCGCCATCTTTCATATAGGTCAATATGACCACGATGATACAACCTAAAGCCCAGATGTCGCTCTGTTGGCCTACTTCGGTAGGTTCGTAGTTGTCTTGTATACAAGGGCCCTCTGGGGGAGTATAGTACCCAGGTGTGTGTTTGAACTGGGTCTGAGTACGCTGCGATAATGTCTTGAGATTGGAAAGTCCGAAATCGCTAAGAATAAACCTTCCATCTTGAACGAGAATATTGTCCGGTTTTAGATCGTGATGGTATCCTTTCAACCGAAGACCGACTTCTGGATTGAAGAACTCGTGAACAGATGTAAGGGCGGCGCAAACACCGTATAAAGCCTGGTAGAATAAGAAGTCGTGGGTGAACTTCTCTAGTCGTTCGGGTTGAGCGAGCATTTGCTCCAAGTCACAATCAGCTTTTGGAAATAGAAGATTGTATGTGCCCTTGTATGTGTATGATGCGAGCAGTTGTGAAATACACGGATGCTTCAGCATGCGCAATAGCGAAAGTATGTCTCCCTCGTGTGTGGCAGGGCGACCGTTTGCGGAGTCCTTAACCTTTGGAAGCATAACTTCCTTTCTCACAATCACGGATCCCTAGAAATCCTCGTTAGAATTAATGATTGAATTCTTGTAAACTAGGAGAACTATCTTACCATGCTTGACTGACGATAGCTGGAACCACCATGGCTTCCTTCGTCTAAAAATATTTGAAAAACACGCCCGAAGGCTCCCTCGCCAATACATTCGGAAGAAGTAAAAGGAAATATGGTATTATCGTGAAGAGTTCGGTGAGAAAGGTCTGCCCTAAACGTGGGTACGGATACCTCCCATTGGCGCCAAAAGAACTCTCGCGACGAATAGTCGTTTAAAATACCTCGAAGCTCGATTTCGCTGAATGGTAGTCTTGCGTCGAAGTGACGTCCCATCAACTGATCGTGCTCAAGAAAGTCGTTTATAGATGAAACGGAATCAATCAAAATCAAAATAGCAAATACACGCTTCCCACCTCTTACTATAGCGGCAATGGCTTCTTCTCTCTTGTCAACTCTAATCCCACTGTCGATGATACACTCCCTCACCACGGCAGCATCCAGCACAGCATCTAGAGATGCCAGTTGAATGTATCTTTTTTTGTCTGCATTTTCTACGAAAAGCCCTGCAAGCTTTTCCTTGACTGTTCGCATTGTTGACGTTTTTGTCGCCATGGCTAGTTATCTGCACCAGATTGCGTGAGCAGACTTTAATCGTCCCAAAGTAATTCAATTTCCAACTGCAAAAAGTGGATTCTATTAGTAGGGTAGATAAATCACATCAACCCTGTTAAAAACCAGGAACACTAACATCTGTTAATTTCACCGGAATAGTCAAAACATAATCCTGTGATTTTTCCTAGAAAAGGCATGCATGTTAGTTCTGCCGACTTATTGCAGGAATAATATTCCGATCTTGCGAACTTACCGCGACGCCAAAACGGTCCTCGCCAAACTTTACGATCAAAAGCTCGAGCAATTTCCGTCTGTTAATATATCGTTTTTTGATAACTTGAAGTTCCATCGTATCGTATTAGCTTGGTTAGCTCATTCAGCTTGCCAGCCAAATATTCAATGATGAGTTCGAGTCCCGCCCGAATTACTAAGTCTTATATGTGAAGGAATTTGAGGGGTTGAGCTGTCACTGGTTAGCTGCAGGGCGACTGTTTTGTCCACACGGTTTTTAAATAAGGATCATTTGGGTGCGGCATTCTATCTGATTGGGCGGAAGTGCTGGCTCGATCGATGTGAGGCTGTGCGGACGTATATGTGTTACGCGAACACATCATGCCAACCAAACCTATCCGCCTTGCTGCGCCTCGATGCGGCGTCCGCCTGCAGAAAAGCTGCGTGAGGATGAGGACATCGGTCTAGCGATATCGTTTTGATGAGGATCTAGCTGGTAGTCATGGATTATATAATTATACACTATTTATCGATATTCTCGCTTTGATATATATAATCTTATTTGGTTTAATCTGTGTTCGAAATTGAAGCATCCTAACTCAATTGATCCAAGCTGGTCAACAAATGCAATTGATCAATTGATTCAAGCAACCTCAGTCTACTTTCTGGTTTTCTTTTTAATTCTGTCATTTACTCTTTCAAACTTTACTTTATTTTCAATTCATTATTGATATATTAATATTAAGCATTCTCCTATTAGCTTTTTCGAAATGAGTTCATTTGACGATTCAGGATTTACAGAGGAGTCCAGAATCACAGGGTTAACCCGAACCCATTCAATCTACTCGAATTCCGGGGATACCTCGGTACCAGACGTCGACGATATCCCCAGCATTCATTTCGATTTGATTTCCTTCTTGGGTACCGTCCAATATGCCGGAATCCCCCTTCTGCCCCTTAACTGGAGCGCGGATCTCGAAAAAGTAGGAACCGGCGGTGACGGCATGGTCAGAAAGCTCGATCTCACCAAGAAGACATCGTTCGTGTTCAAGAGGATATACACCAAACCCGGAGAAGATCTAGAGGTAGCGGAGCGTCGTCGATATCGTGCTCTACAGTCCGAAGTCGTTCTTCTCGCTCATCCGCAGCTACGATCTCATCCTAATATCGTGAGCCTGGAGGCTATCTGCTGGGATGTGACGAGCGAGAGGGTAGTTCCCGTTCTTATATACGAGAAAGCACCGTACGGTGACCTCAAGGAGTTTCTTAAAAGTGAGAGGAGTCAGGAACTCGATTTCCAGGCTAGATTGGATTTCAGCTTTCAAGTCGGGCGAGCGATTGCCATGATGCACGCCAAACGTAAGTCTCATATTCTCGTCCTCTATCATATTTGGTTTCTCCGTCTTAAACTTTGATAACAGGAATCATCCACGGTGATATAAAACCTGGAAATATACTGGTATTTCCCGACGCAAAGACTGGAGATCCGATACCTCGCCTCACAGACTTTGGATATTCCTGCTGGGCGATAGGAGACCAGGATAAGTTGCAAATCGGGCATACTCCAAATTGGACAGCGCCCGAATGGTACTACAACCGAAGACAGCTCTTCACCCTCGCCGAGGCGATAAAAATGGACATCTACAGCTACGGACTAGTCTGTTGGCTCCTCCTCTTCGGTGAGAGTTTTCCCGCGGAAGACACTCTTCCTCAGAATAAAAATATCCCAGAACTAGTCAGATCCGCCGTCAAGTCCAAGTTGGAAAACCCCATTGAGGAAGAACAACTCGAGGTCCTCGTGTGGTTCTTCAAGTCGACTCTCGCGACGGCCCCCGACGAGCGCTCTCAGCTAGATACTATTTTGAAGAGTGTTTCCGAGAGAGGGATTACAGAAATGTCAGTGTTGGAACTGTTGCCGGATCTTTGCTATTCTGCGGATTTTCCGTCCCAGACTATTCAGGTGAGCAACTATAAGCTACCACCCTAAGATAAACTAGTATAGTAACACAATGCAGAGTTCAAACAGAATGGTTGGATTCGTCCTGCCAGACCATGAAGCTATGCTTAAACGCCAACTTCGGGGAGCTTTCGGCCTTGTAGAGCAAAAACCAGACGTAAACGCAGACTTGGTCGCAATATTCCACCAGCAAAATTTCTCTGTAAGTTGCAATTTCGTTCCCATTTCTACCAAAATGATAATCTAATACATGCGTAAAGATTTCTCGCGATCTGGACGTCCTATACCAATCCCACTACCGTCTTCGCAATTTCATATTCAAATGCCTCGAAACCCGCGCCGAAAGCTTACAATGCAAAAACTGCGCCTGGAACAGCGCCCTCCAGCTATCCGTCTGCTACAAACTCGGCTTCGGCACCGCCCACAACGAAGAAGAAGCCGACCGCTGGGAGCGTAAATGCTACGGATTATCCAGCGGCGATGCAAAGAAGAACTGGGGCTCCGAAGACGCATATAACTCCGAGCGAAGCATACACGGCCAGCTGAGCAAATCGAAACATCCCCGAGAATTCTACCAATCGGCCAATTTCTCCAGTTTGGTCAGAGGCGGGTACTTGGATAACATGGATTACGTGCACGAATTCCGTCGGCTAGGCGGACTGGAGATGGCGCGGGAGCAGGTAATCAAAGATCTCGAAGCCACGCAGAAGGTTCTCGACGGGTACCATCCGGTCGTTATAACCATCTCCAGAATCGCGGCTACCCTCCACGCGGCCGTCGGGGAATACCAGCCCGCGATAAATCTAATCTCAAAATTAATGCGAGATATCCAGAATATGCCGGCTGGCTATAGAAAGGATAACAGATTAATACCTGAGATAGCACCGGGTGTTATTACAAAATTTGTAATCGGCGGCGAGGATAAATCCGCCATCGAAGCCGCAGCTCTAGACGCCTTCCTACGTTTAGAATTCCACGATCATCTCGCTACACTTCTCCGTCAGCAGGGCCGCCTGGCTGAATCCGAGGCTATATGTGCGGATATCGTGGTCCGTCAGGAGAGCGCTTTCGGAAAGGGACATTTGATGGTTGCGAGAACGACGCAGGGGATCGCAATGATCCTCGTCGATCGCGGGGAGTACGCGAAAGCCTTCTCCTACCATAATAGGTCTCTTCTCGCCGCGGAAAAGATTATAGGGAAGAAACATCCGGAAACTTCGCGGATGAGGAATAATCTAGCTGTTACGTATGCTAAACTCGGAGCGTACAGTCAAGCTGAACGGCTCTTTGAAATTTTACACGAAGATGTAATCCAATCGACTACTTTGAGTGTTGACAATCTGGAGGGTAAATCTGAGAGCGCTCTGGTCGTCTACTGCAACAGACTGCTGATTCTCCATATTCTCGGTAAGATCACCGAACCGGAGAAGGAAGTGTCCAGGATGGTGAGTGTCATGTCGAAAACACTCACGAGATCACACCCGGCCACTCAAACCGCCGTTCACAACCTGGGAATCATTCTTGCCACTCAGGGACGGTATAATGAGGCCCGGGCACATCTCGAGGAGAGTGCCTCGAGTTGGCGAGATTTTTTAGGAGCGAGCCACCCACTTACACAGGAAGGATCCGAAAACTTGGCTGCGTTTCAGCGAATTGCCACTCGCGGATCGGGGGATACGAACGATATAGCACATCGGTTGAGCAAAATGACTCTGGCGGGTGCGAAGAGTGGTTCTGCGAACGGAGGTGCTCAGTTACGTCTCATTCTACGTCAGATAAATGAATCCTTCACGCCGACGAGAGGGACGTGTCTTATGGATCCGGAATGGATCAGCGAGCTTGCGTCGAGGTATAAAGAGAAAGTCGAAGATAAGAAGAACAAAAAGGAAACAGAAGTGTGAGTAATTTTAAAATACTATAAAGAGGAAATCTTAGCTAATGAAAGAACTCCAGTCTCGAAAACTTATCGGGCAATGTTCATATTGTCAAAAAGCACTCTTGCCTGGACCACCTTATCGCACCGGAGAAGTTAGAGGCTGCCAATTATGACGATTCGAAGTATAGCGTGCTCGGTCTCATCGAAGACGAAAAGTTTGAAAAACGCAAGAAAGATCTAGCGGAAGCGTCGGATGGTACGACTAGAGATTACCTCGTATCGAGCGTCGACAGCGAACTTCTTGTATGGGTTTCATTCCGGCAGAAAACCAGAATCCGCAGCATTTGCCTGAAGAGTTTACCCAATGTATCCAAACGATCGATCTCTCGGTCGTCTGTTATTGACCCGCCCTTCGTGAAGCCGGTTAAGATGAAGTTGATCAAGAACAGAGGATGCATGATGGATTTCGATAATGCGATGGAGGCTACGGGGATTGAGTTTACTTTGAAGGATAGAAATTGGGATTTGAAGAACCATACGATAGAAGTTGAGAGTGGAAAGTACTTTTCGAAACTGCAAGGGGTTTCGGATTTGAATATTGTTCTGACCGGGATATCTGATTTATCTGATGACGAGTCGGAGGACGACTTGCGGACTCGATTGGATGGTATTTCTTTCTTCGGGGATACTTGAGGTCTTGAGTTTGGATTATATTTAGATGGATGCTGTATTTTTATAGATTGTATAATTAAATGACCTAAGTCGTAATAAACTATATCTATCCGTTATTTAAATTCTCCTATATTTATATTGATGCCAAAGTTCTTGAAATCTGGTGCAATCAAGCGAGCTTTGACACCAAATTATGAACATCATTCCTCGTTATCCGCGGAACTCCTCCCCAAAGGAACGCGCCCCCGAGAGTCACTATAGTCAAAAATACCGTCACAATAAGATACGACAGAAAATTCCCCACAGCGGCAGGAACAAACGACGGTATAATATCCGAGCCGAAAATAGACTGAATTCAACAGTATCAATTAGCATATATAATACCCACACCAACACAGCAGACAAAATGCTTACCGCTACTAAATTCGCCGGAAGATAGATTAACGCGATCCAGGTGAGCATTTTTATCGACCGAGAATCGGATAATGTCTTCTCGGCGATAACCTTCATCGCCTCCGCCTCACTACCCGAAGCGATCAAAACGCCCTGTATAGCCTCCGCGTTTCTTTTCGCCATCTCGTCGTTTCTAAAGTCGAGCGTTTTCAGTAGCTACGCATTATCAGCAAACTTTCCTCCTGTAGTAACCAGCATTTTATGTAAGATAATACAGACCAAGTTGGTGGTACTCTGCGAGGCATCCAAAAGTCTAAGAATCGCTCTTTTATGCGACAGCAATTTCGACTCCCCGCACTCAAGTTCGATATGAAACGGTCGATTCCCCAGCACTAGACCGACTTTTTCTAGATCGTGATAATGGTTTTGGATACCCTTCGAAACCTCCAAATTTGATTCAACAGCCGAAAGCGCTCGTTGTAACTGCTCTCTCAGCAAATGGAGCGCCTGCGCGTCATCGAAGGCGACGACGAAATCGTTCCGAGCAGGCCGACCGACGGCCGAGAAGGATGCTTTTTCGTTCTACACACTGTTCGTTAAGTCTGATATTTACCGTTTGATGCTCGGCGGACTCACTATGGATTTATACTCGCTCTCGAGGTGGTTCAGGAATGGTCTCCAGTTCTGCTCGGCGAGACGTAATGCTCGCAAGTCGATGGCGAATAGCGTATCCAAGTGTGACGTCGTATCGATGTCTGTAGCACCTTCGAGGCATTCGTTCACATATTTGGTGAGTTTTTCGGGGGGTTGGATGAGGATAATCTTGGCCGCGAGGTCCGGGGTACGGTGGTGGTAGAGAGCTACCTGGCGGAACACCCAGGGGTATTCTTGGTCTCGGTTTATTTTTTCGACGTATCGGAGGTTGTAGCAGAATTCTGCGACATATAAATTCAATACCGTTGAATCTGGGGCGAATAGATTATATAGAAAACACACCGTGAGCGAGTTGGCCTGCTTTGGCACCGATATGGCGGTCGTAGCCGCCAAAGTCCACCTCGGAATCGGAGAGCTTGAAGCCAAAGGCGCGAACAAAGTTGTGAAAGCCGATCGATGGGTCGCAGAAGTCGAGGATTGTTTTGAAGCCGTCGAGAGAGATACGAAGCCGGGACCAGGAGTTCTGTTGTCGGATGATACTAATTGCACATTAGCCACGAACGAGCCATGGAAAGCTCGGTAGATGAGATACAATGCTCTTGCTACTTCTTTCCCTCGTGCTGGATTGGTCTTTTGTATAAAAATTTAGTCAATATATCTATTTCATGAAATTTTAAATATCAATCAACATACTTGAATCGAGTGCTTCAAGACTTTAATATCCTCGATACGATCGCTCTCGTAGGCTATCATGATAATCATCAGTATTATTCGAACTTCATATCAAGATATACATACTGATTGCACCCTCCTCATCAGTCAGCTTGATCGATCGGACGTCCCAGGTACCCGCCCCGAGAAAGAGCCTGGTAGCGTCCTGCTCGAGGGCGTCATAGTCCATAACTCATAAGCAAGATCGATATCTATATATCAAAATACAAAAAGAATATCCAGAATCGGAGAGATAACTTTAAACTGTAGAAGCCGGAGGCTTCCAGCTGTTAAGAAGAAAGTCGAGCGAGGCTTAGTCTGCACTTATGCAGCTACCTGCAGGCCAGACTGGACAGCCTTGCCAACGAACAAGCGACAACCAATCATACTACTTAGGTAAGTACCTAAGTAATTATTAGAGTATTCCAATCCGCTCAAACATATTTCCCAGTCTCGATCCCAGGGAGAGATCGAGAAACAGTGCAGGCAGATCCTTGGGCGTCGTCACACAAACTCGGTTCGGTTTGTGTGACATTCAAGCTTCTCGGAGTTACGCAAACTCCGACGACAAGTCCAACACTTCAACACATTCGCACCGCATCTCCACCTGCTTCCGAAGCAGCCGCAGCTCAGCTTCATCGCCATCACTCTCCTTTAACTCCCTTTTAACCTCATCACCACTCCTTCGTCTGTCATCTACACCTCAATCGATTCAAAATGCCCGGCTTCCTAGATCTGCCCCCCGAACTCCGCAACCAAATCTACACCTACCTCCTTTCCCCCTTCACCAACCGCCGCTACCTCGGCGACTCCTTCTACAGCTACGACTACTCCCCCTCACTCGTCCTCTACTGCCTCAACCGCCAAATCTACCTCGAATCCCGCAAGATCTTCCACTCCCTGAACACCTTCGCCCGCATCTCCACCCCCTGGGAGCAAGCCAAACACCACGTCGCCCTCGACGGCGGCGTCAGCATGATCCAATCCTCCCCGCAAGCCGACACCTTCCAGCAATACACCCTCACCGCCACCATCGAAACCTTCTACCCGGGCACCGACGACGACGTCGCCGCGAGTGCCAGCGACGGCACATTCCACCACTTCATCGTCCTCGTCGAAACCGGCGACCTCGACCGCTTCTGCCGTTCATGGTACTACAGCAGCATCAACATGCCCTACCTGAACACCCACCTCTCACTAACCCTCACCCTGCACGATCCCTACATCTCCTCCTCCCCATTCCCCATCCCGGGAACCCCTCACCTCCCCAAACCCAGACAATCCACAATCCTCACTCCCTTCGCACAAATAAAACAACTCCGCAGTTTCCTCATCCACCCGCAAAAATCCACAATACAAGTCTACCCTTCCGTCCTCGCCACCCTAAAAAAGGAAATGTCCATCCCGCTCGCCACGCCCCTGGAATGCCTGGAATCCGCCACAAAACTAAAAGACCTCGGCAACGCCTCCCTCACATCCGGCGACCCGCAAAAGGCAATAGAACACTACAACCGCGCCTTCCATGCAATCCACATCCTAATCTCCGGTAAACAACGCCGCGTCTACGGCGACCACTACTTCGACCGACAAATCACCGAACCCGGTCCATTTCAAAACCAACACGCGGGAACAGCACGGATAATCCTTCGCGTGCGATTAGTAGCCAACACGATCCTCGCCTATCTGAAACTCAACGACTACGATATGGCAGCGCACACGGGAATGCGCACGATAAGGATCATGCGTGCCAGTGTGGGGCTCGACGAGGAAGAGGGGGCGACGGATCCGAATACCGAGGCTATGGCGGGGTTTGTGGCGAGCGGGGAGATGGGGAAGATTTATTATCGGACCGGGTTGGCGTATAAAGCGCTCGATGAGAAAGGGGAGGCGAGGAAGTTGTTGAAGGTTGCTGCGGCGTATTTGCCGAATGATAAGATCGTACGGGAGGAATTGGCGAAGGTGGCTTTACGGCTGGGGTGATCTAGACTTGCTCTCTCTTGTACAGCTCTGACGGCTTCGTGTTGAGCGGTAGGTTTGCGAGGTAACTTGATGCTGGATGAAGAGTTATTAATGTTAGCGTAGACAAACGACATCTGATGTTTTCCGAGCCGGCGTAAAATCTTTTAAAGTTTATCGATCATTAGAATAATATACCATAGCACCGTACCCGTTCGTTAAATACGAATAATGTACATAAATACAAGTATCCATATCAGCTACTTGGAATTCAGAAAATCATACAATCAATCCACATCAGCACCTGCAACGAACCCCTTATAAATCCATCAATCGTATAGCTTGAATTACCATCACGATTACTAGTTCCCAGATTAACAAGCTTCAGCGGTGGCATTACACGATTACACGAATAAGCCAAAATCATGTTTTCCCGATTATAATTATCCATCCGATTTCATCACACCACCAGCTAGCTATACTAATACTAGCTGGTATAAAGCTTCTCGAGAATAGCTAGCATACACACCATTCTATCAGCCAAAGCCGCCCATAAACACCATAACCCCCCATATAACTCCCCAGAGAGAACATACCGCACCCACCCCCCACCACCGCGCACACAGTAACAACCCTCATTACCACCATCATTACCATTAAAGAAAAAACAACAACAACGTTATAGAACCGTTGTCGGGGGAAGAAACAAAGTCAAAGTTAAACACCACAAAGAACACCGCATATCAGAATCCCCATACCGTGGCGCCATACGTATAGGTATCGTAGAAAAGTGAGAAGGAAAGAGGAGTCGATTGATCGATCATGGGTATGAAAAAAAAAGGGAAGGAAAGATATAGACGTAGAAGGGGCGTAATAGGAAGACATAATGAGGAGACTGCAGAGTTGTCTCGTAAACTGAAGCTGTAGAGAGACAGACAAGAGGAGTATAAGAAACAGCCCATTAAGAAAGAAAAAATTAAAAAAACAGATACCATCACCATATAACACCATAACCCACCCATTCCAAACGAAATACCAGCAAAGAAAAAAGAAAAAACAGAAAATACCCCGAAAAAAAGAAATAAAAAAATAAGAGCAAACCCCGTAGCGCATAAAAAAACCCATATCATCATAATACCCCCCTAAAGCATAAAAAACGTGATGTCAGTAAAAAAGATAAATATTTTCAGACCTTTACCACCCCACCGGCCCAAAATCACAACAATAAACCGTATTCTCCTGGTCAAACATAACGAACCGCTCGCCATGCTTAATCTTATACGGTGGAACCCGTCCACCGATCCACCACTCCCGTCGCTCGTTCATCTGCGCTTCATCTACTTTTGCCGGTTTCTTCGGTGCTCCCCGCTTTCCCTTCCGCTTAGGAGCACTCGGTCCCGTGTAATATACCCCCCCGGAACGCAATTCAGGCGCACTAACAGTCTTATCCCCGACATCGTGTTCTTGAATTGCGTTCGGCTGTATTTTGGCCAGCGGTGGGAGAGTGATCGGACTTCGAGATATCTGGACGTAATTCACCCGCGGAGTCCGGAGGAACATCTTGACGCGATCGGTGAGAACGGGAGGGTCTTGGTTTATCCCGTTCGTGAAGAAATGCGTCATGTTCATACCGATGTTGATCGGATGCGCGCCCATCTGGCCCAGGGTGATCGGTTGCCAGGTACCCATCGCTCCCGGGACAGTGTAGGTGATCTGTTGCAGGATGTGGGCGTGCGGTCCAGGCCAGGGCCATTTCTCGTTATGCGTGGGGAGTTTGGACTTCCATTCGGCCCCCCAGAGATCCTCGGGAACACCTTCCATCAACTCCTCCAGACTTACAAACTTGATCACTTCGGGTCGCCATTCGACGGCCATAGGGTGGGCCGGGTTGCGGCTCGTAACGATCTGGGTTTGCGTCGTGTGGTTGAAGCAAGTGCGGTTAACAAAAACTTGCTTGGTGGGTAGGTGGTAGCTGCGGATGAGAGCCGGTTCGAAGTGATTGGCGCAGTCTAGTTCCATGACGTTAAAGTCGAAACCGCTGGATTCCTCGGCGAGGTAGACTCTGCTGCCGTCTTCGGAGAATTCGAGGTCGAATTTGAGCGTGAGCGTGCTAGGCGACAGCCAATTGAGCTCGATCTTTTCGATAAACTCGCAGGTCAGAGTGCTGAAGATGAATAAATCTCGCTGGATGGCGAGGACGATGCGTTGGCCGTCGGGACTGATCAGGTTGTGTCCGGGCTGGGGGTATCCGGATCCGTAATTCGCCGCGACGGCTTCGAGGTCCGGAAGCTGCTTCTGTTGGATCACCGCACCAGTTTTGAGATCTCGGACGGTGAGAAACAACTTTGTACCCGCGGCGGGGACGCCAAAGGGGAAGCGATGGTCCGGGGTAGTAAAGGCCCATGCTCGATCGCCGTGAACCAAATACGTCGGGAACATATTTTGGAAGCGGGTGCGGAGGTATAGCGTGTGGGAAGTCGGGAAAGCGAGACGACAGTCATCGAGGCTGATATTCCAGTCGGCATATCCAGTGATAACATTCACACAGGCGAGTCTACCACACTATTAGCATCGCGCGCGCCGTAGTCAAGAGGGAAGACATACTTATTCCGGTACGGATTCTGCGGAGGATACCTAGCCCAACGCTCAAGATCCGGATCATCGTCGCAAGTGTGATAATCGATAAGGATATGCGTAGCCCCATAAGGAACGACAAAGCCGATGCGAAGTTTTGTCCGCCGACTCTTAAGAGTATCCTTCAAAGCCCACCGTATTATAATCGGCTCCGGGACGGTCTTGCTAGGCCCCCGGGAGGGACGTTCGGCGGAAGACTTTCGCTGCTCGTTGGCGATGACGGTGTGGAGGGATCGGTTTTTGGAAAAGGCGCGAGGGTTACCGGCAAGAGCGACGAGGGAGTCCTTGCGTTCGTTGACATCCCAGGCACTCAGATGCTGGACGTTGAGGTTTGCGCTGTCATCGATCCAGACGAGTCGGTCGCCGACGCGGTCCCAGAGTTGGGCGTTTGTGAATTTCTTGACGGATGTGGGAGCGCCGGCCGTGCGGGCTTCGTCGAGGAAGGCTATAAACAAATTACACCAAAGTTAGATCACCAATCGTAGTCGCATGTCCGCACCAAAACATATAGAAATAGCAATAAAATTAAAATATGAAACAGAATAGAAAGAAAAAAGAAAGAGAATGAACATACTATTCTTCCTAAACGCAAACTCCGGCCACCCCAATTTCCCTTCCCGCTTCAACATCTCCGTGATCTCCCTCCCACCGTAAACCCTCTCCGTAACCCGCTCGGAGATAACATACTCCACATTAGCCTTCCAATAGCGACTGACACGCCTAAGAGCGACAATATTCCTCGCCGGGAGTAAAAAAATAATCTCTCGGACGACATTATCCGGCAGCACCTTAAACGGATCGCGCAAGGAAGGATCGATGGCTGCTGCTGCGGTGGCGGCGTTGCGGGTGATACGGCGGGATGGGGTGTTATCGTCATCTAGTGCGCGACGTTTGGCGGGGGAGGAGACGAGGAAGTCCGGGAAGCTGGTGTCGAGGAGTTGGGAGTTGGAGGTGTCGAGGGGACGTTTGTTGTTGCTGTTGATGTTGATGGGGGGTGGCGGTGGGGTGAGAGATGATGACGGGTGGTGTTGATGCTGGCTGTGGATGATAGAGAGTGTTGCGGTTGATGGTGTTGCGGCAAGCTCTTCTGGTGATAAGGGTAACGGACCGCCCTTGTTGATAATCTTGGCGATGTCGCTGATTACGGAGAGCGCCATTTCTAGAAGATTGATTGTTAGAGAAGCTTGGATGGGATTCCGATGTGGTGATGGAGATGTGTTGATTGAGTGAGAACGTTTGAGGGAAGAACTCACCAGACGGAGACATATTTAACCGGGGAAGAGGAATCGAATCTCCCGTTCTGCTCACAGCTGATATTCTTCAATATAGTGGTGATAAACAGAAGATGGATTGGATGAGATGGAATTGGTGATGAACGGGGTGAAGTGGAGAGATGTCGGTGGGAGTGGTGGTTGTAGGGATGATGGGTTGAAAGGGCGCGATGGGATGAAGTGAAGAGGACGCTGGAACGTCGGTTTCAGCTGAAGCTGCAACACACGCCTCGCAGGCAGCTACAGCTCACCCCCGTTATAATATTATTATATTATCTCAAGTCAGCTATCGACGAAGCTTGAAGTAAATTAGAATAGTTATCACAGATTACTAAGCCTCAATACATCTACACACCAATATATCCTCTTCTTCACATACTTCCTGACCAAGAGATATAGATATATCGATATATAAGCACTGCATCCACATTCTCAAAACCACATTCCATCCCATACACCACCAATGCACTACACAAAAACTCCAGTATCCGAGTACCATACACAATATCGATACATCCATAAAAAAATGATATTCAGGCACCAAAACCCCATATGATTACCCTTACCCTCCTCCAAAAAAACCTAAAAAAAAGAACCCACACTACCCTGCACACTTACATCACATGCTCCCGATCCCGCCAGTTTCCCAAAAAAGCCGCAACTAATCCCTGTCTGACCGCCAAGACCTTTAAATTTCCACTCACATGACACCGTGTGAACCCTCCTCACGCGAGGATAAAAAGACACGTCTTCCCGGAACTTTTTTCGAAAAAGTTTTCAGGAGGGGTAAAAGTCCACGCGTTGAAATTTCCGGTTGGCGATGGAGACAAAAAATGACAGCACTACCTACCTTCGTCGGCTGGTAGATACTTAAGTATATCTACGGATTTTAATTATATTTAATTCTCGTCAATTTAATAACGACTGTTTTTTAATTCTTTTGCACAATATCAATATCACTATCACTATCAATTCATCTTTTAAAAAACAATATGCACACCCAACGACGGGCAACGATTATTACAAGCAGTGTACGGGAGAGGTTATATCATGCACAGTAACAAGCAGCACCATCATGAGTAGGACAGGAAGAATAAAGAAAGGGTAAGAATCAGTTGTCCCGTGTTCGAAAGAAAAGAAATCACAATCACCACACCTAATAAGGATGACTGTCAAGAAGAAAAACACAAAACATCAACAGGCTAAAGAAACGAAGAAGTCTTGGACGAAACCAAGAGGGGAGTACGGAGAAGTACGACGATGATGCTCAACCCAGCCAAATACAATAATCAAACCGATCTTCCTAAACCTTAGGCTTCTTCCAAAAATATTGCTACAACACCATTAGCCAAGCCCACCGATAAATAATAGAAAAACAGAGAACACACCTTATGAGTCTTCCGGCACGACCTCAGACTCGGCTTGGCCAAACTGTTCACGATCGCCTTCCGGTCCTCGTCGTCGTCCATATCCGCAATATAATAATACTCAGCCTCGAGCGCCTTCCCGCTCGCGTCTTTCCCCTCCCGTTTGATCTCCCCGATGCAGGCTACAGTGGTCAGCAAGGCCTGAATGAAACCCTGCGTGACCTTGTCAGCGACCGCGCTCGGAAGCGACTTGAACAGGTTGGATAAAGGCGTCGAAGCGAGACGGGAGAACGCCAGCTGGTTGGTAAGATGCTTCATGATTGATTGTTTCGACTTTGGTGTGAGGGGATCCTGCTTGACGGAGTCGTCCAGCTTGTGCAGCAACTTGTACGCTTTCTTCGGCGGCGTCGCGTGCATTGTCGTGTCCAGGTTTTCCGAATCTTCCTCATCGAAAGTTTCTTCTTCTTCATCCTCTTCTTCATCATCGTCAAATTCGACTTCCGTGTTGAGGGCTTCCGGTTTCTCGGACTCTCGGAGGACACCGTACTCCTCGTCGACGACTTCTACCGGCTCCGAGACCTGGTTGGCACTATCGTCTTCCTCTTCGTAAAGGGTGAACGTGGCTTGCGAGGTCATGGACACCAACGGGTCGACGATGGGAGGAGACCGTCGTGGACCGGGACGACGTCTGGAGTGGCGGGCGCAGGGCGAGTCGGACAGAGACGGTGACGTCGGTCGGCCCCATTCACGACTGACAGGTAACGGTCCCTCACCGACGATCGGTTCACGTACAGGTTGTAGACATCTGGGCAGGTCCTGTGTTGGAATGGCCGTCGAGACGGTCGGAGCCTTTCTAGGTTTGGGTGCCTTGAGAGTTGGCACCGGCTCGTTGGCTCTGCCGCTCCCTTTGAAGAAATCAATACCTTCAGTCGGCCACGATCGTCTCTTATCACCAGCGGTGAGGACGTAGCCCTGCGGGTAAGGAAAGTCCTTCTTCCCAAGGATGACGGGCCGGATCGAAGGATAGAAAGGTTCAGTAGGAGTTAGAGTATCGGTCGGGGCTTGGAGGACGACCCGAGCGTCATCAATCTCGAGCATTATATCGACACCGGATTCGGACCAGAAGAGGTCACCGTATGAGAGTTCGAACATGTCCCCCTTGCAGTGAACCTTGGCTCCGTTGAAGCCAACACACTTGATCTCGATCCTCTTCCGCAAGGCGAGAGGGAGGTAACAAACCTGAAAGTGAGTTCTCGACACCAAATGAGACTTGGATAGAAGGTAAGTGCACTTGTTGGCCGATCGACCAAAGGTGATCGTTGAGCCGTCACGGGGAACGGTGACGGTCGGGACGGAGGCTAAGGGGGCACGGAGTTCCGAGATGGCAGAATTGACCCTTCGCAGGCCTTGTCTGGTTGAGGAAGCGGCTTTCAAGGGAGGAGAGGTGGGGATTCCGATCTCCGACGTCGGGACGGGAGTAGGGTAATGGGATTTCTCCCGCTCAATGGCAGCCTGTTCTTCATCTTTCAGTTGTTGCAAAAGTTCATCCGGGTGGACTGGTCGGGAGCCACCACGAGGAGGCGAGGGTTGGAAATCGATAGCCGGCAGGAGAGAAGGCATCCTCTTCAAGATGCGTGGAGGTGTAGCGGGAAATCTGGGAGGGGAGCCGGCCGAGGCAGCAGTTGGTGTTGGTTTGGTGTTCTCGTCGACATGTTCAGCGGTAACACTTTTGATACTGGAGATGCTGTCGGTACGTCTGAAGGAACCACGAACGGCTCTTCGTTTAGCAGGTCTGATGGAAGGGGACTCGGGCTCGAGGGGGTCTTCTATAGAGGAAGAGCCCGAGGCGGTTCTCTTGAGGGACTGTCGTCGGGTGAGGAAGGCGGGTGGTGAGGAAGGAGGAATGGCGGCATCGTGTTGCGGTTGTCGACGAGGTTGACGGACCAGACTCGGGGAGGACAACGGAGGGGTCCGCATTTTTAACGATATTATTATAGACCGAAGTCCAAGTGAAAAGAGAGGAAGAGAGAAGAGAAAAGATCTGTGGTCGGTTAGATAATTTGATTTTGAGTCCACGGTGGAATATCACCAGCCACCGGATAGACGGACATACGTACGAAAGAAGGACTTCCCAGAAGTCTGATCGATATAGAGGTATTCAATTCGAGATAATAATAGTAATAAGGATTGTTCGAGACCACGGTATGATACAGTGGTAGTGGTATGGTGATATGGCGGTGACAGGTTGTGATTGATGGTGATAGTAGTAGAGGGATGGAGAGAAGAGAGACGTGAAGGTCTGAGGTGGGCGTGCAACTGGTTTTGTTCGACGGACAGGCCTTTTTCTTTTTCTTTGTACCGGACCAGCCATTTCACGGGGCGCGATACCTTGTCCGCGAAATTGGCAGCTAAGATTCGAGTGAGGAGGGCTTCTGGCTGTTTTCGCCTGCTGGGAAATGAAATTGCACGCTGCATTGATGTCCAGTTTGGGTGGTGTTGCGCGTGTCTGATCATCCCGGCACGCGTTGTTTGTGTGTCGTCACGTGACTGCTCTCATCTCTTCCCATTTCGGGGAACCTAAGTGGCACCTAATTAACGCCAAGACTCATATCCACCGTATTCTCTGAGTGCTTCACCACTTCACACTACTTCTACATCCAGCATATTCGAATATATTCTGTATCTTTATCTAATTGATCATCTATAATGCAATCTTGAACCGCCTTGCGAAACAATCACAATTGTCTCTTGAGGAATGCATCTTCTGGCGACACCCGGAACATCCTAATTTTATCCCTCCATGTCGTAGATGCACGAAGTACCATCTTCTCCATCGTGTCACTCAAACATCCCCTTCCGGCTAGCCCTCTCTGCACCATGACCTAACAGCGCTTCCCAATCAGCCAATCCCATCTAGACTCCGCCTACCCTACACGTAGGTACCTAGTCTCGAGCGTGTATACGTACTGCATTTCCAGAGTATCTTTGTATCTTTGTATCGATATCTTGTATCTTGTATCGTATATCTGCAGCTGCCCCTCATCTGCCGATATGAACAGCATTCTCCAATCGCCTCATAAATAAAATAAATTAAAAAGGAGAAACAGACGGCCTCAAGCAATACACGTTGCCAACCCGTCGAATCGGTTGGTTTAGGCCTAAAAGCGCAGCAGCGCCATTTCGTCTAATACGACACGTCCCCCGCCAACTTAAACTTACGGAAGTACCTTCAATCAATCCCCTCCGCCAACCGACGAATGAATCGCGAGTCTGATTTTTAATTCCTCTGTCAGTCTTATCACACCATTTACTCCAGAACACATGTACCTGCGATCGATCAGCCTGGCTAGCTCACATTGAGCTCGCCCCGCGTACTGTACATAGTATGTATGTACGCATGTACATTACGTCCAAGATGACCATTGCATGTAATATATCGCGTGCTTTCATCCAGCGAGAAAAAGCGCGTTCATTTGGCGTGTCGTGATGTTTGCGGGGCTGGAGGAGTTCTCTCTCTCTCTCTCTTTCTCCTTCTCTCTTGATTTGGGATAATTGCTCCGTGGAGCCTGAGCCTTGCATTGTTTCCAGGAATATATTTTCTCTCTCTTGCAGGGGAGGAAGCTTAGTGCGTCATATCCCGGACCACTTTAGACTTCTAGAATTCGTGCGTTCAGATATTATTATATCGTGACAATTACAAAATATAATACAGATGTCGTGAAATCTAGATACTTTCTTTGAAGCTTGAGTCAATCTTGAATTTATCGATCTTGTTTCTTGCAATTATCACGGGTTTACGTTCAACGGCACGGCCGGCCCTTCGAAACAATTATCTCCCCCACAATAGAACACCAACATCCAAACCCGTTCCTGTCCCTCGTCTCGAGTTTAAACCAAGAGGGGTTCCTTGACTTCATTGTCCCCGCCTCTCACATTTTACCCAGCAATCAATAGTCTAGTCCCGGCACCCAGCCTACTTCGTACATTCGATTCCGTCCTGCTTGTTTTGTTCGGACGAACGCGACCAACAAAAATTTCTAACATTCAAAGCGAAAAAAAACTTCACCACGCGTTTTTATCCCGGCACGATAAATGATATGTATCCCATCCATCCTAGGCTCTAACCTCGTCTTCGGACTGTGCGTGCGCGCCACCGACAGAAGAAGAAAAAAAAGCCCGCCAATAAACTATCCAACCAACCAGAACAGTTTACACCTCAAATCGGCAGGCAGATGAGAATCAATCATGTCAGTGGGTCCTCTTCCATTCGGTGATCCGCTTGCGAGTGCGACTGCTTGCTTGCGGTTGGAAATACGAATCGGATATTTGTGGCGGTATACTAGATAACACTCTATCAGCTGAAATCAAGAATCCCTTCCCTCTCTCCGGTGAGACATACGACAGCCTTGCCTCTGAAGTACAAAATATACCCTAGAAAAACTATATCGTCTTCAAAACACCAGGCATATCGCTCCGTTACGGTTTCAAGTCCTACGTCTCGAGAATTAAAGGGCACAATATTAATCCCTACCCATTTCTCGAAGATTTCTTCGAGAACGGAAGGAAAGCTCAAACCAACTATCCTTCATGCAAAACCTCATATTCCTTTTCTTTCCTTCATCAGCTCTCAGCACGAGCATACCGAATATGCAAAGTTAAGTGCATATGTATGCGCACGCCTTTTCTTTCTTCGAACCTGCGGACGCAAGCGTAAACTTAACTAGCCTTCACAGATAAACCCCACGACCGCGAGCTCCCCTCTGACATCCGTTCCTGCCGTCTTTTACTCTAGCTCACGCCCGATCGACCAAACCCAGGCTATCGGTCACGTTATACTATACATATCCAGGAAACGGAAAGAACACTATTTTAAACAAATTTTCCCCCCGCGAGATAGATAGAGATAGGCAGATAAATCAGCCGAACCACGCAATTCAACTGAACTGACAGGTCAAGAAAACGAGCTCCCCGAAATTTCTTTTCCTGACGGGATCGGGATATATTCCATCTCTCTTCTTTTCAATCTTTACTTCCCAAATCACGTTTAGTATAGTATATTATACTCCCAACGTTCCTCCCGACCCGCCGAATTTCTCACGACATCAACCATCCTACTCCGGTCCGGAAAACCTAACCCGTCGTAAGATTCAACCACCCCTTACATCCGTTGCTCACGCAACGCCAGCCTTCCTTTCTACCGTTTTAAGGCGGGCTGAATATAATATCGCTTTCCTATACCATTGTATACATTTGAGTATTTTCTATCTTTACCAAATCGCTAGTGTTTATTCCCGTACGGCTGCACCGTCTTCCTCACAAACCAATAAGAGGTCAGGCAACGACGTTAGCTCCGCTTTATCGAGCTTGAATTTTTTTAAAAAATATATATATTTATATACATATATATATATGTATAAATCCCGTTCGCGCATTTGATGTTCCAATCTTGTGATGCTTCACACTTCCAGAAATAGATCTATAAATTCCTCTGATAATATAATATCCTTACTCGCCACCCCATGCAACTGAAGAATAGACGTGTATATCCGAATATCCATCCGTCCGTCGCCGTCGAGCGTCTGGGATTGATATAGAATGCCGATCAACCTGGAATGCATGGTGCATGCACGAACGATATTTTTCAACCTTGCGTAAACTTCGCGCTAGCATTTTCGCTCTTTTTTTTTTTTCGCCGTCGCCGTCGCGATTGATTGAATAGTCCAAATAAAAGTCCAAGTGAATTAAAAATACAGTGAATTTATTAATACAATCGAAGCGTAACCCGACTGAAGAATCGATATAGCAGTAAATGAATACCCAACCATCTACAAATCCCACAGACTGTACATACTCATTGAAATCAACATCTACCAGTCGCAAATTAAACCCAACTGACAATCACGAACACCGTCGACTCGGCAACTCTAAAAGGAAAGTCCCCGTGTTTTTCGTGTCGCCACCTTCAAGGCGCGTATCTAATCTAGCTCCACCCCACGTCTACCTCGATCCCCCAGCTAGCTCAAAGTAACTACTTAGTATCTACCCCCGTACCTAGTTACTCAGTCACAAGATCATCGAGAAGAGAGAAAAAACGGCTCACGAACTATCCCTCGGCATACAAGACCCATCGCATCGCATCGCATCGCATTGGCCCTACGTGCATGTCGCATGCAGAGTTAGCTGGATTTTACAAAAAAAAACTTGTTGACGGTTCGCTGGGTTCCCGTTCCATACACTACTCCACGAAACTTTGGCGCAAAAACGTTGGCTCGCCGTTCCTGGTATCTCTATGCGGGAAGTATATTATAGTTTTAGTTTTTAGCTGGATCCCCGGTTTTTTCTAGTAGATGAAGCTAAAATAGTAACTTTGAATTCAAGAATAAACTGAACAGGGTTTTTTTGGTTCGATATGTTGATTCCAGTTGCTGTCGCTGGGATGACATGACATGACGTGCGCCTTATCAAGATAGACCTAGCTCGTGGAGATAAAAATTTATAAGCGTGCGGTAGAGTTGCGCTGCTGCAACACAACTTAGCATCCCGTTTCTGGACTCGAATCCGGCGACGAGACTAGCCAGCAGCTAGCTAGATTCGGGTCAATCCTCGTATACAGCTAGAATCCGTTAGATATGACCGAGGATCGATTCGGCGAAACAATCAGCTCCACATCTCGCATCGCATATATATATCAAAAACCCGGGTCTTGAGAACCAACAACTATACCAATAGATCTATTATCTAGCGTCGACGTCGCAAAAAAACCCCCAACTTTCTGGCCTCAATTAAATATATATTACGAGAACCATTGCATTGCAAATGAAACTATCGATCGGATATTACACCATACTAACATGCCGGGTACTCATCATGCATCATTTCAATACTCCATATTCAGTACTCAAGTAATTAATAATTCACCTCAACCAATCACTCAAAAACTGCAATGCAATTGCGATGCACAGATGTCGCTTAATCAATTACGCCGGGTTCACCAGTTGCGAGTGCGACGGGGGGTATATCGCCGCTTTTTTATATCCCGGGTTTTTGTAAATTTAGTTAACGGCTGGAGCTATATTCCGTATATATTACATTAGATGGATGTGTAATCTATTAGGTACGTGCGGCATGTGGGTTGCTTTCTAGAGGCTGATGGACCGGCTGGTCGTATTATCGAGTCGCGTCGAGAATGCAACGGGCGAGGAGGACGTGGAATTGGACGTGGATTGGACGTGTCTTTTGTTCTTTCGGTGCAGCTAGCTCTCCTTCACGAGAATATCTTCAGTTTTTGACGGAAGAATGATATCAACGGATTTAAAATATCTAAGCATGTTTGGTCCACGACAAAAATTTAAGGTCTTATAGATCCTGGTAATTTTTCATGTCGTACGACGAGACTCGCCAGCTGAAGTTATGAGATTTTGAAGATTTATTTAATTAAACAACAAGACAAACCCGCGGTCGAGAGCTCTGTTGGCTATGTCAATTCTTCTCCGTATTCTACCTATACGTTTCTTGCCGAATTAGTGAATTGATGCCACGCCAGTGATAACGACGTTGACGGCGGTGCAATCCTCTTCAATAACAAGACATGCACCAACCTCCTCGATATACCGCAATACGAGAATCGACGATCATCTGCGCATCCAAACCACCAGTTTACGCTCGACTCCCACTCGTGTAAATTAATTTATCATCATATATCTCCGAGCGATTCGGATGCTACCCTGGAGCTTCGTTCATCCGGCTCAGAGCACTAATACTCATAGCGACATACAATCAAGGTAACTCGATCCCCAAGATGTCACCGTAAACGTGTAGAACGGAGAAATCACACCCGCTCGGGTCGTTTCTCTTACTGTCCGGTTAAACTGGACTTTCAGTTGGTATATTGTTTCCTTTTGCTCTCCGATATCCCAGAGTGATATCCCCCTCTTGCTTTGCACAATGACCAAACCTGGCTACCATACAAATAACACGATACAATGAAAAGGAAACAAACCCCAAAGATACAAAAAACGTAAAACAAGTACACATACGAAAAGAGTACCATGTTCTTTAATTCAAGATACAGATATCAATATCAATATCCTCTCTATAGCATAATACTTGATATAGATAGAACTATATAGATATACTTGATATAATACCGAAAGAAACCTATCAAACATGACACCCTTTCCTACCGCCATCGATCTTCCGTTTAAACCTGCACATTGGCAGCGTATTGACCACCAAAGTTGCCCGGGGCCTCGTATTCGCACACGAGGAAGTATCCAGCGCTGCACTTGCGGTTGTAGCATCCGAGCTGGGTAGTATTCTTCCAGACGACCTGAGTGAAATGTGCGGCTTTCAACTAAATTCGCGATTTTCGTCAGCATATTTCCCAAACGGACTTTTTCTAAAAGAAAAGAGAGCGAGGGAAGTAAACGAGTAAAGGAAGTAAAACACGAAGAATTGTGTAATATCTGATGAACGACGGAATGGATCATCTATCTTACCAGCGAACCGCTATTATTCGGATCGTATAACTTGGCTTCATCCATCCAGGCGTCGATGGCGGCAACAACGCTCGTGTAACTCATGGCTATGTTCTCGCCGTATTTACCTCCCGAATGCTGCAAATTACACACTTGCGTGGCCGTCTCCGCGAAACTCGCGAGTTCGTCGCTCCACGTCAACGGCGGGGCGCCGTGCTGGGCCCGGTATTTGTTATGAGTATCCAGACAGAGGGTTTTATCGTCTCCGGCTGGCGCGGCGGCGGCAGAAGAAGACGCCGCAGGCGGCGCGGCTTCTGCGATTTTGACGATCGGCGAGCTGGTCGCTGGAGTAGGGCCGGATGAAGTCGGCTTGGGGCTGCTGGACGCAGACGCTGCGCTGGTGGTTGACGAGGGTGGAGGGCTGGCCGGGGTGGAAGTGTCTGCTTTGGATGAAGGGAGCGTGGTACCTGGAGTAGGGGTGTCCGTAGTGGATGAAGGGAGTGGGGTACCATCAGTAGGAGTGTTAGCGGTGGTGGGTAGTGGGGTACCCGGGGTCGACGCTTCCTGGACTGATGCCGCCGAAGTGGTTGCTGCGGGTTCGTCGTAGCCGTAGCCGTAGTCATCACCACCGCTAGAGCTTGTTGGTACTTCAGTAGTACTGGATTTGATCTCAGGTGCAACTGAAGGGGAAGTGGTGCTAGTGGAGCTGGAGCTGGTAGAGCTGCTGGTGGTAGGCGTGACTTTGACCGAGACGGTGACCGTCGTGGTCCCCGTCTGGGTAACTGGAGTTCCAGATACCCAAACGGTTTTATTGATGGTCTTGGTCTTCACATTAGTCGTGGTTTTGGTTAGAACCTTGACCGAGGTCACCGTTTTGGGATTGCACTTCGGCGTGGTTCTAGTCGTTCTGACTGTCGGGGAGACGCTTGGACTAGACTTTGTGGTTGATGTTGATGATGTTGTTGGTTCGTCATCGCCATAACCCTGAGGAGCAGCCAGGGCAGCAGTGGCAAGCAGAGCTGTGGAGAGTATTGAAAGACGCATTTTTGTGGATATGATTGAACTCTATCGGTAATTCGTCCGAAAATCTTACACCTAACGTTTGTGTTTGTAGATATTGTGCACGGTCCGTGAAAAGGTCTTATATCTACATCCGGATTGTTTAAATAAGTATAATGTTTACGATTACGATCAGTTGATCAAGTTAGAAGTGAACGAGTGTACAGCAGTCTCGTAACAATGTATATATGAGGCAAGACTGATACTATATACTCATCGAGACTAGTACTACGATAAATGTGTTGCAAGTGTTGGATTTTGACTTACACCAATCTAAAGGAGATCGAAAAAGAAGGCTGAAAATAGGAAATTCGTTGTAAACGTCGTTAAATCGTAAATAAGGAACGAAAGGGCCGATTGATCAAGTCATAAAGGCACAATAAAATGAAAGTCTATCAGTTGGTGTTACCCAAGCTCCAAGTTGTTCCTCAAGCGAGTGAAGGCAGTTGGCGTCGATCTAATAAGCGAGGAACGAAACGACATGACAGGAAAATAAAAGAAGAGAGCTGGGGAAAGAAGTGTCGTTAAATAGAAAGTCAGTGCTCTAAGAGCTTACTGTTGCTTATATTACGAAATTGATGTTAAACGGTTACTCTAAAGTATTTTTGTATTAAAGCTGGCTTTGTTCCTCGGTTTGCCTCCTCCAGTCGAGATGTTAGGCTAAAATCTGCACGATTCGGCATTAATCACTTTGAATGGATCCAACGCTATCTCTGTGCTTCGACATTCCATCGCACTAGTGTCCTGAGAAGCAATTGCGATGGAGTAATTGGGGTTGGTAGTTCTAATTGGAACCTCATAATCTATTCAATCCCAGAAAAGCCGGGTGCCAGTCGACGCCAAGGGAATAGCATGGCCTCTGTGAACCACCGGCGTCTACATGTTCCCCATAACCGTAGCACGTACACTTTTGGTACATACAAAGACCACTAAATACGTATACCGTAAGACGAACAGGGATTGAACGATGCGAGATGTCAGACAGTCGAGTTTCGAATGCCGCAACTCCCGCAGATTTCTGCATGCGTGTTGTGATGGATATTAATTCACCATAAAATTCCTATAGATTCTACAATTAAAAACCAAATCTGTAGACGTACATGCCCTTAGAATGTATGCTTCCTTGATAATACACTCGACGCAAATCACTTCCGGCTCATGTATCTGTTGCGGAAAACTAAAGTTTATATGTGTTGTTACTGCACGCTTCGCCTATATTGACCAGATGAACCCCAAATTAAGCGACGACACCTAAAAGGGCGCGATTATGATAGACTTGCAGAATACATCATTTGCATACTTGCCAGGCTAAAATAGCACGCGTAAAACGGGGAAACCACTATCCGGAATATAAGTGGCTGGCTGAAAAGGCCAGGGTACTTCATTGCATTTTATCAGGTGAGCAATTCTAGGCAATTTCCAAGTTTCTTGGTCACTTACTGCCCGGATCGACGACATCTCGCAAAAATGTATCCAGGACGCGGAGAATATCTAAATCCAATGTCGACGTTGAGATCTTCACAGCCAACAAGTCTAACCGGCTTCACCTAACTCTCGTCTGCTTAATATAAGCTTTCCAGCCAAGGGGTCCGAGTAACATAGGAACCGCCGAAGTCGACTATCTGTATAGGCGTACTCCGTTTCGTTCTATCACGATTACATTGGTACGATGCAGGCTTAATTGGGCAGTCTATATCCGGATGATAGACCGGAAGTATTGCACCGTATGGCTTTGTAAGCCAATCTTTATATTCTCTGAGCGTGCGGGCGGGAGAAGTATCATTCGCTTCGGAATTCTCTATAATTCTTAAATACCTAGGTATACAATTTTAACAAATTAAACAAAATGCAGAGACAAGGTATCTACTCTGATCTCAACTGTATCAGTGAGACCACCTACACGGCCTCAGTTATGCTGGTCGCATTCCATAAGCTTAATGGATAGACAGCAGTCCCAAGCACCCCTTTATAACACTCGTCGGGTGATAATGCCCATGATGGCACAACATTACCCGCAAGATCAATACGCAGAGTGTGCTCTTCCTCTCTACTGCAAATATCCTCAGTGAGATTCTCCGTTTTGATTCTTTTTCCAACCGAAGATTCATAATTCCAGCCTCGATCATCGTTAGGATCGAACGGCCTCGGATAAGGCTATGGCTCAAAGTCAATCTGAGGCTTGAACGGAAACTTCTTGAAATCCCGCTGAAGAAATTCCGCGAACGCTCACCACGCGCAGTTATCCGCATTGCTGGTGACTAGATACGGCTCCCAGTTTTTGGCGCCGGATGCTAGGTATCGCCCAGCGTGGGCCTACCGCTTTCCTAAATTTCCCGTTGACGGGTTTTGGGAACTCGATATCTGGAACTTGAAGTATTTCATTTTTGGGGAAAGTTTTCAGAATATCTTTGTGCGCGGTTGCGATATCTACCAGATGGACCATTTGCTGCAAAAATAGATAAGCTCACTTTTTTGACACTTTGGTTGGAATTATATCTTACCGCCACACCCTTCGAGATCTGTTAGATCTTCAATAATTTTATCATATTCTATCAGATCGTCGGGATGTAGATTGTTCTTGTACCGCGGACAGAAATTCATCCAAAGATTTTTGTTCGAACTGGGATCATATGTGGGAACGTAAACAAGTGGAGAGTCCTTGGAGTAGCATAAATTAGATGGGTCGGTGCACGTGACGAAAATAGTCACGTCGGGATCGTCTACGTTAAATAAACGGCTCATATGGCCCAGATTTGCTACATTGGAACGCAAGAGTCTATAATCAGCCAAATGATACCAAAAGTAGCTTAAATCGAGCAGAAATCTATTCGAGAGCAAACGGGATATTTGTAGGCGTCAAGTAGAAAGCCACCGATCACAAAAATATCCAAATCCGCATACGAGATCTGTAATATATTTTCACAGAATGAACACCATTCATCTCTGTCCGTCTACTTACATTTTATTTGGTCGCGATAGATCATATTCCTCGAAGGACTACCCCAAAACTCAAGCGCCGCCGGCCTCTTCCAATCGATTTTAAATATTGCCATCGGTCTACCCACCCTACCACACGCCTTGCATCTCTAAACCCTTCATGAATAGCATTTTTCATGGCTGGATCGCAGTCCTTAAACCCGACAAGAACCTTTTCGAACCCTTTGGATTCCTTCTCCGTCGGCAAAAACTTGGAGTTATCAACGGATATAGACGATAGAATACGATGCACATTCATTCTACCGGATCGATCATTGTCTAGCGTTCACAGATTTCAGAAGTTTATATGAGTTTGCTGGATTGCATTGAAGTTTCAAGAAACCTAAACCTTGTGGCGTTGGTCACACTAGCGTTAGCAATGTTGGCTGCGCCATTGATACCAAATTAAATTCTGTAACGCATGAAATCTTTGAATGTTTCGATTAGCTGAGCGTTTGCGGCGTGATAAATGAAATTCAGGTTGAAGGAAAAATTGGGTCTGTTTTCTAGGTACAGGTTTACACATATTTGAATGACACGCGTACGACTAACACCGAAGCTTGGCCATTGGCTAGCCGGTATTGATTGCGATGTGGTCTCGAGCCCAGCTGCGACGGTAGTCAGCGCACAAGTCAGGAATATAAAATTTAAATGTAAAACTTAAAGTGGCAAAGCTAGAATGGCAAAGGTACTTGAAACTTGGCACAAGAGGCTGTACTAGTGTTTATAGTAAGGCCCAAAAAACGTTGAAAAATGGGCAGTTAAACCTCAAAACTTAAGTTAACTGCGGATGACGAGACATATCCTCATAGATTCGATACGCAGCTAGCAACGGCTACACGTCAGCCGGTATCAATTGCCCGAAACTCTAGATCTATCCATGCTATCTAGCCTTCCGGTCCTCCCCCAACAATCATTTGGCTACTAGATGATTATCAAATTTGCTAAAACTCAAATTCACAAATTTAAAAGCTGGTTATTTCACCAGGAAGTCGACTATGTGGCCTCGAATATTGAGTTATCACGGCCTATGTTCTCACATAATATTACTTCTGTTGACGAGATCGACGAGATGTCAATCGCCGCGAGATCGAGATAGCGGTGTAAATCTCAACGAGAAATTATATTTTAGAGACTGCACTCCAGAGCAAGAACAGTTCATAACAGCTGCCATGGCAGAGGCAGCAGCCTTAGTATCAGTAGTTAGGAACACAGACTGGCAGAGCTATGCAGCGCAGGAGTATATGGGAACCCATCTGATAGATACATGGCGAGATTACAAAGATCAAGTACCTAGTAAGTAAATATCTAGATATTTGCGCATTAAAATACGGCTGCGCGTCATATTTCGGCCTTTCTTTTTTTTGAAACGGTTCCACTACTAGGCATGGGCATATATGAAAGTTACTGGTTGTTCCTGATAAATGGGGAAATCGAAATCGGTACTAAGGTGCATGCTTTACAGGAGTGTTCCAAAAGGCATACGAATGGGCACCACCCGAAGGTACTGGTTCACCGGACCTTGGGTGCAATGTGAAACCGACAAGAACGAATGCTCACTCGGATGACTCGAGCACTGCCCGATACTTCTAAGTTTCGACAGTAACGGCAGCCCTACGGCACAAGCATAATTTACAATCTGCAACTCTTTCTTCGAAAAGAAGCCGTTAAACTACGTCACAGACCAGGGGAAATGGTGTCGTGAGAACCAAAAAACGCACGCATACGACGAACCAGTCTACGACATACGATGGTAAAAGAACCGTGGCCACTGGCTGCTCCATTCCCTCTTCCATCACCGCGAAGTCTACGATTCAATGGGTGTCCGGCCGTCTTCCCCGAGTAGCAAACCGCGTATTTTCCGATATCTCATGATGCCAACACCTTATCACGACCAAATTGCGGTGGATAGAGTTGCGAAGATTCTGATTCCAGTCCTCTCTCCATGGGATGCGAAGAAGTTAGCCACAAATCCAGTAGGTAACGGGTGGTCGAAGTCCGGGCCTTTGGGTTCACCCATGAATTATGCGTTATACGCTCTAGCAGAGTATCTCACGAAGGAGCTTGGAGAGTACCCTTATAGACCGTATCTGTATGCCAATTATGCACCTGGGTGGGCTCGAGCTGGTGACCGTATGTGCCCGGGTTAGGATGGCGACCCGTCCGCGTCGAGCTATGATAATGCCTTTTATTTTACACCGGATGCAACGGTGCTGGCTATCCCGTGGTTGTTTACTCCACAGAGCATATGAGGTGTTATGGTTTTCTAGTACTCTTATATTCAGCCTGTGTATATATAGTGAAATCGAGTTTATATAATGAGCCGGAAACGATAACCTTATCTTTTGAACCTTTGAATTGATAAAACGTACGAAATAGGCAAATGTTTCCCACATTCGACCTATGTTTCCTCCTTGATTTCTAATAGGCATACTTTAATTATAACTATTTATGCAAGTACCGGTCATCAAGATCTTTTCA
The DNA here is from genome assembly GCA_036971405.1 of Orbilia quercus. Classification (NCBI taxonomy): domain Eukaryota; kingdom Fungi; phylum Ascomycota; class Orbiliomycetes; order Orbiliales; family Orbiliaceae; genus Orbilia; species Orbilia quercus. The sequence continues at coordinate 754,083 of JAJTUE010000009.1, read as the reverse complement.
GACGAGAGCTTTAGAGGCTCCGGTTACTATAAAAGTGCATATAACGTTCCGGGGATGATAATTACGGTTAGTGACTCTAAAATACCCTTAGTAGTTATAATTTATCATAGAAATCGATTATTTGAGCCACCTGAGCTGTACTCTTGATCTGCTAAATATTACCCCAAGACTCGACTTTCTCATAACAAGATATCCGAACTGAACTTTGGTCGGGGTTGAGACCGAGTTTAGTCACACCAATTATTGCGTTGCGGACGAAATACCACAAATTCTGCTCACGTGACTGTAGTCTTCATTTCCAAGATTTCGGATTTTAAAGCAAAACCCATGTAAGCCTTTCGACACCCGCCTACATCCACGAAAACCTCGAAGCCGACAAAATCCACCCCCGGCGTCAATTGGGTGGTATTGTTTCCGCGTCTACGAGGAAATCAAAAAACATGCTGCAATCCACAGTATCACGTTCATTACGGCACGCAAGGCCGCTCTTGCGATCCACCACGACGTCACCACTGCGTCCCAGCGCGCTCCCCACCACCATCCGAACGTGCCCCTCCAGAACGCTATTCACATCCACAAAACCGACAATAGGGTCGAGATTTCGCGGGTTCGCCGGAAGAGTCGGCTTGGCTGCTGGGATAGTGTACTGGTATAGCACGGCGACTATATTTGCCGAGGAGCCTTCGGGTATGTCGTTCTGCTGGATATCAGAAGTATGGTTTTATAGAAGCTAACGATTTAATGTTATGTTTATAGAGAAACAACCGTTTATTTCTCGAGCACCGCCCGTTGAGCCAGTACCCGAAGAACATTTCGCTACCATTGATGAGGTGATGGCGGAAAAGACGAAAGCTGATGCAGCGGAAGATACTGCAGTGTCAACGGTCGCTGTTACCGGAGACGTAGCAGGGGGACCCAAAAGCCCGGAATCTTTAGAAGGGGAAGCTGGACAGCAGGGTGCCTTCAACGAGGAGACTGGGGAGATCAATTGGGAGTGCCCGTGTCTGGGAGGAATGGCACACGGACCTTGGTGAGCAGCGACAGTGTATTATTTGGAGAGGAACTCGCGATATGCTAACGAGTTTTGAAAAAATAGTGGTGAGGAGTTTCGGGAGGCTTTTAGCTGTTTTGTTTTCTCGAAGGAGGAACCGAAGGGCGTGGATTGTATCGAGAAATTCAAGGGAATGCAGACTTGCTTCCAGAAATTCCCAGAGATATACGGCGAACCACCATCGGATGATGAAGATGAAGAGGAAATCGACCGAAAGTTAGCCGAAATGGACGATAAGAAGACTGACGCATCATCATCACCATCTGTGTCATCCCCAGCTTCATCGATACCACACTCTCCTCCACAAGACAAAGGTACCGATGAATACACCCACCCACCACCGAAGGATAATACCGAACCGAAAGCAGGAACCCTCGGCCACCCTGCCCCTGGAGAGAAGGGCCTCGGTGGTGGAAGTCATGAAGGACCCGTAGATTCCGATGCCAACACCACGGGTTTGACCCACCCGGCGCCGAGCAATGCAGGTCTTGAGAATATCGGAGGACACGCAGCGCCTGGTGTCAAGGGCGTCAGTGACCCGAATGTACCGAGTGTATAAACCGGCACGCATACCAGCTGTTGAGTAAAAGCATAGATCATTCGATCAAACGCTCGATACTCCACCCACCGGTTTTGTAAATATCAAGATTCATGGTATTCACTACAGATATAGATTGTAAAAGTCGATACGAATCTTCTGGACCTATTTATTTTGGCGTTGCGGCTCAGGGTCCCTTTGGCATGTCATGGTCGCATATATGAACTCGACCAATGGCCTGATATTCCACACGTCGTGGCTTTCGAGACGAACCCCTCTCTGGCTTATTTGTACATTATATAGATTTCTCACTGTAAATATACTCGAGAACACGCAAAAATACATTGTAAGATATACATATTCAGAAATACTATTCGTATGCAAGTGTACCTGTCTCAATTTGGCGAATGTCGAAGAATTTGGCATCGGGTTGGCTGTAAAGTTTATATGGGAAAGTCTCATTGATAAAGCGTTCAAAATGGCTAAAGTGAAAACTATGACCAATTGTAATATGTATCCCTCTTCTCAAGGAAGTTGGGATCCTTCCTACTAATATACAATACGGGATTTTATTTGGTCTTACGATAAGCTTTATATCAACTAATAGGATTAGGGGCGGTGCTTACTCGGCCGACGAGCTGGTGAGTAATGCGAGTTCGGAGCGGATATGGTAATCGCAATTTTTTCGGCGACCGGGCTAATTGGTTAGGCAGCGTCGGGTTTTAGCACGGATGTATCACACGATGAAAAACAAAACAAAATACAATTGGATGACCAGTTTGTGGATGGATTTCGGTGAGGTTTCCTGGTTGGTTAAATATCAGTTGATGACCTGCAGACACGGACGCCGATAGAAGTTAGCTCTCCCGCCAGCGTTTTGGGATTTCGCTTGGCTCTGCGATATTCGCAGTCTGCGAACGCTTGGAGTGTCACACTGGCAGTCCTGCCAAGGAGCTTCCCACCATGCTGCAGAGACCCCTTTTTTCGAGTGAAGTTTAAACGCAGAAAGTTCTTGTGAGTGTGGATCGCATCTAATATTTTGCTGATCTGGTGAGTTTAACGGTGCTATTCTGAGAAGACGGAAGAACCTTGAATAAGATTAGTTTTTCCGATCTTTAAGCACTGTAAAAGTTTGTGTTTTGCATTGCATCTCGAGATCTCGAGATGTATTTCCGCGTGGAGTAGGTAAAAGTAATTGTAAATCTGGAGCTAATCCCTAAAAAGAGTGAACGAGATGAGACAAGTTTATAGATGTTAGTATGTAAATGCTTCATCTCTTCCGGTTAGTCGAATCTGGTCACGCTGGTTTGACAGCAAGCCAACAGCTCCAGAGCGGAGCTGAGGAGATCGATGCAGGTTCTATGTTTGGATCGTCACGCTCTAGCGTCGAAATTCATCGGAATTCCCTGGTCGACATGGCTACATCGACAAGGCGGCTCAAGGTTAAGGAGCACTTCCAAGCGACGCGACTGATATCGAACCATCTGCCAACTGGAAGAGTCTGGATACATGCCGATGCATCTATTCCTTCGCCTGGACAAGCGCGCGATGGCCCAATAAGTGTTCCAGCTCCAGTCCAACGGGTTGAAATAAATGCCAGGACCGCCAAAACAGAAACACTAAAACGACACAGGGGACGTGACATCATGGGGTTTCCCTGCGAGGCGACATGCAGAGCGCTCTCTATCGATAGCCTTTTTTTTCAATGCCGGCTAATCCGGTAGCTGCAGGCACTCTTGCCTTGTGGACACTGAGCCTTAGCAGGGGGTGTTATTTTTCCAACAAGCTTTGTCGACTAACCCTTGAGAAAGAATAACATGAGCGTAAGCAGAACAGAATCCAATGCCGGAGTAGGAAAGGTATTTGTGTTTGCGTCTGTTAGCGTTCGCGGATTCGTAAAAAAATTGCGAGAGCGGTTTCCCTCACTCGAAACGTCGAAACATCCCATCCCCCATGAACCCACGAAGCTTAAGCTTAAGTTTGTTTTGTCTTTTCCAAAGATACTCAGCCGATCAGAGTGGCTTAAACTCTCGAATGCTTCCAAATACACAGAAGGATCGGTAGCCGAAAGGCAACAGGCGGGATCGCTGGGTCTGATCCAAAGTTGTGAATTGGAACGAATCAAACTGTGAGGACGGGGATCCACCTCTCTAAAACTGGGCGGGTTTGCTGACAAGGCTAGTTCGAACTATCGGGAATCATGGAAGATGGCGTTTCCCTTTTCCCTCTGACTTTAAGAAGCATGTTTTTTTAATTTTATTTCTGTTCTTTTGCCTCCATATAGCATCTGCGTGCTCCACCTCCCTTCGACTTTGAGCTTTTGGAAGGTCATTCTGGGAGTAGTAATTTAATGGAATCAATATAATATCGCGGAGGCCACTTCCCCTTCGATTCAATCTATCCCAGGCTGAAAAGGTCGGGCTGATTACACTGAAAGCGCAAACTCTGGGCGTAAGAAATATTTGCCATTCGCAAGTAATACCCATATTAAAGATGCAAAGCAACAGTAGCAGTCAAAAATTTGCACTTTTGCTCACGAATTTCCGGTGCTGCCAGCAAACACCCACATACACACGCACACACGCACACCAACTGCATAGTAGCAGCGGTCGGAGCCTGTTCAACTAATTTGCGGCTGATAACGTTATAAACTAGAGCCGCCTCCTCCTCCCGTGCTTTGTTTCCGACAGCCTTCTCAGCGCCATTTTATTTATTTTTCTTACCCTCCCCCCTTTTAACTATATATCTCAAGGCTGTCGGAATCCTTCTTTTTTCGTTTTTGCCTTTCAGTTGGGGGTTTTCTTTCAGACGATATTTCACGAACACTTTTTGGAGGGAAAATAAAACATTTTATTACTTGGAAAACTATTTTTAACAGGTTCAACTTTCGACAATAAAGGATAATTGTTTTCCAGTAAAAAGATTTTCCCTTTCCGCCCGATTCTTTGGATACATTCTTCAGCTGCCCAGATTCGCTGGTCTTATCAGCCCGCATACTAAAACACCGAGCCGTCTGCAGGCTTACCGACCGACCGAGGCTCGAAGATTTCGAAAATTCATACGTGACTACGCTTTATAACCCTCTCGCAGGACCGAAGCTGAAATTTCCTCCATTTTCCCACCCTCGAATTCGCTTCGTTTATCGTACGTGATCTCGGATCGGATAAGACACCATAGTTAGCTGCCCCGTTCAGCTGTGGAGAAACTAGCCAGACTCGGATCCGGGGAAGACACAAATACTCTGAACACCATAAAACAAAATAACTAAAAATCAACAACAATGGCTGGTATACCGTTGATTACCGCTGCGCCGGACCTTCATCGACGAGTCGGTCGGATGGCCGGTGACGGGCTGGAGAAACGTCAGGACTTGACGTTCAGCTCGTGCGGATTGGACTGCGGTACCGCGAACTTTTGTCAGGGGTACAGGTCGAACATGGGATTCTGCTGTCCAGCGTAAGAAAAATTCCCAGATTCAAGTCCGAACTATATCTAAAAATTGAATAATACAATATATGCTGATACAATATGCGGCAATAGATCTGTTTTAACGCGAACGGCTTTCAACTACTGTAATCCGGCGACCAGCTGCATCGACTACGGCGTCAGCAGCGTATCGGACTTTTCCTACGACACCACTCGATCCATACAATTCTGGTATGCACACCAAATTTCTCAGATCATATACGATCCACACAAAACAGAATAACTAACAAGAACGGTAATTATACAGCGGCGTCGACCGCCCCAACTGCGTAACATGGGTCTACACCAACGACGACTACACCCAGCTCTTCTGCGACTCCACCTCATCCGGCAGATACATCTTCGACACAACCTCCACAGCCGGTCAATCCGCAACCTTCATCATCCCCTCCTCCACCGGCCGAACATCCGCTCCAACCGCATCCGTCGTCTCGCGAACCACCCCACCAGCGGAATTCACCTCCACGAACGGCCAACAGAGCGCCACCACTTCCCCAGCAGCGACCACCACTGCCGCCTCCGGTAGCAGCGGCCTCGGCACAGGCGCGGTAGCAGGTATCGCCGTCGGAGCAGCAATAATCGGTATCGCACTCGCCGTGGGCGCGTTCTTCCTCTGGCGCAGATCGCACAATAAGAAGAAGGCCGCCGCGGGAGGTGTCGTCCCACCGGTCCACAACCAGCAATACCCCCCACAACCACCGATGCACCAGCAATCCCCCATGGGCGGACAACAGTACGATCCTAACGCGGGTTACTATCAGCAGCAGCAGCCCTACTCGCCGATACCGCAGGGACACCCGCCTACCAGTCCTGCACCACAAGATCCGTACAAGGGAACATACGCGCCGCAAGCGCCAATCTACGAACTCGGCGGGCCTCAGGGTGGAGTGCAGAACCAGGCGCCGGCGTATCACGAGAACATCGCGCCGAATAGTGGAAGACAGGAGTTGCAGGGCTGAATATAATCATGGTAGATAGGTGAAAGGTGCAGTTTGAGGTGGTTAGGGATCTTGATAGGCTCAGATCTATTTTATAATGTCCCCATATCTTTCTTATATTTCAGAATTTCTTTTCTTTTCTTTTTTTCTTCAACGATATATATCCCATAATGTACTTTTTTCTCCGGTGAAAAAAAAAAAGTGATACATCTTGCAGAATTCTCACCACTTCTTCACTTTCATTCACATTCACATTAACATTTATATTTCTCTTCTCTTGCTTCTTTTTACCTCGTGTAATATTTAAAAAAAGAGAGATCCCACGGCGCATGTTGGCCATGCATATATAGTTTTCTCATTTCCTATCATTCATGCCCTCGCCCCTCGTACCCAGAACTTTAAAGTGTTTGGTTACAAGACCTGATCATCCCATTATATAATGTTAGCAATTTCTTCGAGCGAACAAAAAAAAAATAATAATGTCTACCGTTGATTGAACAAGTCTACTCGCATACATATGCATGCATACCTCGGTGTCGTCGGTGCGTTCAGTGATAACAACTTAAGATCCGCCGCCGGACTTTGCTATCGCTATATATTAGTTAACGCAAATGCAAAGAAAGCACGCCAGAATAGCCAGATTGGGCGCCATTTATATGCTCTTCCAGCGGCACGGACCGAGTTGCCTTTTTTGTGTCGTATAGCGCAGTGGCGGCAGTACGGATTCGTGAACACTTACAGTTGATATTATATGATATTATCCATGAGGGGTGTAAGACGGCCATTCGAGCCAGTTCCCACACAACTATATGCATCTGCAACCTCTACGCCCAGCGCCTAAGAATACCTGCAGCCTGAATTATCAGTTAGACTGCCACTGTATATTTATATTAACCCGCGTTCCCATCACTACCCTAACCTTGTCTCGCAAACCAAACGCTGACCGCGAACCCTAATCTCGAGCCCAGCCCAGTCCATCCCATCGATCATTCCAATTGATTAGTAGTTGAAATATCCACGCTACATATACTCCACAGATAGAATCCGATAGAAATTAACCCAGATCACAAGCTACGCGCGGCGCCTCAACTCACACACCCACCAAAATCCCAAAATCCCACAAACACCACGCATCATCTCAACTCCCCACGTTTTTCTCAACTTCCCAACTTAGCATGTTAACCATGCCTGCCATCAGGCAGCACGTGTCCCACCATACCATACCATGCGTACGAATCCCAGTTCCGACCCGCGACTACGATCTTCTTAATCAACCTTCTCTCTTAATACCTCTTCCGTAACATCTGTTTTTTTTTTGCATGCTGTTTGTTGCAAGAAAATTTACTCAACCATGCACCTGCCGTATAGAGCTATATACCCCGGCACCCACATCGTATCACAACGATTCGAATAATATATGTACTGAACTATACCCTGAGAAGTAGTTTACAACTACGAAGATACCAAGACCCCGGGTTTGGTGGAATTCTGTTTATTTAAACGAAGAAAAGTAAAAGTCCGTTTGGCTGGAACGAGTCATGATGATACAGCGAAAAACGTTAACGTACGGATTAGGATTTGAGATGCGATATTCTCAGCTTCTTGGATTATCATCTCTCTCTTTCGACAGCTGGTGCTAACCTTTGATATCAGTTACTAAATGTACTCGTCTAGGGGTAATAGCAGTACTAGTCGAAACTGAAGAGCGTTTCATCGTATTAGCATTAACATTAACATTTACAATACTGATTTACAATACACTTTTTTGTCTTCTGTTTTCTGAATTCCGCGCAGTAAAGAAAACAAAGGAAAGGAAAGAAACTCCATAACCCCGCGTATCCTATCCTTGTCCTATTTAAAAAAAGTAAAGGAAAGGAAAGAGCAGCCTACACCGATCGTCCTATGCGAGGTTACGTTTTATGCAGGTTCCCGCCGTGTACCATACTCGTCATGCACTCATCCCCCAGATCAGAATACCACGCGCACGCACGCGAAAAAAAAAAAAAAAAAAAAAGAATTAAAAACCCACGAAACTTAAAGGACGAAAAACAAAATCATAAAGCCCAAGAAAGAATCGATTCAATCGCACTAGTCCTCTACTTAGTCCTTCGAGCTCACCCATGAAACCAGCGATGCGGCACTACCAAGCTCAACCGGTATGAATCAATCAAACCAGCTGAGCAAGCGCTTCATCTGCATGGCGTGACCGTCAAAAAGATTTTCCAATCCAGGCCCAAACCATCGATTCCGTTGATACCCTCCGAGCGCTCGAGCTCAATACTCCCAAATAGTCGACCAAAGACGAAAGAAAGAAAAAAAATCCTTCAAGACAACTCATCCTAATGCGGAGGAGAACTCCTCCCATAAACACGTCTGTAACCCCGTTTCCCCTTCCCCAACCTACTAAAATGTAGTCTACGGGGACAGACGAACAGACAGACAGAAGTTTATGACTCCGAGAACCCGGCGCCGGGAGTATTATCGTCGTGTATGGCGGACATTTGCATCTCGCCCCGTTTGTCACGGTAATCCCAGCTCTTGGTCCGCTTAGCACTCGGTTTGAACGGCTTACTCGTGACGCTGGCTCTCCGGCCTCCTTCATCTTGAACGGGGGTTTCCTGTCCCTCGAGTTTCTTGTTATACTCCTCGCTGGAGTGTTTGTAGTTGAAGGTGCTACGTTTTGGAAGACCGGGCGGGGAGTCGAGCGGGGGGGAGTCTTCTCTAAGAGGGACGTTGGCGTCGGAGGGTTGATGCGGCAGGTGGAAGTACGAGGAGACGTCCGGGGCACCGCCACTTGTGGTGGGGGGTTCCGGGGGTGCGGTTGCGGGTTTGGAGCCGTCGGATGGGTCTGGGGATTGGATGAGGGATTGGGAGGCCTGGGAGGAGGGGGGTTGCCAGGAGTAGTGGGATTTGTCGTAGGTCGGGGCTCGTTGGGATGACATTTTTATTTTATTTCTTTATTATTTCTTTTTTTCTATATTAAAATAGAAAGTCGGTGAGATTAAAGTGGCAAGAAGGAGTTTGCCTAGCAGCAGTGTCTTTTTTGAGGAACGGCGAGGTCGAGTTTTGGGATAGCTTTCCTCCGATGAAAGAAGAAGAAGAAGAAGAAGAAGGGTTAAGGATCTGAGTCAAACTTGAGTAGATGCCTACTAGAAGAGCAGAGTATCGACGGTTCAAAAGGCTAAGCTAAGCCCAAGATGGGGTTATGCGACGTCGAGAATCGAGGGAGCTAGTGGAGTAGGTCGATTCAGGTTGCCTGAGAGGACGAAGATGGTGGGTTTCCGGGACGTTTCGAAACGAGAGCGAGAGTCCCTTTATGCCAGGAGGTTTTGACTTCTGTAACGAGCGCCAGACGAAGACGGATGAGGTCTCAGTGTGAAGCGAGGCTGGCTGCTGGCTGGCTGCGGGAATGCAGACGCATGCACTATGGAATGAATGCGGATGCGGATGCCAATTAAGAATTGGAATTGTAATATAATTTATTTTAATTATTTAGTATGCGGAGAGATTAAAATATGGTGGAGAATATTGTCGACGTCGATGGCGGACGGTTGGGCGGGCGGTTTTGTTGTGTCTCACAGCTTGTTGCAATTTGTACGTCATCGTCACTGATTGGCAATTTGACAATATTACTCGATTGGGTAATTTAGATTATCTTGAATAATAATATTAAATTGATTAATCAAAGCTATTCCATGCTTCCAGTCTGGTACAGCATAGGTTAAAGTATCGTATGTCAATTGATGTCGTCGGCCGGGCCGAACAATAATTATTAATGAATGCTGCCGGCCGAGTGGAGATGTCGATGTGTTGATTGAGCCGAGGTCCAATCGAACACTTCAAAATCAAGTTTACACCTCATCACCATTCTAAGCTTCCACTCCTCCTCCAATTCTAATATCAAACGCTTCGTCGTCTGTACAATCATCTCTCGGGAAATAACTTCATGCTGAAATCTTAGCCGATATAAATAAACATGATGAAGGCAATCCTCGTCGAAAAGGTCGATGGCAAGCCCGGCCAAGTCTACTACCCGTAAGTCTGCGGCATAACATCATCTCCCATGATCATGATATGACCTGATCGTGATCGTGATCATGATTCTTCTTTTTCTGCGCATGCGAGTGCCGCACTTCTAAACATAGCCACACCCGTGCATTCTCTGCTGTGTCCTTTCAAAAGCTTAGCTTTCCCTTTTCTCGCATGCATCTCGGCTCGAACTATCCCAAACCTCGCTAACACTCCCTCTTCCCTTCACCCTTGCCACATCCCCTCTGAAACGACCAGAAAATGGACGGAGTTATACTGACAGCCCATCCAACAAAGCCTCAAACAAGTCGACCTGCCCAAACCATCCATCCGACCCGGTGAGGTCCTCGTCAAAATCCTCGCTGCCGCATTAAATCACCGCGAACTCTTCATTCGCCAGCATCTCTACCCTGGCATCAGTTTCGACGTCCCACTTGGCGCCGATGCCGTCGGCCTAGTCGTCGACACTAGCTCCCCGGACCTCCAATCCAAATGGAAAGGCAAACGAGTCCTCCTCACCCCGGGCCGAGGTTGGCACGACAGCGAGGACGGTCCCGAGGGTAGATATCTCATCGTAGGGGGCACGCTTGGCCTGTCGCATGGTAAGAAGTAATTCCACCCTCATCAAATATTGTCACCAATCATATCGCAAACATGCCATTTCGCCCACGCGACTGGTTCGGCTTCTTACATGACAATTCCCCTTCTTTTCTTTTCTTTCTTTTCTTTTCCTTCAATTGCTTTTCTTACAAAACTGGTGCTTCTTGTTTGTTTGTTCCCCTTTCCCGATTGACAAGACGGCACATAAATTTGATCCGTATATGCTTCCTATTCGCAATGCTTCGTGGTTACTTTCGGGAACACATCCCCATTTGGAATTTCACCGTCGTCTAGAAAACTATTTTGACTCTCTGAAATGCATTAAATCGTCCCAATTTAGGCACGCTCCAAGAATACGTCGCCCTCCCAGCGACCGAACTCGAGGAAGCCCCATCTCATCTCACCATCCCCGAAGCCGCTGCCATCCCGCTCGCAGGTCTCACCGCTTACCGAGCATTATTCACAAAGGCTAAACTCAAGCCGGGTCAAAACGTCCTCATCACAGGCATCGGCGGTGGAGTCGCCCTGTTCGCCCTGCAATTCGCTGTGGCCACGGGCGCTACCGTCTTTGTCTCCTCTGGCTCGGACCAAAAGATCGCGAGGGCCAAGAATCTAGGTGCCGCTCATGGGATCAACTACAAGGCGGAAGATTGGTCGAAGCAATTGAAGGCCCTGTTGCCAAAGGAGAGACCGTAAGTCCACCTCTCTACCTACCTAGGTAGTTTTTCCGATTCGACCTATCGTGCGTGCGTACATGCATTTCAGATTGTGATTTCCTTCCCTATCTCTCGTCTATTTTGACCTCGAGACGTCTACCCTGAATACCATTCGACACTTCGTACCGAGAAGAAAAGTTTCTTTGAATTTTCCTGCCCGTGTGATAACTTTATGCAATCTGCTATTCGACGTCTATCCTCCCCGCACTCTCAATTGGTCTCCTAAGCGCACGGCTTGCATAGCTTGCCTGAACAAACCCCTCTCCCTAGCTGCCTCCTACCCCCGCTCGCATGCATGTTTCCCGTACTGCCTGCGATGCGATGATCATCTCATCGCATGAACCTACAGGGTCCCTCTATTGGTCAATTACCTCGATCCCCGTTTCAGCCGCTGCTCACCCATTGGCCCCGCCTCGCCTCTTTTTCCCTTACATGACGCTAAACTCATCCACTTGAAGTATTATTTGTTAATCTGAAAGCAAAATATAGATACCTAGATGCAGTTATCGACGGTGCGGGCGGTGATATAGTGTTACAAACCTACAGCCTGCTCAAGCTCGGAGGCATAATCTCCTGCTACGGGATGACTTCGAATCCTAAAACGATATTCCCCATGCAGGCCGTACTCAAAAATATCGAGGTAAGCTAATATAATACATGAAACTTTACAACATCCCCTTCTTCCAACTTTTCCTTCTACTAGTCAAACCCATATGGCTACCATGTGGCTTTTCCCCCTCTTCAAAGTGGAGACTATAATGATGTCTCATCCCGTTCGATTGGGTCTCCGGTACAAGGATACTATATCACACGACTTGATCGGAAATCTTCAAATACCCTATCGAACGATCGAAAGGGAAAAAGCGAAGAACCAGTTTTATTTCTTACACTTTTTCACGGGGTCGACGAGTACTAGCGTACGTCGAAAAAGATCATATGCCACCGACGGCGCTAAACTTTTTCCTCCCGCTTGAGTTTTTAGTGTTGTTGTTGTTTTTGTGACATGACATGACATCTGACCCTTTTCTGACACTCACACACCTCACGCTCCTCTACGCATACTCTTATACATGTCAGCCGAGCTATATCTCACCGTTTCAACTGGTGGGAAACGGTAGCTCGGGATATAATACCCTCTCTCTATTCATTTCCTCGTTTATCTCCTTCTCACATACCACATATCCTCTTACCCTTTCAACCCTAGTTAAGATATGGGTTCAACGGTCTTTAATCTATCTAATTTACAATATAATTACCACAAAAACTAAATATAAAATAACTAACTACCCGTTTATTAAATACAGCTCCGCGGCTCAACAATGGGCTCCCGCAAAGAATTCGCCCAAATGGTCCGATTAGTTGACAAGCACGGGATTAAACCCGTAATCGACACTGTAGTCCAGGGACTCGACCGCGCTGACGAAGTCTTCGAGATAATGAAGACTGGTAAGCAGTTTGGGAAATTGGTTGTGGAGATTGGTGAGGGGGTGGATTCTTCGAAGTTGTAGATATATATAGTGTATACTGGGATAGTTTGGGTAGTCTCGGGGTACTTGAGTAAGTAAGTTAAGTATTTGACGAGTTAAAAATTGTATTTTACTTTATTTACTATTGTTATAAAAAGTTGGAAGATGTGTGTGTGTTTACGTGAAGAAATAAACCTACCCCACATCCGGCCATCGTTACGAACGCATAACAATACATAACTGCTCCGCTGGGATAAAATAAAATAAAATACTTGTATGTGTGTGAATGGATACGCATATGCATGGGATAGGAATATGCCGAATAGAACAAAAAATGTGATACAGTGGGGCCGATAAGATATTTTTATTTTTTCTTCTTCGAGATATTGTCTTGTTTCAGAAATGCCGTTGCATGCTACTTGACTTGTACTATGTCGCACGCATCTTGGCCGCACCACTGGTAACTTGTGGTGTGTGTGAGAGAGAGAGAGGTTTACTGGTGTGTTAAATGGAATACGAGGAGAGATGGAATATAATAAAATGTGATTTCGAATTAATCTTGATCTGATTAGTATAAAAATCGGAAAATTGCGATGTATACGATGGGAGAAGTAAATTTACCAGATTGTTTGTCCAGGTTACATCCGTGATTTATAAACTATCACATCTCAAATCTAGTTTAATTAAAAAACTGATGTCTCGAACGTAGCCTCTCATTCGATTCACGACCAAATTTATTTTATTTTATTTTATTTTATTTTATTTTTTTTGAAAAAAAAAAAAAACCTTGTAAATTAACCAAAAGATCACGCTATTTCATCGAGTATATAATGACCAATACCCCATCGTAATATAATCTATCGTAAACTAAATCGATCGTAATCGATTAATCGTTAACCAGAAAAACCTGCTTAAACATGCAAAACGGCGCGTAAATGTAATGCGCAAATCTATTCGACACGATACGATGTCTAAGACAGTATCTCTAGTATAACACGGGCCGACACGGCACAGCAAGCCATGGATCGACTGGGGGATTAACGACACATTATTATATTAATAAAACTAAAGAACGGAGCTAGCTTGTGTCTTCTATAGCTAGTAATCCTCTATCGCTGTAAACCCAAGAACCAATAACGGCCAAATGACAAGCAGTGGATCCAAACAACAACCCTAATAAAATGTGATATCGGTAAAAAGAAATAAAAGGTAGTATTCTCGGAGTTCGGTCTAGAACGAACATGGATTGGTTCGATCGCATTAATAGGAAAGAAAATAGTACAGGATTCAAGGAGTTAACTTGATTAATTCAACCTGTCTTACGAGACGAAGAGGTAAGTTGATGCAACATAAGCGCCTTACCGCCTGCATGTGCAGTGCACTACAACCCTGGTTAAACATTTAGCAAGCAAATATAATTCGATATCACAATTTTATGCCGATTAGGTTACTAACAAACAACGCAGTCCCCTTTTCCTTTCCTCTCTTCCTTCCTTCGCTAGCCGTATGATTCGATTCGATTCAATATTACTCGAGCATCTTTATAAATAAAAAAAGGCGTTGCATTCGGTTACAACCTACCAGGGTCCTTTTCGAAACCTCGTTCGCTGCGTTTCTGCATAAGACCGTACCACATGCTTGAAAAACAGACTCGGGAAACGAAAGAGAGGAAAGGGAAAAAAAGTGGGTCCACGACCAAAGAGGCGGCGCTGCTGCCAAGAACCCAATGGACAGGGTTTACAGGGTGTAAAAGTCACGATGATGTCCAAGCTTTTTGTCTAGTTACCATACAGAACGCGAGAAAAAAACAAAACTTACGATGCGATGGCGCTTTCAATAACTTATCGTAACTAGGGTTTTGTGGGTTTGTCTAGAATGTGATAGCGCAATTTTTGCGAGGTTTCGATTCTAAAAAGGGTAAAGGTTTACGTACCCTACTCTCTTAAGGTAAGTACTTAGTTGGTGGTGGTGCTTCGCGCACACACGAACGCACGGTACCCTCACGCACGCACTAACGGAGCTTGCAGTTGCAGTTGCAGCTAAAAAACACCCACTTATATCTGAATTTCGCAATTTGTAAACTAATGCGAGATGAACAGGAGGGAAGTCCTTACAACGAGGTCCTAGTTTCCATGGGGGGCTTTACGAACGATAGCTAGCTAACTGGACTAAAAATCTTTTGTTCGCGCTAGAAGGTTCCCAGGATGCAAATATTACTGCTAGCTCGTTCTTTCGGAAAATTGATTTGAAGCTCTTGGATGTGTGCAGGATGTACGTGTAGGGGGGAAAGAGGTATACTAGTGCTGTATGCAATATGCACGCTGCACGCTGCACGCTGTGCCAATGGTGTTGAAAATGCGAGATTATGTAGATGGCGTTGACCGGGGTTGGTGGGCATATATTACATTACCGATATTGTAACATCAAAAAGTAGTAAATTAGCGATTCGAGGTGAAAAAGAGAAGTTTGGATGTACCCCGGTAGAAAAGTAATGAATGGTCAGCGGGTATATTTCTATAGTTATAGCGTTTTTTCTGTGAGCACCGACGATAGGTATGCTTAAGCGACTTTGGCGGAATATGCCTCATCAGGTGGGCATGAAAAGGCCACAGAACGACCTAGATCGCGAGATATCCGACCTATACTGTCTAGCTTCGGTGCCTGTCAATCGGCGGTATACATGTACAAGGGTTTGATCCCGGTTTGATTTGTCCGGGCTTAAATTCTTCAAGTAATAACAATTGCAACCCTCCTTTTTTTATTTTTTTTTTTCTTTGGCGAGAGACATAATCCCGAGGCCTTGGGTTTGGCCCGTTACGATTGTAAGAAAACAGTCGAAAAAATATGCGGGGTAAGCGTAAGGTAGCCGAGTGAAGAGGGCCGTATATTCTAACCTTGCCGCATCGGATGCGAGTTTACCTCGACATGACGAGATTTTTTTTTTCTCCCATCGTGAACGCCATCGTGAACGCCATCGTGAACGAGGGGATTCCGGGTCTCCGGTTATCCGAACACGAATAACGACGATCTAATACGCCCTCCCAGATGCGACATGGCAGCAGGGACGGAAAGGTGTTCAGTCCAGCCAGATCGCCGGGAATTCGTATGGGGGGACCGGACCCGGTATAGGTTAAGTTTTGCGAGATAATTGCTTTTCGAGGTAGTTCTCCCCGTAACGTTTACGTTTTGAAGGAGAACAATAAGGAGGGCCTAGGAAGGCCAGCTGCTCCTCGGTCAAATAATAAAAAAAACCGTCAGATCGAGGAATGTTGATTTGTGCACCATGGTACCAAGATTCCTGGGTGGTGTGGATGGTGAAATGTGGCGGGTGGATGGAAAGACGCTAGTGCAGCAGAGAGCTAAGAGACTAATGTGCGGCGGCGTCATGGAGTGCGCTACTGTACTGTCACTAGCCCTGCATAGACCGACTGTGGTGCAGCACAATGCAAGATGCAAAAGTACCAGACAGATGTGTGCGCTTTTTCGGAGCGCTTGGCTCGATGCGGCCGTGGCTGTGCGCGCCAAGCCATTGTTGCTTTTTCGCGCTGGGCCCCTGCAGCAGCCCGTCGAGATGTGTTGTTGCGATCGATCTGAAAATTTTTTGTTCTGCGGCACTGCACTCACGAGCTAAGCTAGCTGGAAACGAGGCATCTATCCGAATGGAATCGAAATACCAGTCTACATGACAGCGCAGCCCGGTCTTCGCAATTGTAGTATACTATTAAAAACGAAATTAAAAAAAACTGCAAATTGCAAGCTTCCATGTCGTCCAATTGACGTCCCGAATGCTGATGCCTAAAAATCCTGCCGCTCGATGCGATATTGGTCGGACCAGCCAGCCAGAGAACGCCGACGTGGTGCTACTATTTTGCATGCGGTCCCCAATTAACCGAGATATTCTGTTCGTAGCCTCGAATTCTGGTCGGGGCTGTAGACACAAGTTCCAGACATGCAATAACCTGCCCTTTGCGATAGCTATCGGCAGCAAATATATGCGGTTACCGTTGAATTGAATTGAACCGGATATCGATCGATTCGTTTGATTTGACGGCCCCCTCGCGCTGAATCCCAGATCATCCCGTCCCGGTCCCTGGTCTCGCTTGGTAATCAATACTGCATGTCCTATTTGACCATAACCAGGAACAAAAGCCGATGCCTAGCTATCACATGTATATGCCGACTATTGGGTAACTTCATCTCTCTCGTCGAGCTGGGGGGTGTCGGTGGCGATCAAGTAAAGTCGAGAACTTCTGATACCCAGCAATGCATGCAATGCAACGGGATGGGAGAGGTCTCATGAGTGTGGCATGGTGTGTGCAACGGCACTCTCCGATATTAATATCCCCTAGCCAATGGCAGTCTGGCGTGCTCCTGTTCGGGTTGATCTGAGATCTAATTAAGCTACCATAAGGTTAGTGGAACGGGGATTCGTATACATGTACAATTTGGATCAAGAAAGGAAAGCTGCAGATAACTGGCACAGCACGAGGAGTGGACTGGGCTTTGGAGACTCGAGTGGAGCCCCCAACGGACATCTTATTGGTTCACCGTTGGTAACACGTAATAATAATCCATCAGTTGCAAAGAAACCATGCCATGTGCAAGTTAGAAAAAAATGTTGGGCGAATCGACGATTTTCTCAGGCAGCTCGGATATTCAAAGCTGATGTCGAGGTTCATGGTCCACTGGTATACATGGTATCGCAGAACAGCCAATAGTTGGCCGCGGTCCTCGGCAAGAAGGGCAAAAAAAAAAAAGGCCAAGATATATCTACTCGTAATCTTGTCTGCAGATTGATGCTCTTGGTTATCTTGTGGTATATTAGTATATCGTGCGGTCTTGGAAGTTGTCGGGTTGTGATCAATGCGGCGCTGGGTCAAACACCTCTGCACACCGAGACAGTCTACGCCAAGACAGCGAGAAACATGTACTCACGCTCAGACTTTAGTGGTAAACTGTACACTCGCTCTTCCAAGAATTGGTACACCCGCCTCGTAGACGTTTTCAAAAGTCCCAAGAAGCCGGAAATAATAATAACTTTTTTTGCAAAAATAATTCTTTTCCAAAGCCACTATCGAGAACTCGCCGTCGATTCGGAGCTAAGCGCGGCTGTAGCTGTGGAGATTATGGCCAGACCTCGTGCGACGTGAGCTAGAACCATTAGAAGCGCACAGCGGTCTGTTTCTCAGCATTGTGGCGCCAGGAATCAGGACTAGCGGATATCCTCGGGCGAGCCCTTTGTAACGAAGGTGGTGTGAAAGAATCTGATGAATGAGTCGAGGTGGAGTTAACGAGTTAACCGCAATGAGCGGACTCCGCAAGGGTCGACGTAATTCAAGCCACATTTAGAGGGCGTAAAAGCGTCGAAAGGGCAGAGCCGCGAAACACAGGATTTTTTTTCTCCCTTTCCCTTTCGTCCACCTAGCTAAAGCTAACCGAGAGCAGAGCAACCGTGGATTTGGGAAGGAAAACGTCAAAAAGGAGTCTGGGGTGGATGCGGTATTGCCGAAAATAGGGTTCGATTTGATCGTACGGGGTTTTGATATGTCCGAATATGACGGCGGATGGAATTCGAGGAAAATAGCTACCTGCCCGAAAATGGATGGCTATGATTAATTTTAATTTTTTTCCTATTAGGATTTATTTTATTTTATTTTATTTATTTTATTTTTATTTTTATTTTTTGCACACACCCTCAGGCAGAGTTTCTAGCTCTCGCACGTGGGAAATAAAATCGATCAGCCCGTTCCGGTAGACGGGGGAGCTCTTTGCGTTTTTCCTGTTCGTATGCCATGACTGGGAGTCACGAATCGTTCGATTCACTCAAGGATCATATGGGATATGTCATCGTACGAACTTACCGAGAAATGCTGCGGTAGACGGTTTTTTTCGAATGTAAGCGGTACGCCGGTTACCATCAGCACGATTAGGCAGCACTCTTTAATCTTTTTCCAGCTCGGTCTGGTTGACGTTCCGGGTTCTGCGTATAGACCCGTATACCGCAGAACGCCTTTTGCGGTTGTGAACTTTGTCAGACTGCAGTGTAACATGTAAAACAGAATATCGGTCGTCTAGTGCTAACGAAGTCTCACATGGGCCGGTCCCTGACGGTGATCAATTCTTCGCATGTCGCCATACTGGATTTTATTTTATTTTATTTTTATTTTTGTGGCTTTCAACGGGGAGAAACTCTAAAGAGAGTTCACGAGCTCGGAATATTAATGGGGCAATAAGCAAAGCGACTAAGGGGCACGGAACTCTGATTCGCAATAGTTGGGAGCTTGCGGCTCAGAGTGGGTCCTCATGTATCAGGGGCCGCTTTGAACCTTTTTAATGCGGCATCACACACAGACACACACACAAAAGTTGGAATTTAAAAGTTACCTACTACTAAGTATGTACTCTTGGTAGTCTCGGGGGTCGGTTACTTAGTGGAGAGTGCTCTGCGAAAATAAGTTTTTTCTTGCTGTGAGCGGTTGAATATTGAAGACATTGACTGTGGCAACACCTTTTTTTTTTTTTCGTGTGAAAGAAATGTGAGTTCAGCTGGCCATGGATCGCAACGAATGACGCAAATTATCGTCGAATGGGACTAGTTGGATCCAGATCCACGTTGTCTCTTTGGCTTGTGATCACTCACTCTGTTGGAGAATTCTTTTTCGAGGAGGGTTTTCCATCTCGAAGCTTTGCAATTGTTGTTATTTTTTATTTATTTCCCTTGTCGCCGGATTTGGCGCATTCGACGTCAAAATCTTTCCATAAACGTTAAACAGGATCCTACGACACCCTCTTCCCGCGGGAGATGAGATAAACTTTTTTTTTTTTTTTTTCACACAAGGCCAGTCAGTCATCCATCCACCCGGCTCAGGAAAGAAAAGAAGTAAGGAAAGCTAGTTTCTACAAGGCACTCTCTAGCACCAGTCCGGAAACTCCGCACGAAAATAAATAAAAGAAATAATACAAGAATTAAAAAAAAAAGAGTTCAGTAATGCCTCCTTGTGGCATGGTTCCTGCGAAGGGGAATTAGACCCTTGTACCATATGTGGGATCTCAAAGCTCGGAATTCCTGGTGGAGCCTATTCTACCCTTTTCCTATCTCTGCTGCCAATCGACAACAATTGAATCCAAGGAACGCTCCCTTTAGACTTCGAGCAAATCCGTCCCACCGTCCAATCTAGCACCAGATCAACCCGGAAGAGTGGTTTGACTACACGGAAAGCCTGGATCTATTGGTCGACGGCGTCCAAAGTGGGCATCGGGATGTCTCGTTACATTTGGTTCAAAAGGAAGACTTTTGCTTTTTTCCATATCCATCCCCACCCCATTCCTGACTGGGTGGGGGAATACGTACGATAGTAACCACTTATTTTACTATTAGTTATCGAGTACGAGTGTGTGTTTAATCCGTCCTACAGTTTAGACTTCGGTGTTCTGACTCTAGCTTTCCCGAAGAAGTCTGCTGGGGGTGCATGCTCTTGTCTTGAAATCTCTCGACACAACTTATAAACCCCTCCAGGCGCACCCACATCCATCCCGTCTTTCCTTTCCCCATTATCATTAAGGAAAAAGAATCTAAGTCGAACGTCAGTGCTTGACTTCCGACTATCCTAAGTCATTCCCACCGGCATCTTTGATTCATAGCTTAAAGTAAGTCAACTATCCCCGACTTTCTTTAAAGAGTTCAAAACATCACACTCGCACTCGCACACGCACTCGAGAATTCTTTTTCCGACTTCACGTCAGCAAATATTCTCATATTCTGTTGAATTCCACACTCTAGATCAGAATCCGATCTTGTGATTTCTCTGAATTCAGAGCACGGACTTCAGCTACCGATACGAAGCTTATAAGTATAAGCACCACGGCACCCCCAATACTTTTAAATACAACTGCTAGCCTAGCCTTGTCCTTTGCAACCCTGTCTTACTAATCGTGACCACGCTCCACTCGGTATTAGGTGATCGTGTTCTTTTACGGCTCCACAGCGGCAACATTTTAGCAAAATCCAACGCAGTCATCTTGTTATCATCGGATCCGCAGCAATCAAAAAAAATCAAAAAAAATCAAAAAAAAAAAACGGGGTTTATTATATTACCCACCATTACTAAGTCGCATCAGCAGCCAGCAGCACCATTATTAAATATTATCTTTATTATATTTTATACCGTTTGGGGAAGAAATTAACAGAAAAAATAATAAATAAATAAATAAATAAAAGAAGTAAAAGAAAGAAAGAAAAAATCAGCTTTGCTTAAGCCTTACACAGCGAGTTACAGCTTGCTAGCATATATTTGTCAACGGACGGCAGTCGTCTTTGTCAGGGTAATTTCGCTCTATTCGGTTCGTCGAACAACACGACGCACCACTTCATTTCGTCAAACACGTCTACCACGATCCAGTCGTATCAGCACATCATCACACGACTCTTTCCTCTAGCTCCGTCGCAGAGTTGCACCGCCGTCGTTTCTTAGCACCTCAAACGAACGTTCGAACAGCCAGCTCAGCTACGTCGGACGTCCAGCTGTTCCTGCATACGTCTGTGGCTTTCGCAGACAGCACCAGACCAGCGCTCCGAAGGTAAGGACGCTACTTTTTTTTTTTATTGCTTAATGACCGCTTGTTAAGTTTCACTATCGTTTTATGCATTACTTTCCCACTTTGGGACTCGTCTCGTCTTCGATTGCTCTCTCTGGCATCGTGGGAACATTCGAACACACCTGAGGGAAAGCCACTTGCAGAAATGCCGCCCTCAAACCATTGCTTTTTCCGTTTGAAGCAGGCTAGCGCAAAAAGATGAGGCGAGGCTGTGCACGCTAAGTCCTGCACCGCGTCGTCATACTTCTGTTGGCGCCAGTGCGGTGACATCGCGGGGCGGCCGTACTCGGATGCCTCTTCCCCTCCCCCCTTCCACCCCGTTTGCACGAGGGTCCCTGTTCCCGGGAAACGCCTCCCCAGGGTTCTGTCGAGCCCGGTAGTTTGGGTACATCGAGCTACTCTTGAGGAAAAAGCAATATAGCTTCCCCATCCCCTGGCCCAGGGGAGGGAACTTCGTGGCCGCTAACTTTTTTGGCGGCCCTGGATGCGTCCGCTGCGAGTTCGCCCAAAGGCGGTCTGGAGAGTGCTGCAACCTCTCTCGGGATTAGCTCTGCTTGATTACACACATTATATATACATGCGGGCCATCCGTCGTCGAAGAGTACTTTTTTTGTCTTGCAACCAGAAACCCATCTACTTAAGCAATATCAAACCCTCGCCTTTTCGATCTTTGATTCCTTATTTCTTTTCCAGAACAACTTTATAAAAGCATTCCGATACCCCAATTTGACGCAACTTTACGAAATCACCATCCATCTTACTTTTCTATCTTTGCTTGAGAACACAAGTTTTTTTTTTCTTGTTCAATACATACACACACTCGCACAACTTCCCTCCCGCTACAAAGTCTCAGCTCAGACCTTGAAAAGCCCAACGCAAACTTTTTTGTTACTCTCTTCGGCTTCATTGAGCCTTTCTTTGACGATTTCAGCTTTAGGGCCTGGATAGACTCCCGTCCGAAGCTTCATCAATGGCCTTTATGGTTGGTTCCCGCTCCTCCCTTTTCTTTCTCCCCAAGATTGCGCAATTCCCTTAAATTGGTTTTTTTTTTGCTTGGTTTATTTTTGGCCCTTCTTTCCTTTCCATTTAATCTTTTTTTTTTTCGCCTTAAGGTGGATTGCGGTGCCTTTTCTGTTTCTCGAAAGTGGAAGTGGTCATGGTTAAAATTCACTTTAACTATTGGGTCCACAATATGTCAACGTTACTTGTGCAGTGCGATGGCGTGTTGAAGCCTTTCCCTTTTGCAAGAGAGAGAGAGAGAAAAGAAAGCTCGAAAGCCTCAAAGCTGGCTCTGCTGCTAGGGGCTGAAGCTGACCTTTTCCCTTTGGTCCTAATTTCCCACTTGGCTGCGGGCAAGTCATGGCGAGTTTGTTCGGTGGATTTGGGTCCCTGGTCGGCCCTTGTTCAATCACCGGGGGCTAGCCATGACACACCCATGCTACCACCACCCCTTTAGCACTTGCAGGGAATAGCAAAAAAAAAGAATAAAAAAGAAGAAGAAAAAGAAGAAAAAGAAGAAAGAATATGGCAGCCTGGGAGCAGAAGCAGAAGAGGTGTCGAAGGGTGCTTGAGGAAAAGAATTCCTCCCCTCTTTGCGCCCACTTCTTCCCTGCCTTCCTTCGTCATTTACTACAGTCCTTTTTCTTTTTTCTTCTTTTTTCTTCTCTTCTATTTTTTATTATTTTATTTTTCCTATTCTTTCTTTTCTATTTTTTATTTTTTCTGGTATATTTTCTTCTTTGCTTTCTCTCTCACAAAAATACGATACTGCTCGCCTTTCTTTTTCTTCTTGGTCCATTCTGCAATTTGAGTACTCGGCTAGGAGCCCTTTACTCGACCTGCTTTTCCGACATGTTTCCTTCTTAAAAATCTCCTTTGATCACCTTACTTCCCAGAGCACATTTCAAGAAACTTGGGACCGATCACTGGAGATGCAAGAAGGGAATAGCAAACTGTACAATATCATTACCGTCACAAAGGTTACCGACACTTAAGAAAAAGAAGCAGCACAAGAAGAGAGGTACACTACTCATTATTATCATCATTATCATCGTCATCATTCATCACCGTCGTCGTTTTTATTCGTTTCTTGTTACTACTATCACGGCAGTCAAACTTTCCCACTTCACAACTACCCCCACCACCCTTCCCTTTTTCCCCCTTCGCATAGCCGTCCAACACCCGTCTCGCCTCCCCAAGATTGCAACCGGACAATTATATCGACCGTTCCAGGTTCACCGCCTGTGAGTGTAAAGCCGAAACATTCGGGTTTCTTTCACAACATGTGAGCTCTCACGGACTGGATCGGATGGTTTTCGACAGAAGGGAGCAGCGCAAGCGAAGATCAACGGGAGATGCAAGATGCAATATGCATTTTCCTCTCACTCTCGTTCTTCTCTCTGCCTGTTCGCTGAGCCTGGAGTCAGAGATAGTCTCGGTGAGGATGAGTATAATGGGATGCTGCATAGAACCGGTCCCGCTGTTTATTTTATTATTTTTATACCCGCAGATCCTGAGGTTTTTTTTCCCTTGCCCGTTAACCTTTTACCTGGGCTCGAGGTCGCCCGCGGGGAATTTAATGGGCAGACGACTAGTCAGTTGTTTCTGCAGGTTCTTGCCGAAAGCTTCGTCACCGCTTTTTCACCACGTCCCTTTGCATATTCTTCTTCTTCTCAGAGAGAGCTAGAGTAAATTTCTGCTCCTGCTTCAGATTCTCCTCGTTTTGTTTCGCCGTTTCGTCATTGTTACATTGATACAATAATTCCGTTGGCTGCTTGTTACTATCACCAGTCGGCCGCCCAAACCAACGTCAACGTTCGCCGGTGTTGACCTCGCTTCAACACAGGCTGGCTGGCATGGATGGATGGCATGGCACTGACGGGGCCCAACATCATCGCCTATAACTATAATTATACCCACACTCCTCCTCCTCGCCGCCTCTTGTTTTATTCTATTTCACCACCTTCTGTTTTCAATATTTAGTTTTGTTTCTTTCTTCTTTTTATTTCATCGCTTTTGTTCGTTCTGGAATTCGGTCGCGCTGCTTTCGATCATACCTTAATATTTCATCAACATCCATCGCGGATTACTTGTGCTGACATTATTTACTTCATCAGTTCTCTCGGGCTGGGATTCCCACTCCTCCACCTTTCGACTATCAGCCCACCGAGTCGGGTCTAACATTCGACTTCCCTCAGTTTGAAAAGGGCAATCCTTATTCGCAAGCCATCACCAACATGGCAGCCTCTTACAATAACAGGAGATCGCCTCTACAATGTGAGTCTGTTCTGTCCTGCCCTGCCCTGTCCACTCAACCCAGTCACACCTGGAGGGGCTCCTCCCTTTCCTTTTCAGCCCTGTGACTTGAAAAAAAAAAAAANNAAAAAAAAAAAAATCCCGACTTGCCACAATGTGACATCGCGTTCCCTCTCTTTTGCTAACAATATGCAACTCTGCCTCGTCTAGACAACACTCAACTCCCGCAGATAACCGGCCCTACTTCCTCCTACGCTTCCTACCAGGCGGACACTCCCTCGACATATCAAACCCCACAGCAGACCACCACGCCTTCGACCTTCGAGCCTGGTCAATTCCAGCAATCCACTCATGTGTCCGCTTTCCCTCGATTCACAGCATGCTCTCCACCACAGGGTCCCTCCGGGACCGACTTCACTATCGCGGTCACCGCCTCTACCGACCTGACCACGGACAAGACCCGAACTTATAGAGCCATCTTTGGATCCAAGAGATGTCCTGTCACCATCACCAAAGCTTCTGCCGTCGACGGCTACATGTCCTTCAATCTCACGACCAAGGTTCCACACAGCTCCATCACCGGATGGTACGGCGAGAAGGTTCCAGTCTACTTGAACGTCGAGGACGAGCATGGCATGGAGCTCAACACCGAGGAAATCACCGAATTCATCTACACCGACCTTTCGCCACCTCAGTCTTATGAATCATCCCCTGCTCCCGATGGATCCAGCAGAAAGCGACGACTCTCCAGCGGAGCCAAGGATATCGCCAGCGACATCTACAAGATTGTCAAACGCCAGCCGATCCAGCCAAACATCCGACCAAAGGAGGAAGACTACGCCATCTACTCCTACCCATCCGTCAGCGGATCCTCTTTCCCATCCTATACCCAAACGACGACCATGTACGGAGATGCCGGCCGCGCCGGTCCGAACAGCTGGAACGTTCCGAACACCACGGACCACGCGGGAAACCCGACTCTGGTCCGGACTTCGACTCTCCAACAGTCGCACGGCTCCTTCAACCCATACCAGCTCCCACAGAAGGCCAACCTCTCCCTTCAAGGCGATCTTAACTCGATGGCCGAGAACTGGACTGCAGAGGAGTGGCAAAACAAGAGGCGACTGGTTCAGTTCCGTCGGACTCAGCGAGGAAACACCGTCGAAGCCAGCTTCGCTCCGGTCAGCCCCAGCGAACGCCAGGCGAACAGCATCTGCATCAGCTGCATCTGGTGGCAAGAGCGAGGAGAAACATTCGTCACTAGCGTTGACTGCATCTATCTCCTGGAAGCTCTCGTCGGTGTTAGGTTCACCGTCGAGGAGAAGAACAGGATCCGAAGAAACCTCGAAGGGTTCCACCCTCTGACCGTTTCCAAGGCAAAGTCCGACAGCGAAAGCTTCTTCAAGCTCATCATGTCCTTCCCTAACCCGAAGCCGAGAAACATCGAGAAGGATGTCAAGGTTTTCCCATGGAAGATTCTCACTTTGGCCTTGAAGAAGATTATTGGCAAATACGTAAGCACACACCGCCCCTCCCGGAGTTGCATCCTTTTTCTCTCTCTCTCTCTATAAATAGTCTAGCTAACACAAACTCGGTATAGTCTGCAAGCTATTCGTCGACAGCTTCCGTTATGAGCCCTCCGATGGGTTCTTCCGGCCCAATGATCCCGAATGCGTCTCCTCGATCTGACTCGACCTCTCCATCTGTTCCGCAGCGTGCTACCGCCAGCGTCTCGCCTCCTGCAGCTGCCCACGCCTACCCTCAACAGATCGAACGTCCGGCGGTAACCCGAGCTGATGTTCTCTCCGGTCATCTGCAGCCGGGTATGACCCTGCCGGCTACCACTTGGGCTCAGCTTCCTCACCTCCAAGCCCCAGCCATGTCGACCTCTCAACACGTTCCGAGGACATCATGGGACGGCATGGGTCGTCAGGCGATCGAGATCCCTCCTGTTTACCCAGAGAACATCCAGACTGTTGGTCAGCCGGCGATGCACAATATGACTTACCAGCAGCGATTACCGAACCCGTACCAAGGCAACGTCGACCAGAGCCAGCAGCTGGCTCGTCACAACACATACTCGATGTCTTAAAACCAATCGGTATCGGGAGAAGTAGTTTCTTGCATTTGTCATAAGCGTTGCCTTTTGTTCATTTTTTTTATTCGCTTCAGATTGGGTTACGACTTGTTACGATACCTATGATGTGTTCCTCTATTCTGTTTTAATTTTTTTTTCTTACTCTACCTTAGTTTCCTTTCTTTATTGGTTTTTGCGGGTTTGCTTTTCTGAACTGGCAGCACATTGTATCTTTGATTTAGTATTCATTAGTTTTTTTTTCTCTTTTCGCTTTGAGGGAATCGGTTTGCTATGGAGGATAGTCTACATCATACACTGCATCGGGGAGTTTGTTCTCTTTTTCTTTCTTTCTTTCCTTGTTTCATTTCTTTTTAAGTAACCTATGGTGCCTGAGATATATAAGCATAGGGACCGTTTTACTCTGCTATTAATCTTCTTCTTCTTCTTTATTTCTTTCATCGGGTTTTCTTGTTTACTTTACATTGGAGATCGGTTTAAATTTTTTTTCTTCTAGTCTTCGCTTTTTCATGGACACTTTTTTTACCGTATTGGATATTTTCATCTCTGCATATCAAATCGCATTACTGTGAATTCGGCAGGCGATTTCTTTCTTCTCCTTTTTCTTTTTACCGATATTTTGTTAGCAAGAAAAAAAATAATTCATACGGAGATGAGTTTCTTCGATATATACATTATACATTTTTTTTCCGGCTTCGTAAGCCTTTCTTGCAATGTTTTTTTTCTTTGTGGTCTGCCTTTTTTTATATTTACCATTCTCTTTTTTATTTATTATCGCGCACAAATTTGATTATAACCTGGGAGGATATCTGTCTACTTTCTGCTCTCTGACTGCTAGCTGTTGTTTTTCGAATTTATTGTGTCCTGTTTTGGATTGTGTGTTTTATTTTATTTGCAGTTCTATATAGAATAGGGATCATTCCTCATGGATACCGGCGCTCAAAAACAAAAACAATATTATCATTATTTATCTACGAATTGGTTCTGAAGTTTAATTAATTTCGAGGTTGCTAAATTGTCTTTTAGGATTCGATTCGCCTCACGGAGATCGAGTATTAAAGTTGATCTTGTGACAAAACTGCCGAAAGAAGCTAGGTATGGTGAAGTATAACGTAGCTGGTTGGAATGGGTTTCCTTTTTGTCAAAATCGTCATCACTCCGTTACAGCTGGATTTCTTTTTGTCAACATTCTTACGATGGCCACGGGATCAATATCCTACACCTTTGAAAATAAAGATTCGAGTATACCTATCAATTCTTTTTTTAGGGGGGGTGGAGTTTCTAAGGTATCCAACTTGGGTCGGCTCGTGGACTCGGGTACTCGGTAGGCACAGAGTACAAGGTCGAACCCAACATTTTTTTCTTCCTTTTTTTTTTCTTTATGGGGCTCACATGCACAATTGGAAATAATGTCATTACCATCAGAATAGTGCATGAAGTAGGTTAGTTAGCCCCGGTAAGTCTAAATCACCGAACAAGCATTCCTGCGTATGTAGGATGGATCGCTAGGTTCACTTTCTGCTAAGTTTTCGATTCGATTCGATGTTCCCCCTTGGAGTAATAAGCCTGATATGATATATGATTATATCATATGATATTACTATATTGTATTGTATTGTGTGAACAAAATTAACATACGTATACTAAGAAAGAAAAGAAAAAGCGAGTACCCATAGACGTAACATGCATGCATATGCTTCAAAAAAAAAAAACGTATGAATTGTTCAATCAATGTAGAGAGGGGGAGGAATAAATGACGCAAAGGGTAACCGGGTACTTGGGTTGTGCGTCGCAAAGTGTAACCTAAGCTGTTGTTTCACGGTGGTCCGGGGGGTTGGTTAAGCACCGACGCGGAATTTTTATTTATTTATTATATAGGTGGACTTTTTGGGGGGATATTAATTTCCCACACGATTACCTCTTGGTGTTCGATTCAATTCAGGTGGTTAGGCTGGTTTTTGCGCGCGCCGCTTCGCTTCCTGTGGTACTCTTTCGGGGTGTGGCTTGTTCGTTCGTTCATGCTATAGATGTGTATAGCTAGCTATACCTAAGTATATAGGTGTGTATGATATTATTGTACTTACTGCCTGTTTTAATTAATTAATTAATATTTATTTATTCAGTCGTGTTAAGTGTTCAACTCTTGGGGCGTGAGAGCGTGAACGCGTTGGCATGCTATTATTGCTTGCAGCTCTTTCGGCATCACCAGCCGGGGCCAGATATATACGAGTATCAGATGATGTCGTCCGCTTGCTTACTTACTACTATATCAGGTGAATTAATTTTAATTAAGCTGATCCCTGAGGTGCGGTGCTAGCTTTGCTTTCGATCGCGAAAGAGCCGAACAGAAAGGATTCGATTACCGGATGTTATCATTGCGCCGAAGTTAAACACGGACCTAGGTAGCTAAGCTTGGTTTAGCTGCACACCTTGCACCACCGGCGGTCGGTCGTGAAGATCGGTTCAAAAAAGGTCATGGATCCATGGGAACGATTGCATATGGGTTTCGTGTTAAAAGTGTCAGTGCAGACAGTACGTATTCTATCTTAGCTTAGGTTGAAAGAAAGAAGAAAATAAATAAGGATATGTCATTAAAAAACATTATTTGGGGTCCGAAAAAGAGTTAACTTTTGGTAGATAATGCGAGATACAAGCAGGGCAGTCGTTAGCGCGGCGCCCCGTGGGATCTGCTATTTTTCCTGCATGTGCTGTCCTTCTTTTTTTTACTTCCTTTTTCTGTGTTTTGTTTTCGTCTGATCTGAGGCTCGAGCACCACCATGCAGATATGAACCAGCGAATCGAGTTTACATGGGTTTCACGTAGAATGCGAGAAAAATGAATTTCAAAAAAGTAAAAATAATAAGTTGAACATCATCATCATATCATCAATTAATCAATCAGAGAATCCAGCGAAGGAGAAGGCGAGAAAAACGAACGCCTCAGTTACATTGCCTGGTCGAATCCTCCACCGGCCATCTTGGCTTTTCTCAAGCCTCTGTTTAAAAGCGTACATGTATTGGACAGATCACGGCTATCTATTGGTCTTTCTGCTCTCTGCAAACAATCGTCGTCGGATCGAACGATCCAAATTTCGATAGCGGATAATGCATGAGCGCCGCAGTTTGCAGGGGATCCCTTTTCTTCACCTTCTTTCCTTCTAGAATCCTTCTGTGCATATGCATGATTTCGAGAGCCACTCGAACCCTCCTGCAACGGTCGGATGGTGTGCGTCCAATCACGGAACTCGAAAAAGACTACCCAGGTTGGGGTTTGCTTCGGACTTAATAGTGTGCGCCCGCATGGTGCGTGTTTTACTTTTTTTCTCACTCCCTTTTCTCACTCCCACTTTTATTTTTCCCAGCCACTGTATGTACGTCTGCTGTAGATTACTATGTGTATTTTTTGTTTCTCTATTTCTCCCCTTTTCAAAAAGGTACAGGAACCGAACGAGCAGAGACATTGTCATGGCTGCCACGAGGGTTTTTTGGCTGGGCTAGGTGGAGGGGTATCTAGCGTCGGGTACTTTTTGTTTCTGATTCTGCAAGGTCGAGAGATAGATAGCCCATAGGTGGTTTTCATGTCATATGTCTACATGTAAATTAATATGTGTGGTGGTGTCGAGGGTGTGGCTGTCCACATTTTAACCCCCAGGGCCAGCTGAAAGGATCGGATTGTTAGGGTGAAGGGGTATACTCCAGCCAGGATATTAAAACTTGTCGACAGGAACCCCAGGACGTACTCACCCAGGGGAGTTCCTCGAAATGCAGCAGTTAGAGTCGAGCGCGACACGTCCTTAATAAAGTGGTGATATAGCTTGTCGACGCTAAGGTAGGTACATACGTACTAAAAGTTTTAAGAAAAACAGAAGTCGCATGCAAAAAAGAAAGTACAAACCTAGCTAGCGTAGGTGCTAGCTAAGGCAAGCCAAACCCTTGAAAGAGCAAGGCCAAGGTTCGCAGACGGAAGTGGTTTAACACCAGCGGCTCTAGTTTACAGACCTGGCGTCAATAGCAGATTGCATGCTAAGGACAGCTGAGAAATTCCTTCCAGATGCCTTCCATGCATGAAGCTAATGATGCAAGTGCTAGGTGGCGGTCGTTCGAACAGATTAATTAGACTGGCCAGTCCAGTCTAACCCCATATGCCGGACACCTACTGCCGTAGCTTAGCGTAGCACCAGCGAATTGTTCGATAGAGTTTATTTTTGGGCTGGGACAACTTCATTAGCTCCGAATTTTATTAATTCAATCGATTCGCTATATTGGTGGTGGGTGCCGGCTGTCCGTGATATCATTTTATGCGAGGGTGGAAATTGGAAAAGGAAGGCTAGGAAAACGAATGGAGCACCCTCGGAACGATCCGGATATTCGGGATTACTGTATATCGAGGCACAGGTATGACGCTGTGTCGCATGTCACAGAAAAAGTTTAATCTGTTATCATATTTTATTTTTTTTAATGGAGTTTGTGTATCATACTCTGCTGTTTTTTTTTTCATGGTGCAGCGTCAGGTTGGGATGTCCCCGGCTTTTTCGCAGCAGCCAGTTGGTTTAAACGTGAAACACAGCTGGCAAAGTGTTGTCGACCTGACCGGCTGGCCTGGCAGCTTGAGGCAGCTGGCTCGTGTGATGTGTTAATGTTATACGTTAACTCTACATGAAATTCACAGATATTTTCGACCATTGCAGCGCCGTTCATTGCATTTTCCGGTTTTGTTTCGTAGGAATCGTCGGCCGGCCGGACGCAGGATCACAAATATGCTGCTTTGCGTCTAGATTGTATGCGTCTGCTGACAGGCCGTCGAATTAATTTGACGGAAATATTTGGAATTGAGCAACTAGCAGCAGCAAGTGAGTTTTACTTTGTGATAGTTCAAGATGAAACCGTCGAACAAAATATGCATACACCGAATATATTAATTCTTATAGGCCGGGGCAGTAGAGAAGACTCCTAGCAGGGCTAGGCGAAACAACATGGCAGGCACAATTCACATTTGCATGCAATTTTGTGTATGGGGGATCTTTCTTGGTGTCTTACAGGCCTTAATTAATTGTCGAAATTAATGTGTGCTTGTAGTCTCGTGTACCTAAGTCTTGACCCGGGAAGTCAGTCAGCCTTTGCGAAACGAAGCTCGAGATAGATGAATTATCCAATTTAGCCTGCTGCTTGCCGAACTTCGAACCATGTTCGCCTACTACGTCGTCCTGCAGCTAGCTAAATGTAGCTCCCAGTCAATCGTTGTTATCGACAGGTAATATAATATAGGGTCCTCTCCTGTAAAATTACAGCGCGGATCTGCCTAGCCTCGAAAAGGAAAAGCTCATATCCTTTTTTTCGATATTACGGACAGACCGTCAACGAACCACTAGTCCGTTATCGTGCTAGCGGGAACTTTTCGCACTCAACACCAAAGATCCGAGCTGTTTCGATGGTTACGATATAACGCCAAGATTATAGTTAACGCAAGATAACCCCGAGCTAAAAGATGTTCTCTTTTAGTGCCAAACCGGTCTAGCGTACCAGCCACTAATTGCGAGCAAACCACTCCATAGCTGCCGCACGAGCACACTGGATGTCCTTCCTTTCCCTTTTCCCCGGTAAGAAGCTCAATGGTCTGTCACACACTCTCGAAGGCTGTCTGTCCCCAGGGTGCCAGTCGAGAGAATCTGCAGATTCTTTTTTTT